>CM034153.1:628599145-629136645 GCA_019776745.2 Taxus chinensis | reverse complement strand
CAATAAAAACACACACACACACACATAACAAAATACATGTTATCATGGTGACCCTCGTTGAATTCATTTAGCATTCCAATGTGGTTGGTCTCTAATCCCCCCGTTCTTTGTTGTGACATGTTTACCTACAAAAGACATATCACCTCCTTGAGCCTCGTGGCCGCATCAAAAAATCCAAAATGAAATATACAATATAAATCCACAATCATCTATATATGAATCAAAACATCATCTAGGCAAGTAACGATATCATTTACCATTTCTAACAACATCTCAATTATACATTTCATCAATATCCATATGATCACAAGATTCATTCAATTGTTAGGGTCTACTCAAAATGACAAAAGTATCGCGAATCAAAAATATATATAACCATTTAAAAACATATCCTCATTAATATAATTTGTCTCTAATAATCCACATACATCATACTAAGAATCAAAATAAAAAATTGTCTAGTATCTCTAACATCTAACATCGTTCTTACTAAAAAAGCTACAATAAATATCCATAAGTATAGTCGAAAGTATCAGAAATCAATAATAAAAAGTGTCAAAGGGAAGTGGTAACTACATCCCCCTCACCTTAGACTCGAATTTCTCTTGGAAATCATTGGAATATGTGTGGAAAATGGACTCGTAGCAATGTAGCATCCTCCCATGTAGCCTCAGTCTCATCATATCTATCCTACTGGACTCAAACCTGGTCAATCTCTTTGCCTTGAAGGCCTAGGGTCCTACACTCTAAAATGTGGATATCCTCCACCATCACCTTCCCTTGATCATGTACCTTCAATGAGGTCCAATCTAACACATGAGAAGGATTTGTAATATATCTCCTAAGTACAGAAACATGAAACACATCATGGATACGAGACAAGCTAGGTGGTAACACTAGACGATATGCCAAAGGGCCGATACACTTAGATATCTCAAAGGGACCCACAAATATAGGATAAATCATATAGCCTTTTCCGTAATGGATAGGGATATTATGTGGTCTTACATGAAGAAACACCTTCAGGCCCTCCTCATAACTACGATATGTCCTACGCTGATCTGCATACTTCTTCTGCATATCTTGTGCCTCCTACAATCTATTCCTGATCATAACAACCTATTGCTCCATTTCCTGTAGTAAATATGGACCAAGAGAAACCATGTCCTCTAACCTGTCCCAACTAAGAGATTTCCTGCACTCTTTTCCATACAATGAATAAAAAGGAGCCATGCCTAACGAACTCTGAAAACTATTATTAGAGGAAAACTCCACCAAGTATAAATAATCCTCCCATATTAACTGATGATCTGTAATGTACATCATAAGCTTGTCCTCCAAGATCTGATTCACCCGCTCAGTCTGTCCATATTTCTTAGGGTTATAACTGTGCTGAAATTGATCTTCATCTCGAGGGCATACTACATGGTAGTCAAAAAGTGGGAAGTGTAAAAAGGATCGCGGTCACAAATGATGTTCTGTGGAATACCATGCAATCTAACAATCTCATTTAAATATGCCTATGTCATTGCACTAGATGTGTATGTGGTATTAACTAGAGAAAAATGAGCCACTTTCGTCAATTTATTCACTGTAACCATGATGGCGTCATGGTGGTATCTCGATGTCAGTAACCCAACAATGAAGTCCATCGAAATGGTGTCCCACTTCTACTCCAATATAGCGTGAGGAAAGAGAAGGCCAGCTGAATACTGATGCTCAGCCTTCACCTTCTGACACTCTAAATAGCGTGACAAAAAATGAGCCAAGTCTCTCCAAAGTCCCCTCTAATGGTAAAATTATCTCAAGGTGGCATGCATCTTCTTCACCTCGAGATGGGATGAATAGGCTTCACCATGAGCCTCTATCAAAATGTCTTGTCTCAAGCCTCCATCTATAGGAACATATATCTAACCTCTATGTTGGAGAATTCCATCTGCCTATGATGAAAATCCATCAAAATTCCCCTCAAGGGGTCTCTGAGACGCTATCTCTACTAAGACTATAGAGTAGAAGCTTTCGTGAGGAAGCTACTACAAGATCCTGCTCCACAAAGTTGTACCCACTAAAGTGGCCATAACCACATGTCTTCGTCTAATCAGGGAATATGAAACCTCATTCTCCTTTCCCTTCACATGTTTTATCTCCATGTCATAGTCACAAAGCAACTCCATCCAACGTTGCTGATGAGTGTTGACATTGGGCTACGTGAAGAGGTGGAGAAAACTCAAGTGATCAGTCCTGAGTGTAAATATATGTCCAAGAAGGAAGTGTCTCCATCGAACTAGGGCATGAAAAACTACCGCAAGCTCAAGATCATGAGTCATATAATTGAGCTCATAATATTTTATTTTGTGATACTCAAAAGTAACTACTCTTCCCTCCTGCATCAACACACCTCCAAGTCCTGCACAAGAAGAATTTGTGCATACGAAGAACTCACCCTGAGGATCTGGCACTAAAAAAATAGGAACTATCGTGAGGCATTCCTTTAGTTTCCATAAGGCCTACTCACATTTGTCTTACCATACAAAATTCTTCCCTTTCCTCTTAAGGGAAGTGATGGGGTGCACAACCTGAGAGAAGTCATGCACAAATCTCCTATAATATCTTTCCAATCCCATGAAGTTGCACACCTCAGTCACACTTATGGGTGCTGGACAATCCATATTAGCTAGAATATTGGAAAGATTGACTGTGATACCTTCCCCAAAAATGACTTTACCTAAATACTGCAATTTTTTCTGAATGAACGCAAACTTCTCCAGGTTCCCGTATACATGCTGCTCACAAAGACACTAAAGAACCTAGAAAATGTGCCCCTTGTGCTCCTCACATGTACATGAGTAACTAAGAATGACATCAAGGAAAATGAGCACGAACTGATCCAGGAATTTCCTGAACACCCCATTCATTAAGCTCATGAACACTATGGGGGCATTCGTCACACCAAAAGGCACTGCTATGAACTCGTAGTTGCCATATCTCGTAGGGAAGATGGTCTTATGAATATCAGTCTCTGTGACCCTAAGCTAATGATAACCTAACTTAAGATCTATCTTGGAGAAAATTGTGGCACCCTTCATCTGATCAAATAAATCATCAATGCATGGAAGAGGGTAAAAATTCTTGATCGTTACTTTTTTCAGTTGGTGGTAATCAATACACAATCGTAGAGATCCATCCATCTTCTTTACAAAAATCATTGATGCACCCCAAGGAGACACACTAGGGAGGATTAATACTTTCTCTAGAAGGCCCTCAAGCTACAACTTGATCTCACAAAGCTCAGTGGTAGTCATCCGATAAGGTGGTCGTGACATAGGCTCTGCTCCCAAAACCAAATCAATGTGAAAATCTATCTCACATGGGGGAGTTTACCCTGGTAGCTCCCCTGGAAAGACATCAGAAAACTCTTTCGAGATGGGATGGTCATCAAGGGATGGCCCACCAAACTCATCCTTAGATCTATCACTAACCATAATAGCATACAACTGGTAACCTCGTTACACACATTGCTTAATCTGCATAACGGATATGGTACAAATGGAAATGGGCCTCCTAACTCCCGCTATCACTGACTTAACTCCTAGATCATCCCTACATGAAATAGTATTATGGTAACAATCCACTCTAACTCTATGCGTAGCTAACCATTACATGCATAAGATAAATCCATAAGAAACCAACGGAAGGATACGAAGATCCGCGGTAGTGGTGAAGGGTCCCAATTCTACTACACACTCCTTAACTAAATGGTCAATAGAAATTTTGGTTCCAGAATCCATTTCAACGTCCTAAATGAGACCTTGCCTAACTTCCACTAGCTTGCAATGCTTTACTAAGGATTGTGTAATAAAAGAATCAGATGAACCAGAATAAAAAAAATGGAGGTAGAAACACCACCAATGCTACATGTCGTCTCTATCATGGTACTTTGATGCTCAACCTGGTGGTTCTCAACCGCTGCATAGATCCAATGGCTACGGCTCATGTCACCAACATTAGGCACTAAAATCTGCATCTTACCCTTGTTACTAGGGTTCTGTGGGAACTCTCTCAAATTATGTCCAACAACACCACAACCATAACAGCTGCCCGGTCCTTTCCAATGAGATGCACCTCCATCCGGTACTCTAGAGGTCTATGTTGTGGATCTTGATGATCCAACTATGGATGGCTGAGGTCTCTGCTAAAGAGTTCTTGTTGACTGTGCTCTTAATGCACCCTGTGTCCTAATGGGGCCCCTAGGAGGAGGCCCCATTCTCCTTCCTCTCTGTGCATCAAACCTCTAAGTAAGTATCAATGGTGAGTGAATCTGTTGCTATTTCTACTATTGAAATGGCAACTGTGGTTGCCTAAATGACGACTATGCAGAACCATGTCCACCATGAGGAGGAGGATTTTACCCCCTTGATCTACTATCATACATCTATTACATGAGTATCTAAACTCTATTCCTAGCCTACTACATCTTCCCTTTTGTCTCCTTCCTCTCTGTGCATCAAACCTCTTAGTAAGTATCAATGGTGAGTGAATCTGTTGATATTTCTACTGTTGAGATGGCAACTATGGTTGCCTAAATGACAACTATGCAGAACCATGTCCACCACGAGGAGGATAAGTTTACCCCCTTGATCTACTATCCTACATCTATTGCATGAGTATCTGAAATCTAATCCTAGCCTACTACATCTTCCCTTTTATCTCCTCTGTAATATAGGCCTTCTCCATGGCCTCTACTAAAGTCTATGGGTAGTGAATGTGCACCGCACCACCCAAATCCAAATTCAGGCCCTTGATGAACCTGTAAATCCATACCTACTCTTCCTATTTATAGTCGACATACTAGAGTAGGTCTAGAAATCAACTCTCATATTCAGCTACAGTCATTAATGCTTGATAGAGGTCATGAAACTTGTCTATCCTTTACTGAATGAAACTCTAACATAAGTACTTTCTCCTAAACCATTCCTCAAATATCTCCCAGGTAACTGTCTCTAAATCAACATGGAGCTTCTACTTCTTGGTCCTCCACCAGACACTTACTCCATCCCTTAGAAGATGGATTACAACATGAGCTTTCGTGTAGCTAGTACAAGGGCAGATCTTGAACCACCCACTCTAGCTCACCAACCAAGCCTTGGCCTAAAATCCACATGTATCTCCAGAATAGTGAGATGGTTATAACTTTAGGATCTCCCTGATATGGTCTGTAGTTGTCAACTGGTGACCCCTAGTCCTCTCTTCATGCTCCTCTCTAGGTCTAGGGCTCCGAGACCTATCCCTATGTCCTGAAATCCTTTCTCCTTTTCCCCTTTGTGGTGGCTCTACTAGTGCTAACTCCATGCAAGAGTTCTTTGCTCTATTCTCCTTACTATGTGGAGGAGATGAACGATCCTCAATGGATGGCTCTGTATCATGTCTGGTTGACCATCCTCCTAAGGACCCTCCGTGTATAGTGGTATTAACGTCCTAAAGCGTCTGTAAGATCTAAGGTAGAATGGCCACTATCGCCTAGTCTGGAGGTGGAAAATATAGATCTACATGCAAGAACCCCTCTTATGGTCCACGCCTCTTGCATATACCAAGGTGAGAATTAGTTCATCATCTTAGGTTTTATTTTATTTTTCTATGTTTACTATAATATAAAATTTTCAGACAAGTTGTTTTCTCGATTTAATAATGTTGTAGGTTTAATGTTCATGTATCACATTTTCTAGTGTGCCCAATGGTCCAAGATTTTAACCCATGACTTTGATACCAAGAGTGATACCCATAAAATTTACCCGCACGAAACCCAAAAAACAACCTAGGACAGACTAGAAAATTATGGAATATTTTTTTTTTGAAAAACATGCCCACAAAAATGTTTCGAAAACAACAGTTTTCACATTAATGTTTCTAAGTCAATTATATTTAATAATAAAATTTTCCCCATTATAACACAATATTAAAACTCACATTTAAACTTTAATGAATTTAATTTAACTAAACATGGTTAATTTCTCCCTAAGTATTATTTTTTTAATGACAATTTAATTCCACTATAGTTAAAAACTCCACATTTAAATCTCAATAGTAAAAGGGGCCAATATAGATAGATACCAAAGTTATTTACTTTCTACAAGGTTGAGGCAATTAACAAGGTCCATATTTGACATGGGGTTAGAATAATAAACACACCCCTACCCCATAAAGCAACCCCTTAGAAACTCAACTCATGAGTTTTAGAATTAAAACATTTAAATTTAAAAATTCAAAAACCAATCACCCACTCCCCACCTAATTTTTGTAGGGATGAATCTCATCTCTTGGATGGATTCATTTAGGACCCTTGATGAGAGAAAAGACAACTAAGCATAAAGCATGCTTAAGAAAACTACATTCTCTCTTTCTTTTGGCTCATTGTTTCTCTTTTGTTTTGCAATTTTTTGGAGGAGGATGGGAAGCTATTGGAGGCCCTATTGACAATTTCTACACTTGTGAAGAAATGGGCAACTCGATACTTTGTTAAGATGGATAGCATTGGTGAAGTATACATAAGCTAGGGGAAATTATATCAAAACTATATCGTTATTGTTGATGAAGATTAGATGAAATCTGCAGTTATGTGTACTGTTATAAAACATAATAGAGCACATAGTCTGTAATTTCATGATGCCTTCAGCAAAAGAACACAAAGGCCCAAAGGACAGTTGTGTTGTCTTGATGAAGACACCAAATTGTAGAATATGTGAAGTGTTTGGTTTTAAAGTAGAAAACATAAGTAGAGATATGGAAATAAGATTTCATTACTGAATGTTACAGGTTCTTTAAACTTTTCCTTCATGATTAAGACATTCAATTATGTTACTGAGTTATTTAGTTAATTATACAATCCATAGTGAAAGCAAAAATGTAGAAAGAAATATACAACTCATTCACAGAATTCAATTCTTTATTCACAAGGAGAGTCACATGTTTCCCATACAAGCCATGGGATGTAACATAAAATTAAAGTACAACTACTGAAAAGAAAGATACACATGCATGAAGGAGAAAGTAGAGGAGTATGAGGGGGAACCCATTATTGCCTTGTATATTCTTCTTTGTACAGAGCATCTCTGTGCCAGCCCCTTCATCCTCAAGTCATGGTACCTGAAAAAAAAAAAAATCAACCATCAGTCACGAGCTCAGGGATCAAACCATATTCCTACACTTTCCTACTTCTTACATATGAATCTTATCCTAAGCAAGAGATGTATTCTACTTGAAGAACAAACTGCATGCGTGCTTTTTCACTCAGAAAGAAGAAAAGGAAAAGAAAGAAAGAAGGAAAACATGGATATAAGAGAGGTCAAAAAGCTTAATTATTTCTAAAAAAATTCTTAAGTGTGTAGGTACAGGTTACAGCCATGAAAATTTGACAAGTCATAAGTACATGCTAAGAAGAAGAAAGAGTGCAACTCAAAGTTCAGCAAACATTTTGTAAATGGAAGAGGTTAGAGCTCAGAAGACAGAATGGAAGATAGAAGTACATTTTTCAATTTACAAAGAAGCAGAATCAGATTTCACAAGCTGAAGTTAAAAGTAAAAAGTATTATAGCTAAAACAAGATGAGAGAGAAGATTCAGGAAAAAATTTGACAGGACTTTTCCATATAAAATCAACATTTCAGATTTTTCAGCATACATATCAAAGCTGTAATGAAAGGAAAAGTAGTATATAATTGCATAAAAGAATTCTTTGTAGCTTAAACAGCTGAGAAGAATTGAAATTCCAAGATAATCTCACAAATTTCAATCTTTCTAAGTTGTAATTTTCATAATAAAGCAAATATAAGACCAAAAAATTACTACAATATCAATAAAATACATTCATTCAAGCAAGGTTGTACTCATCTACAACATAATCAGAAGCCATTACAGGCGAACAAAATCTATCTCGTGATGACAATTTAAATAAGCTATGGAAGACATAATGTGCATGAAAGATCATCATATATTAGTTATACAAGCAACGACCAGATTAAGCTACAGGTATTCATGAGCTCAACCTCTCAGAATAGAGGGGATATTGCAAGCAAGGAACATGTATAGTTTGAAAAGGTTTTTGAAAGAGAGATAATTCTGGAAAAAAATTAGAAGGGCTTCGCCCTATAAAACCAACATTTACAACTTTTCCAGCATCTATATCAAGCTGAAATCAAAGAAATACAGTGAAAGTAATACAGTAAAGTATCTTAATCAAGGATTGCACCTAATAGTAACATCAAAATAGATCAAGAATTGCTTAAATTACTACAGATATCAAAGAGTTGCAGTAGGACCAAATAGTGAGGGATCGAGTATTTACAGCGCATAAAGACAAAGTCACAACCTATGCTCAACACAACAGCAATAGAGAAGGATGATGATATAATGTAATCATCTTGATGAAATAACAACTAGGCTATACTCTAAGTTACAAATTATGGTTATCTAGATACAGTTCAAAAGATGTAAGTATCTAAAAAGTAAAAATTCAAGGAATGGAGTTGTATTTGACATATAGTAGCAGCAAGTATAGAAGAGAGTCACGGTTAAATAGAAAACAAATCCTTATGTACAAACTAAGTATGATACAAATAAAATATTGCCAACAATATAGATTTCCATGACTACAGTTCAAAACATCATTCAAGTGACCTCATGAAGTTTATACCAGGAGCAATTCAAGTAACATCTACAACTATAAAAGGGCCATGAAAAGTTATGATATCCCATATTTAAAGTATAGTTGTCTTTTTAGACAACTGCATCAATTCAAGAAATGAGCAATGGGATGATTAACCTGAATACCCACACATTGAAATACACATATCTACGTTTTTGGAAAGTCAATAATCAATAAACAGTGGAAAGTATTTAAAGAGAATCCATAGGTTTACCTTCTCCCACAGATGTCAGTGAATCAAGATGGAACTCAGAGTTGCAAGTTTGAATCAAAGCCAAAAACATGAGTACCTATAATGATTTTTAGGTTGAAATATATATTAATGTGTGTGTGTGTGTGTGTGTGTGTGTGTTTGTGTAAGTTGATTTTTTGAGTATGAAACACTCCACCTTCATTGAAATTTGAATTTTTCCTTGGAGGATGATTTTGGAGGGTTGTGGGACAATGTAAACTTGTCCCATACCTCTTAAAATTGCATACCAACCTTACCTATGGTTGGAGAGTCTAAATCTAGCCTTTATTATGCATTTTTGTAAGTCAAGTTGTAAGTTGTAATTGCACTTTCTTACATATTTTTAATTTCAGTCCTTATGGAGTGTGGGCTTGTGTTGGAGTGTGTAAGTAAACTTTCATATTATTCACCCACCTATTTGATATGCATAGGAGAAAGAAGTTAAATTTTGTGTCGAGGTTTAAGATGTGTGAAGTGGCATCCTACATGGATCCACCTCATCCTCTTCTCTTCCCTCTTCTTTACAATTTCAATTCCTTACCTTGTTTTTTTGGGGGGGGGCTTCACTTTTATCACTTCATTTTTGGCGACTTGCTTTGGGGATTTATTTGGGATCTCTTGAAAAATGGGAGAAAGTTGGAGATGGTTGCATTCTTGTTGATTGTTAATCTATTAGATTGTTTTCCATTGGAGAGCTTGTTTTTTTTAACTTGGAACAAACTCCATCATAGAGAGTTAAGAGCTTAGATTTTGAAGATGTTCTCCTTTCATTTTTATGCTTATGTGAATGGTATAATGTTTGAATGTGTTGTTTTATTTGTTGGTTGTTTGGGTAGATGGCCCAGGAATGGTGTAGGATAAGACTATGGGGTATTTTGTGGGAGGCATAAGTGTTTTGGGGAGTTATAAGTGTGGAGGGAGTTTTGATTTGGGTTCCACCTTACAAATAAATAGATTGCATTTCTTTACTCGTTATGGGGTACCATAAGAGGTTGGAGAGGCATAAGGAAATGGGAGGAATAATGGGTACTTGGGGGAGGTATAAGGGCATGTCATGGATTTGATATGATGTGTATAGTTTTGTGGTTTGTTCTCAGGAGGTGATATACATTTCCCCTCGAGAGGAATAAGCAACATCCCCCATAGTTTCCTTCTCCTTTGGCTTGTATGGTGAAGCTGTAGTATTGTTTTCATTTTGTTTTCATGGTTGTAAATTGCAGTTTTTGTTGGACTTTATTTTGAATGAGAAATTTTTGTTTGTGTTTTGGAATCCTGTTGTTTCCATGTGTTGAAAACACACCTTCTATTACAATGTGGTTGGGGCTCGGGGGCCAATGAAGAAGGAAAAATTCTCATTTTCATTGGATTTCTTTGCTGGGTGGAGAGCATTTCCTTTCCCCCTGTTTTGTTTTGAACAAATTGAAATAAAGAAACTAGAAGATATCCATTTTGTTGTTATGGAGCAGGAAAAATAAAAGACAAGGTTGACATTCCTGGTTGAGATTATTTCTTATTGTAACCTTTTCCCACTTTAAAGTGGATGATATTTTATATTATTGTGTTGGAGCTATGAAATTTGAAATTCATTATGGAAGAATATATCTTGTATTTAGTCCTGTGAACAAAAAATAAAGATATGCATTTGGTATGTTGTATTTTGAAAATAAATAGGAAAGAAGTTGTAAGAGATATCCTTTGAATTAATAGAAGTGTTTGTCTTGTTCATATGATATTGTTTTCATTGGAAATATGTGTTTGAAATATGGTATGAAATCTCTATTGCAAAATTGAAAAAAAAGGAAACACGTATGAATAAAATATATTACTCTTCTTTATTTGAAACTATGATTTCGGAAAGTGGTACTGCATTATCTTATCACTTTGTTGGATTGAAGGAAATATAACATTGTAATATCAGTTTAGAATGTATTCACATTTTATAGTTTGATGAATGTGAATGGATCAATTCGAGTTAGAAGCTGTAGACCTCTATTAGATAATTTTCAAACTGGCAAATATTATTTTTATAAAAAATGTATAGAATAACCATGTAACCTTAGAAAATGAAATGAAATGTTAAATTGAACATGTATGATCCAAAATGATCCTAAATAGACATTACAACTTAAATAAAATTTTATAAAACTTCTCAAAATTGGGCATAGTCAAAATTTACAATCATTTTGCTATCGATTTGGGGAATTTCAATTTGATAATCAATAAAATAATTTAACCCTTGCAATCCATCCTCAATTCTCTCAAGTGCGATTCCCCAGGTTTGTATGGCATATTGTGAAAGAAAGATTGTCAGATTTGATTAAAATTTATAATTTAAAATTCGAGTTCACATTTTAGAATCCTGCAGATATTTTTCTTAAAATTTACCCTTTAAAGTTTATCAAAATTAAAATTTTAAGATTTCCCTACAAATATGACTTTGATAGCTTTCCAAAAATTCCTTGCTTTCCAAAAACCAAGTCACTAGTCAAAATTTATGACCTTTTGAAGTTTTTACTTTATCTCGGGCTCAAAATTTAAATTTAGCTAAGGGGAAAATTTTGTTAATCAAACCTGCGGGACCGAATTTGACTTAGAGCACTTTGATAAAAAGTCAAAAAATTCCCCGTGGCTCTACAAGCTTGCATATTCCCATTTGGTGGAAAAAAATTTAAGTTCAAAAAGTAATTTGGAATTTTTTTCTCTGTAACCCCGCCAGCCCATAGCCAATGGATGGATGCCATGTTGCTCTATGACACCACGGCGAAGGTGTGGAAGTAATTTAATATTTTTACTTCAAAGGTCAAACCTTCCCAATGATCCCCGTTAGGCCACTGACCCATAGCCAATAAGGAGCTGACATGTGGCCGCTTGGGCATCGATAGAGGCTCGGGAGTAAACTTCACGTATCACCCGAAGGGCAAAAATTCTAAATTCTCTCCTAGACCTGCACACCTGCTTGGGAAAAATTTTCCCCTTGTCCCACAGCCAATCATTGGTTAGCGTGTGGCATCTTTGCCCATAGCCAATCATTGGTTCACCCTTTTTTAATTAATTCAAAAATCTTGATTTACCTCCGACGTCCCGCCTTCCCGCCTAGTCATGGATTTTGGACACGTGTCCCTAGTGGACCCCAAGTTCAAAAGTTTCCTTTTTGGCACGATGCCCTGCTATGTGTGCACGGGCACATGGAGGTGAAATGTGTTTCTCTCCCAAGAGCGCTAAGGGAAAAATTTCTTCCCCATGCCCGCAAGCCCACCTTTGGGAAAATTTTCCTCCCAATGCCCGTAGGCCTGCCTTTGGGAAAAATTTCCTCCCAAGGCCCGCCGGCCCATAACTTGGGAAATATGAGGAGTTAGGAGGACTTCCTTATATCACCAAAAAGGTGAGGAAATTTACTATCTAATGGGAGTATTTTAAGGAGTTTTTGAGTGTGTTAATTATGAGAAAAATTAGGTTGAATATTTTAAGAGAGTTCCAGGAGTGGGTAAGTGAGAAATTGCCCCTTTTATTTTAAATGATTATTCTAACCTAAGCTTTGACCTCGAGAACTTTAATAATTGTTGTAATGGGAAAAATATAAACTATTGATTTTAATTGACCTCAAAACTTGTTTGTGTCAACTTCGGTATTGTAGGAGGGTTGTAGACACTTTTAAACAAGAAAAATTATTCCATAATTTTTCCTAACTAATCCTAGTTTTTTTTTTCTTGGGTCTCAAGTGGGTTTTTTTAGCAGGCGTTACACTTGGTATCAGAGTTGTGGGTTAAAATCTTGGACCCTTGGGCACACTAGAAAAATTGAGACATGAACTGTAAACCTAGCACACTTTTAATCTAGAAAACAACCTTGTTTGAAAACTGAAAAAAGAAATACATTTGAAGAAATATTACATTACTCTAAACAGTTAGAATTAAAATAATAATAAAATAATAAGTTTTTAAAATTGTTTTTCTTTCTTAGTGGCATTTTTATAAACCCAGGTAACCAAGAATGTCAAATTAAATTTACGTTTGTGAACTTCTAGTGTAGTGGAAACTTGGCTCCCCTTTGAAAATGTGTTGTTTTACAAGTCCTAAATCTTGATTCAATTGTATGATGTGTTAAGCCCTTTTAAGACCTTACCTTATTGGAGTGGTTGGAATGATAAATTGTATGGTGTGATTCTTGTGGTTGGACAATAGTGATTGTGATCTGGGGTCAGGAAGTGTTAATTAGAAGTTGTTTAGAGCTTCCTTCCTTCCGTGGTTAGGAAAGATGGTTTGGTTGTTAGTTTTTCATTTTGTTATCCATATGGGAGAGTGGACATTAAGTCTGGGTTTCATTCATGACCCGATCCTACGTATGTGTCCTTGGAACTGAACTCGAGGTGGAGTACCCCTATTGGCAGCCATGAAGGGTTGCGGAGTGAATGTGGTGTTAACTTTTGTGCTTTACATTCGTAATATTGTGTTATTTTATCAAGGACCATAATATTATTTTATGATTGATTTGAGAAGCTCTAAGGCTCTTTTAGTTATTTATATTTTTACGAGAATTTTCAAACTTTGCAATGCAGCTACTTAGCCACTTTCCTTGATCACCGATATTTCTTAAATTTTACTTTGACTTGTGACACAGAGCTCGTTATCTATTGGCTACATAGCGAAATGTTACATGATTCTCACTTGCATGTTGTTGAGTTGGTTCTACACTATTTCCCTTTGAAATTTTATCATATGGGGGTATACCCTAGGTGTCCTTAATGTCCTATTAGGTGCTTAAAGTTATGCCTTGGTTTTAGATGCATGGAACCTTGAGTGTGTCTAGGATCTTAGAGTGAATTTTTTATTGCTCGACCTTGCTAGAGAGAGAGTTCGTTGTGTTGTGCATTCTAGTTGGAAGTGTTTGTTTTTCTCACATTGACCTATCAATCTTAGGGTTACGTGGAGACACTTATAGATGCTTTGAGTCTTTTGGACCATGCCACTAGTGATGTTAGTATAAGTAGACCTTGATAATTTAATCTCGGTGGTATTTTATAATGTGATTCTTCTTGGGAAACTGTAACTCTTGGTCATAAAGCCATGTTGAATTGATAGTTGATTGTCTGCTTACATTTGATGCTTTCTAGAAAGTATGTAGTTTTCTTATAATTGAAATATTTCCTTGTCATTTTGATTTCTTAGTTGGTGGTAACATGTGGTAATATGGGTGTATACTTGAAAACTTTCCTTGTCTTATCATGTGATTAAAATGTTTTTGCCAAAACAACAAACATTGTTAAAGTAATTATGTTCCCTTAATGGGATTTCCTTGTAACCTCTTTTGAAACTTGTAGAACCCACTAGGATTTTTTTATGATACTTGTGATTAGTGGAAAAATATAGAAATATTTTTGTGATCCATGCTGGTTGATTGTTTCCTAGTTCATACAAAATTAATAATGTGTTTTCTATGTTGAATGTTCCTTGTTTCCTTAGAATTAAAAATGTGATGTGTTGATTTACCTCTCTATCCCATAAAAGTAACAGTGTGATATGTTTACCCTTCCTTCTCATTAAATTTTTAACTGACATGTTGACTCGCCCAAACATCATAAAACTAAAATTGAGGAGATTTGGCCTTGAAGTTTAACAAATAAACTGGAACATAGAAAGAGAAAAAGGTCCTTGCTTTAACCTTGGTAGATTAATAAAAGAAATAAAAACCATGTAGAAGAATAGAAAGGAAGAAAAAAAAACTTTGTCCATATATCTCCCTTAGGAGTAAAATAAATACTTTTCATTTCTTTTCCGCCTTTACAAAATGATGAGATATCATGCCCCTTAATGGTCCTTATAACACAAACTTGTGATGTCATAATAGGAGGAATCTTAATTAATAAAAATCGTAAAGCAATGTGCTTAGCAAATGAAACTACAACTTTTGACTTGATTAGTTGAGTTAGAAAATAAGTAAGATTTATGTGCATTGAATGCAATCTATAGTTGAACCTATAGTTCTGTCACCTACCCAGAATTGTGAAACATCTGGTGGATAGTAATGTGTTCTAGTTGCTTAGTACTTTCTTATTCATAGATGTATGTGCCTTTCTTTGTGAGAGTTCTCGGTCATCATACCCTTATCGTCCCATAGATCGAGGAGTGTGAGTTCTGGTATTTTTGGATTGAGACTTACCTCTTGTTTAAGGAGCAACCTCCTTGTGTGTTGTCTTGTCCTTAATAAACTAGATCATTGTGATTTTAAGGCAACGTATGTTAAGGATATAAAATAACTTTGGGAAGTCTTATTTTCTTCATATTTTCTTGTGTCACCTTGTTATTGTTTCCCCTTACCATTAGGATAGAAAGTGCAAATGATGTTATTCACTTTTTTCATGATGCACCTTAAATTGCAGTTGGACCCCCTTGTTACTTGTTTTTCTCCCTAGCTATCTTGAGTGCTCCTTCATGTTTCTTGTGGCCTCTTTATGGTTATTCTAAGCTTAACAAGGAAATAAGATAAATAAATCCCATTATGTTATTGAGAATGGTACTTCTTGTATTGATATGTTAGTTGATAGGGGAGATATATTTCCTTTTCTTTTTCTAAATGGTTGATGTCTCTACATTTGGTTGGTGTGATGTGTTTGATTCTTGAAAACAAAAGTGTAAAAATCAGACTATAGGAAAACTTTTGGTCATGAATTTTCTTATTATTACCATGAAAATTTGAATGTACCCTCTCAAGTTATATAAGTGCTTTCCATAAATAGTTTCCTCAATTATAAATGTTTTGTTGTTTTAGGTGTCCTTCCTTGTTGATTAACCTCATCTTGTGTGATGTCAAATTGTGGGACCTTGAGTAGACATGTCCCTCGTACAAAATTTTGGCCATGGTTGATTCTACTAGCCTTGTCTAAAAAATGAACTATGAAAACATAACTTAACCTTAGTGGAAACCTTAACTTTTTTTATTACAGTATGTTGTGTTCCATGGAAACTATGTGGTCTTTCTCAAACTCATCGAATTATCCTTATTATTCCTATGCTTTTTGGTTACTCTTAATACTCTTTTAAACTCTTCATGTTATATTTTTATGTGTCGTATCTTGGTTGATAGTGTAAAGTTACTCTCTAGATTTAAATGTTTGTAGCCTTGCATGAAGAAAGTTTAGAACTCATCTCTTACAATCTCCCTTATTCTTGCTAAATTACATTGGACCAAACTTGGGTTCTGTGGACCCACACTTGTTTGAAGCAAGCAATCCCATAATATACTTATCCTTTTTCTGTTGCATTTGTTCCTATCTCTCTTTCTAGTGACTTATAGGAGGGAGTCGAGTCTAAGGGGAGGGGGATGTAGTGCCCACTTCCCTTCGACACTTTTTATATTGATCCTAATACAGTTAACTATATTATGGACATTATTATAGTTTTCATTTAATATGGTGTTTGATGTCAATCATGGATTATTATTGACTTTGATTCATATATGATGCATGTGGATTATTAGAGACATTTATATGGATATTGACATGTGGTTGACATGGTTTCCCCCATATTTATGGATATTGTTCGAACATGTGATATTTCTATATGTTGAGTAGACCTAGAAAATTGAATTAAATGTGATGATCATATAGTTTTTGATGAAATTGCAAATGATATTGTTTATTGTCTAGATGTTCTAATATGGCCACAAGGCCAAAAGACGTATATGTGTTTTGTAGGTTTTAACAAAAAATATCACAACACACATTGGGGGATTGGACACCAACCACATTGGAATTCTAGATGAATTCAACAAAGACACCATGACAACTTGTTTTTTTGTGTGTTTTATTGTTGTTAGGGATTCCCATGGGGGGGATCACCTTTGAATGCAACCAAAGGGATTTATGTTTTTCTTTTAATTGGTCCTTTCTTAATATTGTATGTGTTTTATTAAGTGATGAGATTTCCCTTTTCATTATTGAATTAAATTATGTGTCAATATTGTGAGTAATCATATTGTTAAAATTAAGTAATCAAATGGGTCATAAGATTGCATTTATTAGAGTTGATGGCTCTGTGATTGAGTTTTGTAAATGATGTGTAAGTTGATATTTGGAGTATGAAACACTCCACCTTCTTTGAAATTCGAATTTGTCATTCAAGGATGATTTTGGAGGCTTGTGGGACAAGTTAAACTTTTCCCATACCTCTTAAAATTGCATACCACCCTTACCTATGGTTGGAGAGTCTAAATCTAGCCTTTATTATGCATTTTTTTAAGTCAAGTTGTAAATTGTAATTGAACTTTCTTACGTATTTTTAATTTCCATCCTTATGGAGTGTGGGATTGTGTAGGAGTGTGTAAGTAAACTGTCATATTATTAACCCACCTATTTAATATGCATTAGAGAATGAAGTTGAATTTTGTGTCAAGGTTTAGGATGCGTGAAGCGGCATCCTACATGGATCCACCTCATCCTCTTCTCTTCCCTCTTCTATAAAATTTGCATTCCTTACCTTGTTTATGGGGGGCTTCACTTTTATCACTTCATTTTTTGTGACTTGCTTTGGGGTTTTTCTTTGGGAGCTCTTGCAAATTGGGAGAAAATTGGAGATGGTTGCATACTTGTTGATTTTTGATCTCTTGGATTGTTTTGCATTGGAGAGCTTAGCTCTTGGAAATGTTCTCTTTTCATTTTTATGCTTATGTGAATGGTAGAATGTTTGAATGTCTTGTTTTATTTGTTGTTTTTTTGGGTAGATGGCCTAAGAATGGTTTAGGAGAAGACTATGGGGTATTTTGTGGGAGGCATAAGTGTTTTGGGGAGGTATAAGTGTGGAGGGAGTTGGGATTTTGGTTCCACCTTACAAAGAAATAACTTTCATTTCTTTACTCGTTATGGGGTGTGATAAGAGGTTGGGGAGGCATAAGGAAATTGTGAGGTACAAATAGAGGAGAGAGAAAAGAGATTAAGTATCTCTTATCATTCTATTTAAAACAGAAGCACGACACATATTTATAGGTATATGGAATAAACAATATACCCCAAAATAGATGGAGAAGTTACAAACAAGAAGGAGAGAATAATGGAACAGATAGAAACTAGTCTAATAATAAAATTAGGTACATATAGTATGATAACATTCCCCCCCTTATTAAATTATTATTGCAAATGTGACCCCTGAAAAGTTTAAACTTCACTTTTCTAAGAGATTTTGTGAGAATGTCGGTAACCTGTGCTTCTGTAGGAAAGTATTAGAGCAAAATGTGATGGTCCAAGACTTTCTCTCAAATGAAATGACAATAAATCTCAATATGCTTTGTTCATTCATGAAAGATTGGATTCTACACGAGCTTCAACACACTCTGATTATCGTAATAGAGAATAGGTGAATGTTTTTCAGGAATTCCTATATCATCTAAAATACGACGTAACCATATCACTTCACACACAGCTCCTCCTGCAGTGCAATATTCTACCTCTGTGGATAAGATGGAAAGAACATTCTACTTCTTGCTTATCCATGAGATGGGTCCAGATCTGAGATGACATATGTATCCTTTCGTTGACTTCCTGTCATCAACAAATCTGACATGATCCAAGTCAACATATCCCTGTAAGAAGAATTGATCATTCTTCTTATATCCCAGACCATAATCAAATGTTCCCTGAACATATCTCAATACATGCTTTGCTATTTTCTAGTGACATCGCTTTGGATCCTACATGAACTTGGAAAGATAGCTGATGGCAAAGCATAGATCCAGTCTTGTATATTTCAAATAGATGAGCCCTCCAATAAGTTGTATCTAGAGTGTAGCATCTACTTTAGATGAGTCCTGGAATCTTGAAAGTTGCAAGCCCTTTCCATTGGAGTGGATATAGGTTTACAATCAGACATTTTTTACTTTTCCAAGAGTGTCTTTGCATATTTTATCTGGGAGACAAAAATGTGATGCTCCTTTTTCCATTTTTCCAAGCCAAGGCAGTAATGTAGTAGCCCCAAATATATCATGTCAAAGGTTCTTTTCAGATCATTCTTCATAATATCAATGTGATCTTTTGAACTGACAGTGATCACAAGATCATCTACATACACAACAAGAATGAAAATTTATTTTCCTACCTTATTTATATACAAATTTGAATTTGAGGGGCTACGAGTGAACCCATGCTACAAAAGGTGATCCTAGATCTTGATATACCATGCCCTTGGAGCTTGTTTCAATCCATACAGTGATTTGATGAGATGACATACCTTCTTAGGATGCTCTTCATCAAAAAATCCTTCAGGTTGGGTCATGTACACTTCTTATTTTAGATCACCATTTAGGAAAGCACTCTTGACATACATCTGTTGAAGTCTCCATCCTTTTTGTGTTACTAGTACACAAACAACTATGATGGTCTTGATCTTTGCAGTGGGTGCAAAGATTTCTTCATAGTCGATGCCCTCTTTCTGAGCATATCCTTTTGCTACAAGACATGCTTTATATTTTTCAATGGATCCATCTACCTTATATATAGTTTTGAAAACCCATTTGCAGCCTATGTGTTTCTTACCTGTAGGTAGATCGACAAGTTCCCATGTCTTATTTTTCTTGAGTGAGTCAATTTCTATATCCATGGCTTCCTTCTACTGAGGTTGACTAAGTGCTTCATGAACATTATCAGGCTCAGAGCTATCAATCAGTGAACTCATGAGTGAAAAGTTTACCTCATTTCTTGTTTGACTCCTTGTTTTGATTCTGGATGATGTATCTGAGAGTTGTTGCAAATATGATTCCTTGATAGTGCTTTGTATCCACTTCAGATGAGAACTTGGCTACTTTTGAGAACTATGTCATTGTCATGTGGATTGATGTGGAGTCACATTCTCTAGTTCTCCAAGGTCAGCAAATATCTCTCCTTACAGCATTTCTTTTCTCTAAGTAGTCTCCTTTGGCTCATCATCTTATTTTGAGACTAGTCAGTGAGAGGTGGTTAGAAGTGGATCTTCTGTTGATACTATAGAGTCAAAGGATGACTTGTCACAAACAACATCACGACTCTCATATATTTTCTTTATCTTAGGATCCATGAGACGATGTGCCTTCGAGGTACTGTTGTAGCCAATTAGAATGCACGGGATCATTTTTAGGTCAACCTTCTTTCTCTTCTGTGCTAGGACACGCTATATGTTGTGTAACCAAATACTCGCAAATGAGAAATTGATGGCTTTCTACCACTCCATACCTCTTTTGGAATTTTATTTTTTATAATCTTTGTCAGTGCATTGTTGAGAAGATATACAGCTATCTATATTGCTTCAACCTAATAGCATTCATCTAGCTTTGCAGTTGTTAGCATGTAACGAGCCATCTCCATCACTTTGTGATTGCGACACTCAATAATGCCATTCTGCTGGGGTGTGTAGGGAGTAGTCAGGTGCTGCTTAACGCTGTGTTGGTTCAAGAATGCCAAGAAATTATTTGATGTGAATTCCCCCCCTCAATTTGAGCAAAGTAGAAGAAGAGGTTGACCAGTCTCTTTCACAACACGATGATAGAAGTTTTGCAAATGTTGAAGAGACTCACTTTTCTTCTTCAATAAAAACACCCACATCTTGCGGGAGTGGTCATCCACAAAAAGTTGGAAGTACTTGTATCTTGAAAATGAAGCAGGTAGAGGGTCATTTAGATCGGTATGAACTACCTCCAGATGCTTCTTGGCATGGAAAGTGCTTGTCTGAAATGATTCCCTATGTTGTTTTCCTGTGAGATAGCCAGGGAAAATAGGCAAGGAACTAGACAATTCTGGTAGTCCATGGACCATTACTTCTGAACTCGTCTGGTGCAATGAACTAATCAACAAGTGTCCATATCTAAAATGTGAGAGGGTGGTTGAATCTATTGTAGAAGCAGATAAAGCTACTATAGAAGATGAAACAGTATCTAAAGTAAATAACTTATCATTTACAAATGCTCTAGCAATTATCTTACCTTGTCTGGAGATTAAGCATGATTTAATGCCTTTTTGAACAAGAAATTCTACCTTAAGGTGATGATTCAACAGCTGAGTAACTGACAAGAGGTTTCTAGTCAAGCCAGGAACGTATAGTACCTTTGTAAGTGTACATTTTCATTGTCCTAGAGGAATGGTGACATTTCCTATTCCTTCTATAACGTCCTCTTTGTCATCTGTTATCCAAACTCAATCTCCAGTTAGTTGTTCATGTAGTGAATCAAATAGCCTCTTGTCACCTAACATATGCTTGCTTACACATGAGTCTATTAACCAGAATTTCTTCGTGGGATGAGAATTTTGAGAGATGAGTACAAGGTTCTTACCAAAATGGGATCCTTCTGATGTCTCCTCATTAGATTCATCATCTTCTTGGGCTGCGAGACGTCCCTTTTGCTTTCTATAGCGGGGACATAGTTTGGACTTTTGAAAATATTCGCGCCCTGATGTGCTTTATTGACTTTAAGACCCTTTTTTCAAGCTATTGTACCGGCAGTGATCAATGTCATGAGTGTTGGTTCTACAAATGTGACACCACCTCTTTGAATTTTTATATTTTTGTTGTTGTTTTGGTTGCACTTGATTTGTCTTTTCTGGGGGACCCTTTTGATTCTTTTGGCCATGGTATGGATTTTATAACAGGGCTTTATCCTGAGACTCCTCTTCGGATGAATTGATGGCATCTTCTTGCTATATAAAATTCATGAGTTCTTCGAATGCCAATGTTTTTTTAGAGACATTCAGTGTCGTAACAAACACTCAGAATTGAGAACGGAGTGCTCTCAAGGTGATCGAGATGACAATTTTTTCCTCCACCATTTCACTGAGTGCCAATAACTCTGATCGCAGCTCAACCATTCGACCTAAGAAATCCTCAACTTCCTCATCTAAATCCATAGAGAGGGTGTGTAGCTTTGACTGAAGATGGAGGATCTTCATCTAATTTTTGGCTTCATAAATTGTTTCCAGCTTATCCGAGGCCTACTTTGGTTTCTCCACATTCTGAACATGTGTTTGCACGTCATCACAAATACTAAGCATTATCAGCATCAAGGCTTTTGCATTAGTCATCTCATGCTTTACTAATTCGTCAGGAGCAGTGGGAACAGACACTGATCTAGTCACAATGCCTGATAATCCTTTAAACTGAAGGATTTTCTTCATTTTTGTTTTCTAGGCTGAAAAATTGGGCCCTTTGAGTAACTGAACATTGCAAAGAAGCAACTTCGAAGCAAACATTGTAATAAAAAAATTAGTTATTTATTTCAAAAGTTATTACAACTTTGAATCACTGATGAGAAGTATTGGCTTGTAGACGGTCACGATATTCATGTGATATGAGATGACGATGCTTTGTGGGGCGTTCTTCTTCATCTTCATAGTCGGCATTGTACCTGGTTTCTAATTCTTCTCGAGCTCAGCTTTACTTGGCAGCTGACATCAAAAAATAAATATTCAAGAAGTTCTTGTTAAACTAGCTCGTTGAAGGTTAGATTGTCGGTGTCTCAAAGCTCATTTAGCAATGTAAAGTAGAACCCAGAGCTCTCAGGAGCTTCTTCACAGTGTTCTCTAGCTAGCGATTTGATGTTCTAGATTTTGGCAGTGACGACCGTGTTATTGACGCTCTTAATCAAGTTGTCTACACTCGACATTTGATGAAGTGTTGAAGGATCAGCTTCACATTGTTTGTTGTCTTGGTAGAGAATTCATCTCTAAGTAACTGATGGCACCTTTTTTTTAATTATTAAGTAAGCTTGTCATTCTAGGTATCCATTTTAATGTTTGGTGCCAGTACTCCAAAAAGCATGTACTCAATCACACAAAGCACTACACGTAGAATGTCTATGCAAAAGCACTCCACGCAGAAGACTTGATCTTCTCTCTCCACACACAACCCTTCACATAGGTCAAAACAATGCAAGTCGCTCTCTTTTCCTCCAAATCATGCAGCAAAAATCCTACGCAGGAATAACAGCTAAATACAAAATGAAATGCATTTTTCCTCACAACAATTCTTGTATACGTTGGATTTTCACTACATCTTTCCTAAGCCACATTGAAATTGCAGGTCACTCCAACTCAATCCAACATGTAGGCTGAATAAATATTCACAAACTTTTATTCCACGTAATTTCTATTCATATTTTTGCACAAGATTCACCTCTCCATGCATCATTCAAGCAGATGGGTATACATTTGCTACATTAAATTAGAAGACAAAATAGGTTTTAATCTCCCACACAGCCTTTTTGTAAGGTGACTTCCAACGCACAACTCCACGAAAGTCCTTCCACACATACAAGAGAAAAAGCACAGGTTTGAAAAAAATTCTCTACGTAGACTTCCACGTAAAGGCAGGAGCCATTATCTTTCACGTAAATTTTAAAAAACATAAATCTCCACATAGTTTACTCCATGCAGAAGTTTCTTCATCCAATCCAACACGCAGGTAGATGGTCTAAACATCCATGCAGTAGTAGAACTCTTGTTTTTTTTCACACAGCATATTTGTCTCTTGCTTCACGTACACATAGGTCAGAGATCATACATGCTCTGATAACAAAATGTGAGGTAGAAATAGAGGAGAGAGAAAAGAGATTAAGTATCTCTTATTATTCTATTAAATAGAGAAGAACGACACATATTTATAGGTATATGGAATAAACAATATACCCCTAAATAGATGGAGAAGTTACAAACAAGAACGAGAGAATAATCAAATAGAGAGAAACTAGTCTAATAATAAAATTAGGTACATATGCTATGCTAACAGAAATGGGAGGAATAAGGGGTACTTAAAGGAAGCATAAGGGCATGTCAGGGATTTTATATGATGTGTATTTTTGGTGGTTTGTTCTTAGGTGGTGATACACATTTCCCCTCGGGAGGTATAAGCAGCATTCCCCATAGTTTCTTTCTCCTTTGGCTTACATGGTGAAGCCTGAGTATTGTAATCTTTTTGTTTTTGTGGTTGTAAACTACAATTTTGTTTTGGACTAATTTTAGAATGAGAAATCTATCTTTGTATTTTGGAAGCTTGTTGTTGCCATGTGTTAAAAAAACACCTTCTATTGTAATGTGGTTGGGGCTCAAGGGCCAATGAAGAAGGACGAATTCTCCTTTTCATTGGATGTATTGGTTCGATGGAGAGTGTTTCCTTTCCCCCTGTTTTGTTTTGATCAAATTGAAATAAATAAAATGGAGGATATTCATGTTGTTGTTCTGGAGCAGAAAAAAAAAAGACAACTTTAACAGTCCTTGTTGAGATTATTTCTTATTGTAACCTTTTCCCACTTTGAAGTCGATGATCTTATATATTATTGTGTTGGAAAGACTACTTTGTTTTAGCTATGAAATTTGAAATTGATTATGGAAGAATATATCTTGTATTTAGTCCTGTGAACAGAAAAGAAAGATATGCATTTGGTATGTTGTATTTTGAAAATAAATAGAAAAGAAGTTGTAAGAGATTTCCTTTGAATTAATAGAAGTGTTTTCCTTTTTTATATGATATTGTTTGAATTGGAAATCTGTGTTGAAATGCAGAATGAAATCTCTGTTGGAAAATAGAAAAAAAGGAAACACATATGAAGAAAACATATTACGCTACTTCATTTGAAACTTTGATTTCGGAAAGTGGTATTGCATTCTCTTTTCACATTGTTGGATTGAAGGAAATATAACATTGTAATATCGGTTTAGAATTTATTCACATTTTATAGTTTGATGAATTTAAATGGATCAATTCGAGTTAGAAGTTGTATACCTCTGTTAGATAATTTTTAAAATAGAAAATATTCTTTTTATCAAAAATGTACAAAACAACCCTTCAACCTTTGAAAATTAAATGGAACATTAAATTGAACTTGTATGATCCTAAATGATCCTAAATAGACTTTAAAACTAAAGATGATTTTATAAAACTTTTCAAAATTGGGCATAGTCAAAATTAAAGTCATTTTACTGTCAATTTGGGGAATTTCAAATTTATAATCATTCAAAAATTTTAACCCTTTCAATCCGTCCTCAATTCTCCCTAGTGCAATTTCCTAGGTCTATATGGCATATAGTGAAAGAAATAATGTTGGAATTGAACATAATTTATAAGTTAAAAGTCTAGTTCACATTTTATAAGCCTTCAGATCGTTTTCTTAAAATTGACCCTTCAACGTTTATAAAAATTAAAATTTTAAGATTCCTGTACAAAGAGGACTTCGAGATCTTTCAAAAAATTCCTCTCTTTCCAAAAACTGAGTTCCCAGTAAAAATTTATGACCTTCTAAAGTTTTTACTTCATCTCAGGGTCAAAATTTAAATTTAGCTAAGGGAAAAATTTTGTTAATCGAATCTGCGGGCCCGAATTTGACTTAGAAAACTTTGGAAAAAAGTCAAAAAATTCCCCACGGTTCCGCAAGCCCACATATTCCCTTTTGGCAGAAAATGTTCTAAGTTTGAAAAGCAAATTTGGAATAGTTTTCTCCATGGCCCCGCCAGCTCGCACCAAATGGATGGTTGCCACATGGCTCTACGATGCCATGGCAAAGGCACAGAAGTAATTTAAAATTTTCACTTTAAAGGTCAAACCTTCCCAATGATATTTGTTGGCCTATAGATCTGCATCCAATAAGGAGCTGACACGTGGCCCCTTGGGCGTCAGAGGAAGCACAGGAGTAAACTTCACATTTCTTCTAAAGGGCAAAAGTGCTAAATCTCCCCCAAACCCACACGCCCGCTTGGGAATAATTTTCCCCTTAGACCTGTAGCTAATCATTGGTTAGCATGTGGCGTATTGGCGCGTCGGTGGAGGAGTAGGTTGAAATGTTCCTTTTCACCCTTTTTAAATTAATTCAAAAATCTTGTTTTACCTCTGGCAACCCGCCTTCCACCTAGACATGCATTTTGGACATGTGTCCTTAGTGGACCCCAAGTTCAAAATTTTCCCTTTGGGCATGAGGCCCCACCATGGGCATGTGGGCAAGTAGAGGTGAAATGTGCTTTTCAATCCAGAGTGCTAAGGGAAAAATTTCTTCCCCAGGCCCACAGGCCCACCTTTGGGAAAATTTTCCTCCCAAGGCCCGCCGGCCCATAACTTGGGAAATATGAGGAGTTAGGAGGACTTCTTTATATCACCAAAAAGGGGAGGAAATTTACTATCTAATGGGATTGTTTTCAGGATTTTTGAGCACGTTAATTATGAGATAAATCAGATTGAATCTTTTAAGAGAGTTTTGGAAGTGGGTAAGTGAGAAATTGCCCTTTTTAATTTTAAATGATTACTCTAACCTAAGCTTTGACCTCGAGAAATTTAATAATTGTTGGAATGGGAAAACTATAAACTATTGATTTTAATTGACCTCGAATCTTGTTTGTGTCAACTTCGGTATTGTATGAGGGTTGTAGACACTTTTAAACAAGAAAAAATATTCCATAATTTTTTTCCTAACTAATCCTAGTTTTTTGTTTCTTGGGTCTCAAGTGGGTTGTTTTAGCGGGTGTTAGAGTTTGCACTTGGGTTGTGTACTTTTTTTTCCTTCATGTCCATTAATTTTCATTACTCTGCATTCTAGGCTATTACAAGAGATATGGTCATTATTTTCTTGAAAATCAGCTCATCCATTGAGAGAAAAATAGACATGGGATATAGAGGACTCGTCGGGATGCATTTTCCTTTTCACACAACAAAATCCCAGCCTCATTAAAGTCAAACCGTGTTTTGTGAAATCACCTCACCAGATCTCACCAATGAATTCCCATCAAAAGTGTTTCTTGTGATACTTATAAAATCTTTGTGCTTACCATATGAATACCTCTGGTAATAAAAAAAAAACTAGGTGTTGATTTTTGCATTGGAGGATTTGTTTGAAGTTATGCATAGTGGATGGATTTTTTTTTCGGTTCTCTGTCCACCTGGGTCGAGCTATTTTTAACTCTATAATTTCTTATGGCTACATCTAGAGGGGTTTCTCTCTCCATATCTGTGATTAACTTTGTGGATTTAACATCTTTGAAGAACTTAATGGTTTTGTTATTTGTATAACCATTCTAGGAGTTTGACACATTTATGACTATATCTCACTATGATGTTCTTATTTCCCAACTTGTGAATTCAAGGATTGGCTAGCAGTATTAAAGCCACAGGTCGATGAGCCCCATGTTGAATCAGTTCAGTTTTATTATTGTATGGCTTATGCTCACATAGGAGCCACAACTCGTCTGCATTTCCAATCGTTTGAAGAAACTATTTGGCACTGGAGTCAGATCAATCTTTGAAAGCCGAGGTAAGCCAACAAATTTGACAACCTTAGGGAAATAAAATTGGCCTCTTTAAGTGTGATCACTATTGGTTTTATAGAAAATGGGATTTTAAAATATCTTTGGGATGACATATGAGTGTAAAAAGAATAGCTTGGGGCCACACACAACTATTTGGCATCGTGTGGCAGCAAATTGCTGTCTCAATAGATCGTAAGTGTAACCTTACTAGACCCTCATACCCAGTTTGTTTATTATTCACAGGCATGGTCTCCTTACCTCCGTCTTATATAATTTTCATAATTTGGATCTTCATTTGCAATCTATTAGAAACATTAAACTACTGAATAATTTTAAAACTATATATGTAACAAAACTTAAATAGTGTAAGGCAATAAAACCTTACCTTCTATTTTTCAAAACTGTTACACCATTTTAACATCGACTGTGGTTTCCATCATAATCTCATATGATGTAACTCGGGTATCTGAATCATAATCCTTGTTATTTTGGAAAATGATTTTTGTAGGCCTCTAGTCGCAGGTTTTGACTGGGTCAAACTAAACCATTTACAACTAGTGGCTCCGGAAAACCTGTTGCCATTTAAAACTCGTCTGCAAGTTTGCAGTTCCATTGACTCTAGAAAATCCTTCATATATACTAAAACTTGTAGTAAATTTCTTTTTGCACGATCTTTCATCTAACATTAGTTTTGGAGGTGGTTTTCTTAACCCTTGAGCTAACTTTTGATCTTTTCCGACCAGGCCAATTAAGACTAATGACCTTGGAAAATTGGTCTCCAATCGTAAACCATTCACCATTTTTGAATCCCATCAGTTCCTATAAATTATTGGTGTATAGGAGTACACTTAGAAACTTACCAATGGTGTGTTTGGTCATCAGAGGAAAACATTTTAAAGTGGTTCCCTCACCTCTAAGCCTTTATTGAACGTTTTTGCAACTAGTAGGAAAACGCAATTAGAAAGTTATAGAACCAATGTCAGGTTGCCAACCCGTCATGGAAAATTGTTGACACTTGTAATTAACCTCTTGAAACTCTACTGTGTGATTGCTATGTGAAATCAAACTTTTTACAAGACATTGTTTCTCACTCTTCCCTATTTCTTTCTCTCTCCTTGGTTAAGAAATGAAAAATATATGTGTCTCTAACCTTCTCCTTTCAAATGTAAATTATTATTGTTATTATGTAAATGAGAAACTAAAAATGTTAATTATGCTAGATTTGGGTGGATGCCATGCTAGTGATTTATCATTGATTTCATGCTCACATGGCTTTGTAGGGTGGAAGTGAGATTGCAAAAAGGCGTGGTGTAATCCATTGTTTATTATTGTAATTCTAATATGTTGTTTAAATATGTATATATGTGTAATGTATTTCCATGTTATAAAAATTTATATTTGAAATTCATTAATATGTATGAGATGCTAGTTTTAGGAATGCCTTCGGAAATGTGTATTTAATCATGGGTACCTTTTTTATTTAGATTTGCATATGGAAAAAGTTGGATATGTTCAATGAATTTGAATGTAATATCTCGTAGTGCATTTCCAATGTGCAATAGTCAATTAATTAATTAGTGGGTTGTGTTCTTTACCTTGAAAATGCAATAAAGAAATCTAAGCGAATTAGTCAACCCTAGTAAAAAATTTGTGTATAACTAACCCTTTTGTGTTATTCTTTTTGCATAGAAAACTGAAACCTTAGAATTAGCTTAAACATGTATGATGAATGACACCTTGTATCTTAACTAAATAAGAACCGTAGTTGAGTTACCGCCATACCCTGTATATTTAGTGACATCATCGTGAAACTATGAGTTAAGAATGACTTGATCAAACATTATCTATAGTAAGTGGTTCCCTTCGAGGATTATTTATCATGTGTGTAGTAAGAAGAATATATTCTCTTCAGGTCCGAATTACGTGTTAGGTGAAAAAGATCACCAAGTACACTTGAAAGTAACCTTTAGCATATGAGATTATCTAATGAAGTTAATGTTTAAATTGTTTGTACCCTCCCTTTCATTCTATCCAAATTAGTTTGCAAAACGTTATCATCTTAAAAGATAATTAATCTTCACAACTAAAATTTATGGTAATACTTCTAAGAAATATATTCATTAGTTCATTTCTACAAATTAAGAGCCATTGTTCAAAGAAACAACTATGTTGTGTAGCCCTACAAAATATGGAGTAAGTAGAGATATCGCCTCCTTAATATCCTAGTTGACTACCAAATTAGATCTAGAAATTCTCTTCATCGCCAAAGGAATTCCTTTTGGGTAGAAAATGGTAAGTAACTCCTTGCAAATGAAATTGATTTGAAATATGTTGACTTAAGAGAAACCATGAAACTGAAAACTTAGTTCCATAATCCCTTGTTATGCCTTTTATGACATTAAGAATAAAAGAAATTTCTTTTGCAGAATCATGAAATTCGAAAACATGGGATCTCACTTTGAAAACAAATCTTGTGGTTCGTGTGTAGTTCTAAAGTTTCCAATCATGTACTTCTTATAGATGATATACAAATACTTCTGTAACTCCTTTTGTTATAAAACAATGTTGTTAATGAGACCATAGTGTAATGTAAGAGTAAAGCATATAAGGTTAAAATGAGATTGGAAGTTAGGAATAATGTCACTCTTGTATTCCTTATAGCTAAATTAGGTATTTCTTGTGTTTAAAGTAATATGAATTGCCCTTAGTGAGATCAAAATTCAAGGAAACAAAATATATATATATAAACCTAAATAGAAGCCTTGATGTGGAAATTATGAATGGATTCGATAAGTTATTGAACTGAGGATGAGATATTGGCGACAGCATAAAGCTCAATGGGAATGGAAAAATTTGTTTTAGCTTTTAGGCCCCTTAGAAAGACAACGGCCTTGTCGTAGGCAAGAGCAGCCTCCATGTTAGTTTCAAATGTGCCCAGCCATACGCGTCGTTGCTTGCGAGGATCTCTGATCTCTTCAGCATATTTTCCCCATGGTCATTTGCGAACACCTCTATAATGCACCTCCCGCTCACTACAGACCTGTGCACAACTCTCTCCTCCTTCCACGATCAACACCATCACTCCTGCGAAATAGGTGCAAGATAATGTAGGAGATTATTTCTCAGAATAGGTCGGGGCAGAGATAACACTTATAAAGAATTGGAACGAGGTAGATACAGCAGCTGTGGTGTGCTGGTCATAATACATAGTAGGATGCAAATGCCTTGTCATTTGGTAATCGGTATGGTAGAGTCGTTTGTGATTTCCCAGGGGATCATTAGTTTCTATGGGGAAACATTATATAAGAACAGCAATGCAGGTCAATAAGTGGTCTCGTTTTCCAAAATTAGCATTAAAAGCACACTCCATTGGTGGTCAAACTGTTGTAAATTCCATATATTTTTATTGAGGACTCCATTGAGGTCAAATGTTAGAGGTGTTCAATTCTAAGCTCAAATTTTATGATTCTAGGTTTTAATGTAATTTATTTTCTTTTTTAAAAATTAGTTTGAGTGGCTGTGTTACTGTTAAGGGCACCTCCATTAAGCCCCTTAAATTTAGAGGGATTCTGCCCTATTTGCAGAGCTGGCTCCATTGTTTGTGTTTCCATGTTATTGGTTAAGGGTTATTTTTCATGAAAGTCCGTATATTACGAGGTCCTTTTTATTATGAGAGATTTTAGGTTGTTAATGGAAATGGGTTCTACTGTCCAACAAGATATTCCAGCCCGTGATATAAATAAGTTTCTAACTGTGAACAACAAGGTTTTTAACTGATTTTTTATTTCTCATATATTTAAGTTTCAATGTACATGAACAATTTTAGATGACATTTATGATACTAATTTCAATGTATAAGTATGAATGATATATTTATGTGTTTTCTTTTACTCGTTCTTACTCAAAAAGCTACAATAAATATCCATAAGTATAGTCGAGAGTATCGGAAATCAATAATAAAAGTGTCGAAGGGAAGTGGTAACTACATCCCCCTCCCCTTAGACTCAAATTCCTCTTGGAATTCACTGGAATAGGTGTGGAAAATAGACTCGTAGCAATGTAGCATCCTCCCATGTAGCCTCAGTTTCATCATATCTATCCTACTAGACTTAAACCTGGTCAATCTCTCTACCTCGAAGGCCTAGGGTCCTGCACTCTAAAATGTGGATAGGCTCCACCAACACCGTCCCTTGATCCTATACCTACAGTGAGGTCCAATCTAACACATGATAACGATTTGTAATATATCTCCTAAGTACATAAGCACGAAACACATCATGGATGTGAGACAAGCTACGTGGTAACACTAGACGATATTCCAAAGGACCGATACACTGAGATATCTCAAAGGGACACACAAATATAGGAGCAATCATATAACCTTTTCCATAATGGATAGGGATATTATGTGGTCTTACATGAAGAAACACCTTCATGCCCTCCTCATAACTACGATCTGTCCTATGTTGATCTGCATACTTCTTCTGCATATATTGTGCCTCCCATAATCTTTTCCTGATCATATCAACCTGCTGCTCCATATCCTGTAGTAAATATGGACCAAGAGAAACTATGTCCTCTAACCTGTCCAAAATAAGAGGTTTCCTGCACTCTTTTCCATACAATGCCTAAAAAGCAGCCATGCCTATCAAACTCTGAAAACTATTACTACAGGAAAACTCCACCAAGTATAAAAAATCCTCCCATCTCGACTGATGATCCATAATGTACATCATAAGCATGTCCTCCAAGCTGTAATTCACCCACTCAGTCTGTCCATCTTTCTCAGGGTTATAACTGTGCTGAAATTGATCTTAATCTCGAGGGCATACTGCATGGTAGTCAAAAAGTGGGAACTGTAAAAAGGATCGCGGTCGCAAATGATCTTCTATGGAATACCATGCAATCTAACAATCTCATCTAGATATGCCCATGCCATTACATCAGCTATGTAAGTGGTATTAACTGGAGAAAAATGAGCCACTTTCATCAATTTATTCACCGTAACCATGATGGCGTCATGGTGGTATCTCGACGTAAGTAACCCAACAATGAAGTCCATCAAAATGGTGTCCCACTTCCACTCCGGTATAGCATGAGGAAAGAGAAGGCCAGCTGGATGCTGATGCTTAGCCTTCACCTTTTGACACTCTAAATAGCATGACAAAATTGAGCCAAGTCTCTTCGAAGTCCCCTCCAATGGTACAACTGTCTCAAGGTGGCATGCATCTTTTTCACCTCGAGATGGGCTGAATAGGGTACACCATGAGCCTCTATCAAAATGTCCTGTCTCAAGCCTCCATATATAGGAACATATATCTGACCTCTATGTTGGAGAATTCCATCTTCCTATAGTGAAAATCCATCAAAATTCCCCTCAAGGGTTCTCTAAGACTCTATCTCTGCTATGACTACAGGGCAGAAGCTTTCGTGAGGAAGCTGCTGCAAGATCCTGATCCACAAATTTGTGCCCACTGAAGTGGCCATAACCACATGTCTTCATCTAATCAGGGAATATGAAACCACATTCTCCTTTCCCTTCACATGTTCTATCTCCATGTTGTAGTCACAAAGTAACTCCATCCAACGCCGCTGATGAGCGTTGAGATTGCGCTATGTGAAGAGGTGGAGAAGACTCAAGTGATCAGTCCTGAGTGTAAATATATGGCCAAGAAGGAAGTGTCTCCATCAAACTAAGGTGTGTATAACTGCCACAAGCTCAAGATCATGAGTCATATAATTGAGCTCATAGTATTTGATTTTACGAGACTCAAAAGTAACTACTCTTCCCTAATGCATAAACACACCTCCAAGTCCTGCAAAAGAAGTATTTTTGCATACAAAGAACTCACCCTGAGGATATAGCACTGCAAAAATAGGCACTATCGTGAGGCATTCCTTTAGTTTCCATAAGGCCTACTCACATTTGTCTTACCATAAAAAATTCTTCCCTTTCCTCTTAAGGGAAGTGATGGGGTGCGCAACCCGAGAGAATTCATGCACAAATCACCTATAATATCTTGCCAAGCCCATGAAGCTACACACCTCAGTCACACTTCTGGGAGCTGGACAATCCATATTAGTTAGAATCTTGGATTGACTACTATACCTTCCTTAGAAATGATTTTTCCCAAATACTACACCTTTGTCTAAAAGAATGCAAACTTCTCCAGGTTCCCGTAAAGATGTTGCTCACAAAGACACTGAAGAACCTAGAAAATGTTCCCCTTTTGCTCCTCACATGTACATGAATAAATAACAATGACATCAAGGAAAATGAGCACGAAGTGATCCAGGAATGTCCTGAACACCCCATTCATTAAGCTCATGAACACTATGGGGGCATTCGTCACACCAAAAGGCACTACTGTGAACTCGTAGTTACCATATCTCGTAGGGAAGACAGTCTTATGAATATCAGTCTCTATGATCCTAAGCTGATGATAACCTAACTTAAGATCTATCTTGGAGAAAATTATGGCACCCTTCATCTAATCAAATAAATCATCAATGCAGAGAAGAGGGTAACAATTCTTGATCATTACTTTGTTCAGCTGGTGGTAATCAATACAAAACCACAGAGATCCAGCCATATTCTTTACAAAAATCATGGATGCACCCCCAAGGAGACACACTAAGGAGGATTAAGCCTTTCTCCAGAAGGCCCTCAAGCTACAACTTGATCTCACAAAGCTCAGGGGTAGTCATCTTTCTCGTGACATAGGTTCTGATCCCAGAAACCAAAACAATGTGAAAATCTATCTCACGTGGGGGAGGTTACCCTGGTAGCTCCAATGGAAAGACATCAGAAAACTCTCTCAAGATGGGATGGTCATCAAGGGATGCCCTACTAAACTCATCCTCAGATATGTCACTAACCATAATAGCATACAACTATCAACCTCGTTGCACACACCACTTAATCTACATAACGGAGATGGTAAAAATTTGGAAACAGGCCTCCTAACTCTGGCTATCACTGACTTAACTCCTAGATCATCCCCACATGAAATAGTCTTATGGTAACAATCCACTCTAGCTCTATGTGTAGCCAACCAACACATGCCTAAGATGAATCCATAAGAACCCAATGGAAGGATACAAAGATCCGAGGTAGTGGTGAAGGGTCCCAATTCCACTACACACTCCTTAACTAAATGGTTAATAGAAATTTTGGTTCCAGAAGCCATTTCAACGTCCCAAATGATATCTTGCCTAACTTACACTAGCTTACAATGCTCTACTAAGGATGGTGTAATAAAAGAATCAGATGAACCAAAATTTAAAAAAATGGAGGTAGAAACACCACCAATGCTACATGTTGTCTCTATCATGGTACTTTGATGCTCAACCTGGTGGTTCTCAACCGCTGCATAGATCCGATGGCTACGCCACATGTCACCAACATTAGGCACTAAAATCTACATCTTTCCGTTGTTACTAGTGTTCTGTGGGAACTCTCTCAAATTATGTCCAAAAATGCCACAACCACAACAGATGCCTGGTCCTTTCCAATGAGATGCACCTCCATTCAGTACTCTAGATGTCTATGTTATGGATCTTGATGATCCAGCTATAGATGGATGAGGTCTCTACTACAGAGATCTTGTTGACTGAGCTCTCAGTGCACCCTGTGTTTTAATGGGACCCCTAGGAAGAGGCCCCATTCTCCTTCCTCTCTGTGTGTTGAACCTCTAAGTAAGTATCAATGGTGAGTGAATCTGTTGCTATTGCTGCTATTGAGATGGCAATTTTGGTTGCCTGAATGATGACCATGCAGAACCATGTCCACCACAAGGAGTAGGATTTGACCCCCTCAATCAACTATCCTACGTCTATTGCATGCGTATTTGAACTCTGTTCCTAGCCTACTACATCTTCCCTTATGTCTCCTCTGTAATATAGGCCTTCTCCATGGCCTCTACTAAGGTCTATGGGTAGTGAATTTGCACCGCACCACCCAAATCCAAATTCAGGCCCCTTATGAACCTGTGAATCCATACCTGCTCATCCTATTTGTAGTCGACATACTAGAGTAGGTCTAGAAATTGACTCTCATATTTAGCTACAATCATTGATGCTTGACAGAGGTCGTGAAACTCGTCTATCCTCTACTGAATGAACCTTTGACATAAGTACTTTCTCCTTAACCATTCCTCAAAGATCTCTTAGGTAACTGTCTCTGAATCAACATGGAGCTTCTGTTCTTCGGTCCTCCACCAGACACTTGCTCCATCCCTCAGAAGATGGATCACAACATGAGCTTTCGTGTAGCTAGTACAAGGGCAGATCTTGAACCACCCACTCAAGCTCACCAACCAAGCCTCTGCCTAAAATCCACATGTATATCCAAAATAGTGAGATGGTTGTAACTTCAGGATCTCCCTGATATGGTCTGTAGTTGTCGATTGGTAACCCCTAGTCCTCTCTGCATGCTCCTCTCTAGGTCTAGGGCTCTAAGACCTATCCCTATGTCCTAAAATCCTTTCTACCTATCCCCGTTGCAGTGGCTTTGCTCTTGCTGACTCCATGCGCGAGTTCTTTTCTCTATGCTCCTTGCTATGTGGAGGAGATGAACAAGCCTCAACGCATGGCTCCCTATCATGTCTGGTTGACCGTCCTCCTAAGGACCCTCAGTGTAAAGTGGCATTGATGTCCTGAAGCGTCTGTAAGATCTGGGGTAGAATGGCCACTACCGCCTAGTCTGGAGGTGGAAAATATAGATCTACATGCAAGAACCTCTCTTCTGGTCCACGCCTCCTACATATACCAATGCAAGAATTAGTTCATCATCTTAGGTTTTATTTTATTTTTCTATGTTTACTATAATATAAAATTTTTAGACAAGTTGTTTTCTCGATTTAATATTGTTGTAGGTTTAATGTTCATGTCTCACATTTTCTAGTGTGCCCAATGGTCCAAGATTTCAACCCACGACTTTGATACCAACAATGATACCCATAAAATTTACCCGCACGAAACCCGAAAACAACCTAGGACAAACTAGAAAATTATGGAATAATTTGTTTTTGAAAAACGTGCCCACAAAAATGTTTCAAAAACAACAGTTGTCACATTAATGTTTCTATGTCAATTATATTTAATAATAAAATTTTCCCCATTATAACACAATATTAAAACTCACATTGAAACTTTAATGAATTTAATTTAACTAAGCATGGTCAATTTCTCCTTAAGTATTATTTTTTTTAATGACAATTTAATTCCACTATAGTTAAAAATTCCACATTTAAATCTCAATAGTAAAAGGGGCCAATATAGATAGATACCAAAGTTATTTAATTTCTACAAGGTTGAGGCAATTAACAAGGTCCATATTTGACATGGGGTTAGAATAATAAACACGCCCCTACCCCATAAAGCAGCCCCTTAGAAACTCAACTCGTGAGTTTTGGAATTAAAACATTTAAATTTAAAAATTCAAAAACCAATCACCCACTCCCCACCTAATTTTTGTAGGGATGAACCTCATCTCTTGGATGGATTCATTTAGGACCCTTGATGAGAGAAAAGACAACTAAGCATAAAGCATGCTTAAGAAAACTACATTCTCTCTTTCTTTTGGCTCATTGTTTCTCTCTTGTTTTGCAAGTTGTTGGAGGATGATGGGAAGCCATTGGAGGCCCTGTTGAAATTTTCTGCACTTGTGCAGAAATGGGCAACTCAAAACTTTGTTATGATGGATAGCATTGGTGAAGTATACCTAAGCTAGGGGAAATTATATCAAAACTATATCGTTATTGTTGATGAAGATTAGATGAAATATGCAGTTATGTGTACTGTTACAAAATATAAAAGATCACATAGTTTGTAATTTCATGATGCCTTCAGCAAAAGAACACAAAGGCCTAAAGGACAGTTGTGTTGTGTTGATGAAGACACCGAATTACAGAATAGGTGAAGTGTTTGGTTTTGAAGTAGCAAACATAAGTAGAGATATGGAAATAAGATTTCATTACTAAATGTTACAGGTTCTTTAAACTTTTCCTTCATGATTAAGACATTCAATTATGTTACTAAGTTGTTTAGTTAATTATACAATCCTTACAGAAAGTAGAAATGTAGAAAGAGATATACAACTTATTTATAGAATTCAATGCTTTATTCACAAGGAGAGTCAAATGTTTCCCATACAAGCCATGGGATGTAACTGAAAAGTAAATTACAGCTATTGAAAAGAAAGATACACATGCATGAAGGAGAAATTAGAGGATTATGAGGGTGAACCCATCATTTCCTTGTATATTATTCTTTGTGCAGAGCATCTCCGTGCCAGCCCCTTCATCCTCAAGTCATGGTACCTGAAAAGAAAAACAAATCAACCATCAGTCACGAGCTCAGGGATCAAACCATATTCCTACACTTTCCTACTTCGTGTATATAAATCTTATCCTAAGTAGGAGATGTATTCTACTTGAAGGAAAAACTGCATGCATGCTTTTTCACTCAAAAATAAGAAAAGGAAAAGAAAGAAAGAAGTAAAACATGGATATAAGAGAGGCCAAAAATCTTAATTATTTCTAAATGTTTTCTTAAGTGTGTAGGTACAGGTTACAGCGATGAAAATTTGACAAGTCATAAGTACTTACTGAGAAGAAGGAAGAGTGCAACTCAAAGTTCAGCAAACATTTTGCAAATGGAAGAGGTTAGAGCTCAGAAGAGGGAATGGAAGATAGAAGTACATTTTTCAATTTGCAAAGAAGAAGCAGAATCAGATTTCACAAGCTGAAGTTAAAAGTTAAAAGTATTATAGTTGAAACAGGATGAGAGAGAAGATTCTGGGAAAATTTTGACAGGGCTTTGCCATATAAAATCAACATTTCAGATTTTTCAGCATACATATCAAAGTTGTAATGAAAGGAAAAGCAATATATAATTGCATAAAAGAATTATTTGTAGCTTAAACAGCTGAGAAGAATTGAAATTCCAAGATAATATCACAAATTTCAGTCTTTCTAAGTTGCAATTTTTAGAATATAGCAGATATAAGAGAAAAAAATTACTACAATATCAATAAAATACATTCATTCAAGCAAGGTTGTATTATCATCTCGAGCCCTTGATCTATGTACTTCAACAATGGTGGCCAAGGGACCAAACAAAGATCTCAAGAACAAAGAAAACCTTGCAAAGCTCGAAGATCACGATAATGGTGACAAAGTCCACAACCACCTTGCTCAAAAAATGAATATACAGATGCCTGACAACAATAGGGAACCATTTCATAGTTGAAAACTTAGCTGGAAGTTCACAAGGGAACACGACCATGACCACAATCTTTCACTTTGAAATCTTAGGGAAAAGAAATCAGAAACTTCACAAGTACATAGAGCTCGAGGTTTAATACAATGGTGAAATACCCACAACTACTGTGCTCAGAACAAATAAATACCCCAAACAGAGAAAAACAAGCTTCAGAATGACGAAGAATTCAAAGACCACAAAGTATGTAGATGCTCAAAGGCTAAAAGGGCCAAAGAATGGACTGATACAAGCTTTAGAAACTTCAACCATGGCAGCCATAAAAAAATTTCTAGGGCTTCGCCCATGAGCCCAAAAAAACCAAATGAAATGATCAAACTAGAGGAGCTCAATTTTTAACTCTTCACTTCAGCATAGGTCAACTCCAACTCAACCATGTTCAATACTCGATGGCTCATTTTCTTCAAGTGCATAGATCAAAGGCCAGATATCTAGTTCCGCATCCAAAGAAAACCACTTGGGTAATACGCCACCGACCACATTTCATGCCAGGTCTGAAACCCTAACCATGAGTTCGGGATCAATGACATCGAGCACAAAGGTACATAGATCAAGGGCTCAAGATGATTCACCAAAATCAAAGCTAACTCAACATAGGTCAGATTACCACCAACCGATTTTGCTAAGGGTTGAGTCACCATGAGGTGGGGACAGCCCATGTGTCCACAAAAATTAAATCATTTGCAAATGACCTTCTAAAAGGTCTAATCCTTATGGCATGCTTCCGAAAATCAAAAGGTCAACCAAATCATACATAATGATCACTGAAAAGGTGAAATATAACCTCATTTCAATCAAAGGTAAGAGTGGGGTGGTATACCTTATAAACATGCCTAAGTCCACATGGTGGCCAAGTATAGTATGATGCGCCCTTGTATTATTTCAAAACATAAATTTGCTAAGTCCACAAGATGGCCAAACGAAGCGAATTAAAGGTGGTCCCCACAAGAAGGTTGGAGTGAAATTGTAAAGTATCACTCATGTGACCACTCAAGAAAAGAAGCAAAAATCAGAACATGTGCACATAAGGGGGTGGTCCCCACAGATAATTATTTTTCAAATATTGCTAAGTGTTGTAATTATTTTCTCACATGTAGAGAGTTATATTTTTGCATACTTCACAAAAAGAAAGAATAGAGAAGATGACGAATTTGCATGCTTAAAGTAGGAAGACTTGCCTAGCAAGAAAATTATATTATTAGCAAATTATGCACCCTTTCTTTGCTTAAAATAGAACAGTCAACTTCAGTTTGATTGTATTGTATTTAATGCCATTAATGCCTATTTTTAACTGCATGCTCTAGTTTGTATTATTTTATCCCTTTATTTATTATTAAGTAAAGGATAAAATTAGGATGCATGGGCGAGTATAGCCTTAGGCTATTTTTAGAAAGGGGGAGAGAATTTATTTTGCTATATATTATGTTCCCTTGCAGGGCACAAAAGAGGACTTTTGGATATAGGATTACTAAAGCAATTTCTACCAGTTCTACCCTCTGAGTGTGAAGTATTTTATGCCTTTCCAAGTTATTTTGCAGTCTTGTGTATGTTTATACTAATCTTGTGAATGAAAATTCCCTAATCAGCCACCTTACCCTACTGCAATTTTAGTATTTTATACTTAATTTTAATGTGCATGTTAACTTCTTAGTACTGTTGTGAATCTCTCTCAGTACAATCAATTGTTCTGCCCTTAGGTATTTTGCAAAAAAAAAAACATTAATTGGTTTGTGCATCAAGAATCCTTCTCAAATCAGTTGTGCATTTACTCAGTCAAAGTTCTCGTACAATTTTTTGTGTATCACCTTAGTTTTAATTATTTTACAGTCCTCTTTCACCCTAGAACTCCCATAAAGTAGTTTAGTATACACCAACAAGGAACCAGCCTTTTAATCCCGGAGATTCACCTCACAATAGGTATACCCACAACCTCAGGTGTCTCCATTGTATCTACGAAAGAGAGAGATCAATTTTGCAAACTTAGAAAATCTACAGCCATCTCTCTACATGGTGCACTTTCGAGAGATAATATTTGTTGGCACGTCTGGTGGGAGAATGAATCAGATCTACATATAAGTTACATATTTTAAAGCAGATCTAGAGTAGATTTACAGCAAATAAAAGTTACTTTCAGGAGAACACTGCACCAATTTATTCTAAATATTTTATGATCTTTTGGAAACTCCATAAAGCTGATTTCAGACTAGTATTGCAGCATGTTGCATGCCTAAAGTGACTACGAGATAATCGATAAGAGGAATTCCTCCTGAGTTTGTTTCTTTACCTTTGAATTCTGCTAGAAGGAGAAGAGTTGGTAATACATTGCCCTATAACAGACCTGGTTTTGATAACCCTCCTGATATTCCTTCACCATGTATCAATTTTACAATCAATATCCAAATTCTTCCAATGGTTCAACCACCCAGAAATTTTGTGACCTTTACTAATGGCAGCCCATTAGTAATTCTAGTTTACCATAATATTCCCAATGCTGCCATGAAAATTTTGCCATCATTTACCTGAGAAAATCAAGTTACACCCATTGAACATATTAAAGATGTTACAGCCATATGTGCAGTCCATAATATCACTCACGAAGACGTAGCTTTAAGACTTTTGGCTTCATCTTTTAAAGGACAGGCCTTGTAATGGTATAGAAATCTAGAGATTGGAAGCATAAGATCTCGAGATAATTTAGGTGAAAAACTACTGAAATAGTTCCAAGATATTTCAGACCATTTATCCATCATAGAACAACTATCTACTATCAAAAGGGCCCCTCATGAGTATATGTCTAGTTTCAACATCTATTTTGCTAAGACTTGGAAAAGAATCCTAGCAAGTGTTAAGCCTCAATCTGATCACGCTGTCCTTTATTACCTCAGAGCATTAAATAGTGATATTTCAACTATGATCCAATCCATGGGAGGTGGTACTCTTCCCGATGCATATGACATTTCTATAAAAGATGAAAACAACCTTATTCAGGCTGGGAAATTAGCACCAAGGCCTATAATGTCATTTTTGACAGATTTAGCCCCTATTCCATAGCCTATTACGATTGTAGAGCCTCTTGTTATAGTCCCATCCCAAGATATGTTCAAATCTTTGCAAACCATGGTAAATAAGCTGAAATCAATTGAGAACAAACTTGCATTGCCTAATAGGCCTTATCAGGCTCCTTATCAACAAAATCAGCAAAATAGGTAGCCTTACCAGCAGAATCAAAATTATAGGCAGCCTTATTAGCAAAGGCAATTTGATCCGAATGTTCCTAGTACATCTAATGCTTTGGTTCTAGTTAATATGGTTACAGAGGAGTGGTGTCAGCCTTACAATTAGCCTCATTCAGCTGCAAATTGCCCAAATGCTTTCCTGAACCTGAATCCTGTTGCACAACCTCAATCTAAAGCATTGTTCATGCCTCAAATGGAGAGTGGGCAGCAAGAAGGTCATGTTCAGAAAGCACTTGAATAGAATTTGGTCAGCTTCAATGAGGAAGATTTCATTGCAGTTACTAGTAGAGCTCAAGAGAAGGCTACTGAAAATTAACAAAGTAAAATAGCCTGTGTTGCCCATTGTTACTGATAATTCAGCATCTACAGCCCCAAAACAAGCTATCAGTCCTAATATCCCACAAAGAACAACAAATTTTATAGCTTGTAAAGAGCAACAAAAACATCTAAGGCCTGATCCAAGAATATTATTTATTCCTTAGATATCTAAAGTTGTTGAAGCAGAATCAGTTTTTGCTAAGGCTTACGCTAAAACAGTTGAATCTATCTCTAAAAAGATTGCTTCTTTTAATATCGTTGATGTAATGAAAAAGCATAATGTTAGCATCTCAATGTGGGAAACGACCTTTTAATCCCAGAGATTCACCTCACAATAGGTATACCCACAGACCTGAGGTGTCTCCATTGTATCTACGAAAGAGAGAGATCAATTTTGTAGGCTTACAAAATCTACAGCCATCCCTCTACAGGGTGCACTATTGAGAGATAACATGCCCTTTAAAATATTGGCAAGGCATACAAGCTCCATTATTTTTCTCATTTGATTATACCCTCATTAGGGTTTTAATTGTATTTATTTATTTCATTTCAATATTATTCTCCCAAGTAGGCAAATAGGTTTTTCCCATTTTGTTCTTTAGTTAAATTTGTTCTATATTTTCATTTTTATAGGGAATATATACACATATATGTGTATATACATATGTATTTACTTTATATATACATTTTTTTTTAAATCAATAATGTGTTAAAACCTGAAATCAAATTATATGCAATATATATATATAACTATAAAATTGAATATTAAAAGTATGGTGACCGCGGGTTATACTTTATCCACAGTCCGCAACGAATGAAAACGCAAGGTCTGCAATGTATGATGCATTGTATAGTGGTATAGTTGGGGTTTTAAAGTTTTGGGGGGTGGGGAGGGGTCGGCGACCCCAACCCCCACCCCAAATCTAAATGCCACAACCAAACATAGTGGCCGCAGACCAAGGTACGCTTAACTGTATTCCACTAGAAACTTACCCTAACTAAGATTTATTTTAAAAATACTACATATACATATACATATATATATATATATACATCTACATATATATATACATATTATATATATACATATATAATCTATATATAATACTATATATATATATTATATATATATATACTAATATATATATATGTATGTATGTATGTATGTATGTATGTATGTATGTATGATGTATGTATGTATGTATGTATGTATATATATATATATATATATACATACATACATACATTATGTATGTATTATGTATGTATGTATGTATACTATATATATACAACATACATATATATATGATGTATGTATACATACACATACATACATACATACATATATATATGTATATATATATATATATATATATATATATATATATATATATATATATATATATATATATATACATACATACATATATATATGTATGTATGTATGTGTATGTATACATACATACATATATATATATGTATGTATGTATGTATATATACATACATACATACATACATACATACATACATACATACATACATACATACATATATATATATATATATATATATATATATATATATATATATATATACATGCATAGATACATACATACATACATACATACATACATATATATATATATATAGATATATATATGTATGTATGTATATATATAGATATATATATATATGTATGTATGTATGTGTGTGTCTATATATATATAGACACACACACACATAATAATATTTCAATGACTAATGATGGTTAAGAATAATACTTTTATTAATACATGGATATTAATATTATATTATTATACTATCTAGGTTTATAGTATATTAATATAATAATAGTAATAACATATTAATATTAATATAGTTTCCACATTGGTAGTCCTCATTATTATTAAATATGTCGTTATTAATAATATTTAAAACATAGATATTACTATCAAAAGTGGTCAAGGAAATATAGCTAGTAATATTGATAAGTTGATTAGTTGCACTATCACATTGTTATTTTAAGAATTTGATAAAAATAGTGTAGAAGGTAAGAGAGAGTACATTTCCTTTCCATTAGAAATTTGTAATAGGTTTGCAATATTTTTTTTCTTGTAATGAACATTGCATACTGGAATTAGCTATAAGACTACTTCATTGACCGAATAAAAGACAATTTTAATATGAGCTCTTTTCCATCAACGATACAAGGACAAGCATAAATAGTCTAACTTTTCCAATAAATGCCTTTCAAGTAACACAATGAAATTTAATATTTCTTAGTAAAAAAATTCAACATTCCACATGAGAGTTTACAACAATATTTCCAATAATTTATTTAGCACAAGAACAACACACTTTTTGTGGGAAATAAATCAACTACGATGGAATAAGATGTTTCCCTTTTCAAACTTCTTTCTATTTCTACAAAACTAGCTTTACAAACACAATTCTTTCTTTACCCTTTTTAACATACAACACTACTTTAATATCTAATGGTCAATCCAATTTTTCTTCACAATAATTAATATAATATCTTCAAATTAAAGTGGGAAATTTTACAAAAGTAAAATCTAAAATGAAATAAAAAATTACAAGTCTTCCACCCTAAGTGGGAATAAAAATGAGGTTTTATCAAAAGAAAATATTTCTTTTGGACACCAAAAAAAGCTCCAAGTTTCACATCACCAACAATAGAGCTTTGCCATGATTCATTTGATCACAACAAGAAAGGGGGGAGAGGTAACACTCTCTACCCAACCAAGAATTCCAATGAGGAGAAGAAGTCATCCTCCTCATTGGCCCCCGAGCCCCAACCACATTACAATGAAAAATGTATTCAACTCATGTGAACAAAACAAGCTTCCAAATCACAATACAAGATTTTACAACCATACCAAAACACAAAAAAATATAACTACAATCACAATAAGAAAAGCAAAAAAATACACAAGGATTCAACATGAAAAAGCCAAAAGAGAAAGATCTATGGGGAATTCGCTTATGCTTCATAATGGTAAATGATTACCCACCTTAAAACCATCCAATAAACATCTCAAAACCCCTACACACTCTTATTCCTCCCTCAAGAACCTCTTATGCCTCCCACATTCTCTTATGCCTCCCTACAATATTTTATGCCTCCCTCATAAAAACAGACCAAGTAAGAAATGTAAGAATTTTCTTTTCCAAGGTAGGGCACCCAACCCAACTCCCTCAAAAACATGAAATGAACTCTTATACCTCCCCACATGTAAGATCCTCATATTCCCCTCCTACCCCACACTTAAGCAATCTACCCCAGCACCCAACAAACATACCAAAACACTGAAAAACATGCACATATACACAATATAAGAGAAAATATTTTACAAGAGTATAGCTCCTACCTTTTCATGGTATATTTTTATCTAAGAACCCCACACAAAGATTCTTCAATCCCAAAAAATCACCAACAAGCTCCAAAAAATTCACAAGAACTCCAAAATCCTAAACTCGCAAACATGCAAGAGCACATAGAAATGAAGTAACCCCCAAACAAGCAAAAGAACTTGAATAAATAGACAAGGGAGAGAGGAGTTTCAGGTGGCTCTATGTAGGATGCCACATCCCTCAGCCTCAACTCCACTTCAAAAGTCAAACCTCAACTTCAATGCACCATAAATTGGTGGGAGAGAGGAATGACAATTTACTTTCACGCAATATCCAAGCCGACATCCCCTAAGGACAAACTTTAATTACATGAAAGAAAGAGTAGTAAAATTTTACCTTTTTGTCTTCCCAAAACACATAGTGGGGTCTATTTTTGACCCCCAATCCATAGGTAGGGTTAGTATAGCAATGTAAGAGGTGTGGGACAAGGTTAACTTATCCCACAAGCCTTCAAAATTGGCCCTTAATGATAAATTCGAATTTATATGAATGGGTAGAGTGTACAACACTCAAGATAACAAGAACTCAACTAAAACACATAATTCAAGAGCCATCTAATCTAATAAAAGAAATCCTCTTGACCCATCCATGATTAATTTAGTAAAAATATTAATTTACTAATCTAGACACAAATCAAGTAATTAATAAAAGGGGAATACATAACTATAAAATCACATATTAAAATCAAATAAAGGAAACTAATAAAAGAGATAACGCACAACCCCTTAGTCACAATTTAAACTGGTCCCCACTTGGGGACCCCCTAGAAACAATACAAACACACACACATAACAAAATACATTTTGCTATGGTGACCCTTGTTGAATTCATTTAGCATTCCAATGTGGTTGGTCTCCAATCCCCATGTTTGTTGTTGTGACATGTTTACCTAAAAAACACATAACACCTCCTTCGGCCTTGTGGCCACATCAAAACATCCATAATTAAATATACAATATAAATCAACAATCATCCATATGTGAGTCAAAAAATCATCTAGGCAAATAACAATATCATTTACAATTTCTAACAACATCTCGATTCTACATTTCATCAATATCCATATGATCACAACATTAGTTCAATTGTTAAGGTCTACTCAAAATGATGAAATTATTGGGAATCATAAATATATATAACCATGTCAATAGCATATCATCATCAATATAATTTGTCTCTAATAATCCACATACATCATACAAAGAATCAAAATCAACAACAATCCAGTATCTCTAACATCTAACATCATGCTAAGTCAAAAAGCTACAATAATATCCATAAGTATAGTCGACAATATCATAAATCAATAATAAAAAGTATAAAGGGGAAGTGAGCACTACATCCCCCTCCCCATAAAATTTAATTCCTCCTATAATTCATTGGATTAGGTGTGGAAACTGGACTCATAGAAATGTACCATCCTACCATGTAGCCGCAGTATCATCATATACGTCCCACTCGACTCGAACCTGTTCAATATCTCTGCCTCGAAGGCCTAGGATCCTGCACTCTAAAATGTAGATGAGATCCATTGTCACCTACCCCTAATCATGTACCTACAATGAGGTCCAATCTAACACATTAGAAAGATCTGCAATATATCTCATAAGTACAAAAACATGAAACACATCGTGGATGCGAGACAAGATAGGTGGCAATGCTAGATGATAGGCCAAAGGGCCGATATGCTCAAAGATCTCATAGGGACCCATAAATATAGGAGTAAGCTTAGAACCTTTTCCATAATGGATAGGGTTCTTATGTGGTTTGACACAAAGAAACATATTTTTGCCTACCTCATAACTATGATCTGTCCTATGTTGATCTGCATACTTCTTCCTATCATGTGCCTCTTACAATCTCTTCCTGATCATAACAACTTGGTGCTCCATGTCCTGTAGTAAATATGTCCCAAGAGAAAACTTTTCCTCTAACCTTTCCCAACTAAGAGGTGTCTTGCAATATTTTCCATACAGTGCCTGAAAAGGAGCCATGTCTATCAAACTCTGAAAACTATTATGGTTGGAAAACTCCAACATGAATAAATAATCCTCCTGTCTCGACTGATGATCGATAATGTACATCCTAATCATGTCCTCCAAGCTCTTATTCACTCGCTCAGTTTTTCCATCTATCTCAGGGTGATAAGTTGTGTTAAAATTTATCTTTTTCCCGAGGGCATACTACATGGTAGTCTAAAAGTGGGAAGTATACAAAGGATCATGGTCGCAAATGATCTTCCACAGAATCCCATGCAATCTGAAACTCTAATCTAGATATACCCATGCCACTGCACTAGCTATGTAGGTGGTTTTCACCAGAGAAAACTAAGCCACTTTCGTCAATTTATCCACCTTAACCATGATGGCATCGTGGTGGTATCTCAATGTCGGTAACCCAACAATGAAGTCCATAGAAATGGTGTCCCACTTCCACTCCAGTATAAAGTGAGGAAAGAGAAGGTCAACTGGATGTTGATGCTCGACCTTCACCTTTTGAAACACTAAACAACATTACAAAAATTGAGCCACATCTCTCCGAAGTACCCTCCAATGGTATAACTGTCTCAATATGGTGTACATCTTCTTCACCCGGGGATGGGCTGAATAGAGTGTACGATGAGCCTCTATCAAAATTTCCTATCTCAAGCCTCCATCTCTAGAAACATATATCTGACCTCTATGTTGGAGAAGGCCATCTACCTCCAATGAAAATCCATCAAACTTCCCCTCAAGGGGTCTCTGAGAATCTATCTCTTCTTTGACTACAAGATATAAGTTGTCGTGAGGAAGCTATTGTAAGATCCTACCCCACAAATTTATAGCCAATGAGGTGGCCATAACCACATGTATCTGTCTACTCAGGGCATCTGTAACAAAATTATCCTTCCCCTTCACATGCTCTATCTCCATGTTTTACTCACAAGGAAACACCATCCAACTCTATTGATGAGCGTTGAGATTGGGATACGTGATGAGGTGGTGAATACTCAATTGATTAGTCTTGAGGTTAAATCTCCATCCAATAAGGAAGTGTATCCATCAAACTAAGGCATGAATAACTTCCACAAGATCAATATGATGATTAGATAATTGAGCTCAGAATATTTGAGTTTACGAGACTCAAAAGAAACTACTCTGCCTTCCTACATCAACACACCTCCAAGTCCTGCCAAAGAAGCAATGATGCATATGAGGAATTCACCCTAAGGATCTGGCACTGCAAGAATATGCGTTGTCACAAGGCATTCCTTTAGTGTTCTGAAGGCCTACTCACGTCTTTCTTACCATAAAAAGTTCTTTGTTTATACAAATGCTTCCTTGGCAGGGGTAGGAGGTGTATATATGCAGGAAGGTTGTGTGGTTACATTTGAGTCTCACAAACTCAAATGTCATGATCTCAATTATCTAATCCATGACCTGTATCTTATAGTAGTTGTACATGCCTTGGTTTGATGGATACATTTCCTTCTTCACAGGAGATTTATTCTCAGTACTGATCACTTGAGTCTTCATCACCTCTTCACGCAACCCAGTCTCAATGATCGTCAGTGGTGTTGGATGGAGTTGCTATGTGAGTATGACATGGAGATAGAACATGTGAAGGGGAAAGAGAATTTTTTTTCTGATGCTATGAGTAGAAGGAAACATTTTGTTTTGGATACTTTAGTGGGTATAGATTTTTGGAGTAGGATTTTGCAACAGCTTCCTCATGAGATTTTTTAGCTTGTAGCTAGATCAGATATTGAATCTCAGAGACCCCTTGAGGGGAAGTTTGATGGATTTGCAGTAGATTCAGATGGAATTCTCAGACACAAAGGCCATATCTATGTAGCTAGGGATGGAGGTTTGAGACATGATATCTTGGCAGAGGCTCATTGTGTACCTTATTCAGCTCATCAAGGGGTGAAGAAGATGCAGGCCACCTTGGGAAAGCTTTACTATTGAAGAGGTCTTCAGAGAGATGCAGCTCAGTTTTTGTCAGATTGTTTAAAGTGCCAAACATCTTTAATGACATGTTATCCTGGAGTGGAAATGGAACACTATTTCCATGGATTTCATAGTAAGGATACTGACGTCGAGATACCACCATGATGCCATCATAGTCACGATGGATAGATTGACGAAATTTTCCCATTTTTCTCAAGTGAAGAACACTTATACATCTGATGTGGTAGCGAGAGTGTACCTAGATGAGATTGTTAGACTACACAATATTATGTAGAATATCATTTGCGACCGTAATCCTTTGCACACATCACACTTTTGGACTACCATATAGCAGGCCCTTAGGACGATCATTAATTTCAGCACAACCTATCATCTAGAGACATATGATCAGATGGAACGGGTGAAACATATTTTAGAGGATATACTTCAGATTTACGTCATGGATCATCAATCAAAAAATGAATGAGTACTTTTATTTGGTGGAGTTTTCCAATAGCAATAGTTTTTAGAGTTTGATTAGCATGGGACCTTTTCAGGAACTTTATGGTAGGGAGTTCAGGATACCTTTTAGTTTGGATAGACTTGGGGACAAAGTATCTATTGGCCCATCTTTGTTATAGGGCATGAAGCAATAGGTTGTTTTAATTTTTTAGAAGTTGCAGGAAGCACATGACATGTAGAATAAGTATGCAGATCAGAGGATAGGTTATTGTAGTTATGAGGTGGGCACGAAGGTGTTTCTTCGTTTCAGACCTTATAAGAGTCCTATCTATTATGAAAAAGGATCTAAGTTTTCTCCTAGATTCATGGGTCCATTTGAGACCCTAGAGTGGATCGGTCCCTTAGCTTATCATCTAGCCTTTCCACCCAGCTTGTCTCACATGCATGATGTGTTTTATGTATATGTTGTTAGGATATATATCCCTAATCCATCTCATGTATTAGATTGAGCTACATTATAGATGCAGGAGGAAGGGCAGATGATGGTGCAACCCGTGTATATTTTAGAGTGCAGGACCCTGGGTCTTCGAGGCCAAGAGATTGATCAGGTGTGAGTCCCGTGGGATAGGTGTGATGAGACTTCTACTACATGGCCAGATGCTACATTGCCACAAGTGTAATTTACACACCTATTTTAGTGACTTTCAGGAGGAATTCGAGTCTAAGGGGAGGGGGATTTAGTGCCCACTCCTATTTGACACTTATTATATGTTGATTTTGATTAGTGTTGACTTTAGAAATGGATATTACTACATCATTTTGGTTTAGCATGATGTTAGATGATAGAGATATTCTTATTATTGATATATTGTGATTCATAGTATGATTGTGTGGATTCTTAGATACATAGAGAGAGACATTTTATATTGATGATGATGATGTTTCGTTAGCATATATATTACTGAAATTTGGAATTCTCATCGTGTTGAGTATAATTTAGTATTTGAACTAATCTTGGGATCTTGTTGATACTGATAAAAAGATATAATTGAGATGTTAAAATTTTAAACAAATGATAGCATTTTTAGTAGAGATGGTGATTTAGCTATATGCGAATGGTTATTGATTTATGTGTGTATATTTTATCTTGGATATTTTGATGCATCCATGAGGCCAAAGGAGGCATTATGTGATTTTGCAAGTGATTATATCACATGAATCAAAAGAGGGATTGGAGACCAACCATAATGGAATACTAAATTGATACAACAAAGGTCACCATGGTAACCTGTGTAGTGTTGTTGTTTGTTGTTTTGTTATAGATTTTTAGGGGTATTCCATGGGGGTATGACCTCCAATTATGACCATGGGCTTTGTGTGCAATTTTTTCCCTTGCATTTTATTAATTGTTGAGTATGTGATTTATTTGTGATGTAATTTATTTAATCATAGTTGATTTATGTGCTTTTATTAAGTAATTAAATTATGTTAATAAGTGAGATGCGGATGTTAAAATGGATTCATTTATTAGATTTTTTGGTCCTTTGGACTATGTGATTTAGATTTAGTGTAAGTTAATTTGAGCGTTGTACACTCTACCTTGTCTTAGAATTACGGATTTGGGCTTAAGGGTAATTTTTGAAGGCTTGTTAGACAAGATAAGTTTGTACCACACCTCTTAATTTCTTATACCAACGCTACCTATGGATTGGGAGGTTAACAGTAGACCCCATTATGTGTTTTATAAGACACAAAGTTGCATTTAATGCACTTTTCTTACTTGGATTTTAATTTTTTCCTTAGAGGGTGTGGGTTTGGATTGTGTGTGTAAGAGGATTTTCATTCCTCTCAACCACAAATTTATTATGCATTATAGTTGAGGTATGACTTGTGATGTGGAGTTGAGAATAAGTGATGTGTCATCCTGCATGGTGCCACCTCACCCTCCTCTCTACTTCTTCTATTTATGGAATTTTAATTATTTGTTTGGGGGTTATATCATTTTATTTGGGCTCTTTGTATTTTGGAGTTGGAGAGTGTTGGAGTGCTTGCTGAGTTTGGAGCTTTTTGGAGTTAGATTGATCTTGAAGGATCTTGGAGGGTGATCCATTGATCAATTTCTACCATGGAAAGGTAGGAGCTACACCCTTGTTTTATTTATTTTTTCTTATATGTGTATACTTGTATGTTGTTGAATTTTTTGGTATGCTTGTTGCGTTCTTGGGTATAATTTACAAGTATGGTGTAGGAGAAGGCTATGGGGATATTATGTGTAGGGAGGCACAATATTTTATTTCATGTTTTGGGAGGGAGTTGTGTTGGGTGCCCCACCTTGGATAAGAAGATGCTTGCATTTCTTACATAGTTTTATGAGGGAGACATAAGAGATAGTAGGGAGTTATAAGAGAATGTGGGAGGAATAAGAGGATCTTGAGGGAGACACAAGAGTTGTGTAGGGGTTTTGAGATTTATATTTGAGGGTTTTAAGGTGGGCACATAATCCCATTGGGAGACATAAGTGATCTCCCCATAGATCCTTGCTCCATTGGCTTTGCATTTCAAGCCTTGTATATTTTTAAACTTACATTCCTATTTTTTTTTCTTGTGTTGAATGTGTATTATATGGTTGGAAAATCTTATAAAGTTATGTTAAAGCATTGTGTAGTTTCTATGAGTTGGATCCATTTTTTATTGCATTTTGGTTGGGTCTCGAGGGCCAATGAGGAGGATAGCTTCTTCTTATCATTGGATTATTGGTTGGATGGAGAGTGTTGTCTCTCCCCCATTTTGTTGTTATGATAAAGTGAATAAATGGTGGAGCTCTTATCGAAGAATTGACACTTGGAGATTTTTTGAAGTCAAGATATCCTTCTTTGTGATAAAACCTTTCGTTTTATCCATACTTAAGGTGGAAGAGTTGTAGCATTGTATTTGAAAGAAATGTTGTATTATATATTTTGTTCATTAAGTTTTAATACATTATTAAAAAGGAAACTCTTGCATTGTAATAGAATGAGACATGCTCAAAAGAAAAAGGAAATTTCATTGCTATTGTAAGTGTTTATATTTTTTGTAAAAATTAACAGAAGAGCATAGGAGTTGTAAAACATTAATAGTGTATTCATTGAAAATTTGAATCTGAAATAAAATTTCTTATGGTTACTAGAACAAATGGTTGTAGTAGAGATGGAAATATGCAATAAAATTTAAGTAAGATATTGCTGTTGAAAAAATTACATTTTGTTGAAGAAAGGAAATCAATAATATTAGGAATAGATTAAGATTCTTTCTTACTCTTGAACTAGAATAGAAAACTTGTTGAAATAAAATGAAAATGATCTTGTAGTTGTTTTCTTGTTACTCTGGAAATAGAAAATCTTTAAATTTAGTAATTTTAGCCATGGAATGAATAAAAGGTTAAACCCTTCAACTAGAGACTTTATGAACATAAATTCGACTCATAATAAACTGTAAAACACTCCAGTAATACTTTTTTGTAGAAAATTTGTGGAATTGATGGTTCAGATACACATTTAATAGATGCCAATGCAGTGTTGGTTATCCAAAAACCCTTTGATTTCATAAAGATCTGGTAAAAGACCCCTGCAATGTGATTTATATATGTTCCATGTAAAATTAAACTCCCCAAATTTTGGCATAAGCATGTAGGATGTGGACACAATTATCTATTAAGGCTTAACAAATATCATTTTCTTGTAGTTTCTCCCCTTATTAATCCATGGGGACCGTCTAGAACCAGAACTCCTGAAGTGAAGAAAATGAAAAGAAAAAAGATATACCTTTTCCCTCTCGATGAAAATTAATCCCATTTGAAACAAAAAAATTATATCCATGTGAAGGGCTGAGTGAACCCACTATGGTAAGACTTTATGATAGATAAAAGAGGGATTTTCCATTTTTCACTAACCCACGTACCCTTCTGTATGCGCTGCAACTACAACATCTACCAAATTGTCTCTATCTTTAATTCTTTGATAGATCTCCATGATCTATTCCAGAGCTCGTATTTTTGGCATGGGCCAGGAATAGGAAGGAAAATGTAAAATCATTACGTTAGAAACCTATTTATTACATAGTTGAAACCGTGTCACTATCTCGAGAGGGTACCCATGCCATATTTACATTGTCTTGTCCTTCCATAGCTACAACTATCCAAGTAATAATATATTTTCAACCTCCACATGGGTTTCATGTGATAGACATCTGGAGACACAATTAAAGGGCATCAATTATTGTCAAGAATAATGATAGGACTTATTGTCCACCTGCCACACTACACTCCTCCCACATGCATTCCATTAAATTATTTAATATATTAAATTAAATTTTACATGGGGCACTACATCTCCCTCCACTTATAAGATCAACATCCTTGATATGACACAATACTGAAGATCGAAGTGTAGGCAGGAAATAAATTCAATACTGACACATGTCATTTAACAAAATAACTTGTCGGTTCAACTTGAACACATGGAAAAAAACTCATTTTTGAAATATCTTAAATTTTAATGTTTAGTGAACATTGGAAGTTTTCAATTTACATTATTAATTATTTAATATTTTTCCTTTATAGTATTTCTAACTCAAGCTTTTAATATTTCAATTCTTAGGGATTTTGTTTATGTATTTTTCATGGGTGCCCATTTGATACTGACATCACGATGCAACACCACGAACCACACACAACACTAACCATCCACATGACATATCTCTACATACTTCTATGATTTTATCACATCACAAGAACTCAACAAAACCATGAAAAGAACATACCTAGCCCTCACAACATATTATTTTTCAAACATGCTTCTGACACAATGGTACTCATAACATAATTAGACTACAAGAACATGGAATTCCCAACAATGCACATATCAAGGTTTCACATAAATTGTGATAATAACTGTAGTTACATAGTGTCAAAAATGGTCAAAGCATACCCTCATTTAGGATTATCAATCCTCAACATCACAAAACATGATCTGACTCACATAAGTACACATAAATCAATGTACCAATACCATAAACCTCCCAAAACATCACAAAACAACTCCATATATGTCCCAAAGCATCACAAAACAACTCCATATACCTACTAAAGCATCACAAAACAACTCCATATACCTCTCAATCATCAATCACACACAAAAAAATATCTTATGTCTCCCTCAAAGTCTCTTATGCCTCCCTCAACTCTCGTATTCCTCCCCCAAGCAATAAAATAAAGATAAATTTTCCTTTTCACTCCCAAAATGAGGTTGGTCACCCTATGGCCTTAGGATAATAGAGTCCAGATACCTCTAACCTAAGTGACATAATAAATCCTAGTTCGACAAACTGCTAGTTATCTATAACTCCTTGGCGCATACCCCATACAATTAAATGGGTCCATAGGTTCAACTATTCCATGGTGAATCCCATGAACCTATTCCAACACATTACGACATTAGAACCAACAGAAAAATCCATTTCAAATGCCAAGTGAAAAATATCTCAAGCCTTGGGCTAGGCTATAAAAAATTTTAAACTTGATACGTAACTTTAAGACTAAGAAAAGCAAATGCCTAATTAGCCATAGTTAGTGCAAAAAATCCACATGTTAGTGTAAAAACTAAATAAATGCCCAAAATATATGAACATGTCAATCAAGAAAACTATTGGTTCTTCCAAGAAAAGAGAAAATGTTCAATTTATAAATAAAATACATATAGAGAAATAACACATTACAATAACTATGTGGTCTTATATGACCACCAAAGTGGTAATCAATGATCTAGTGACACTCATACATTGAGCCTCAACTCGTGAAAAACATATTAAATATACAATTGTCATCATATCTGTCTGAATCATCCCTCCACCACTTCCACAAGGCTCAACATAGTCGTAACTAATCTTAGGTTGAATCCATATGATAACCACATAGGGAGAGAGAAAGGAGTACAAGTCGTCATCTACTAAGCCTAAGGTGGTTTTGAAACGCAATATGCATGAAACCCATTGAGAAAGTGCCATACATACCAAACAAACAAAAGTGGGTTTTCATCCTATGTAAGACTCCACTTCCTATCTCATACTTGGCTCGAGTGTCTTGTCAAAGGTACACATTTTCTCACTCCAAGAATACACCTTTTACCAATTTACCTTAGGCTCGGTTAGTGTAGGTTCAACAACATAACACATAACTACATCACTAACACAATGGTCATTTACACACATTAACCATAACCTCTTTCACATGGTATATATAGGGTATAACATAGTCATTAATTTCATGGGTTGCGATACATCACATTACCACATACTGCACCCAAAGTGAAATCATTGTACAATATGGTTCATACACTCATGATATGCCCCTAAATCATGACATAAATCACCTCATATTACACAAATTATATGCACGATGAACAAAATGAATAACATTACAACATAGAATCAATTGCATAACAACATGCTGACACACAATTCATCACTACACAATGGCAACATTACTACAAAATCCAATCCACTATACACCAATCTTTGTCATACAACACATCAGCACACCTACATATGACAAAATGATAGGATGCTCCAACACACCACCCATTGATAAAAACATTCTTCTCACACATACCAACGCAACACATCACACATGGAATCCTCATTGAATCCATGAAAAATGAGATCAAATACTCTCATCACAAGAACATCAACATGATAAAAAATATGCACTAAGCAACATGCACCACAGGTGCATTCATAATATCACAATTACAACATTGGTCACATAACAACATATATACCATTACTCTTCAATTCTCCACCATCACTATACAGAATCATCCCAACTCCAATCCATCCCAAAGGTTTTGACAGTATGAACCTTCGCTCTGATACCAAATTTAATCCCCACATTCTACACACACAAATACAATAATACAAATACCAAAATAATTTTTCTTTTGACTTACATTGCTCACCACACAACACCACAAGGGCTCCTATTAGAGAAACTCAACAACACATTATACACTTCCATAAATATGAACCCAGTCATAAAATAAGGTAACATATGGTACCCATCAATGTCATACTCAAATAAACATAAACCAATACAATGACCCAATTACAATAAGAAATGTCGAGTAGGCATACTCCACGACATGGCTTTTTTATGGTTTACATTTTCATTAAATTTAGGTTTCCATTGGATGACTTTATATTTTTCAAGAGAATTAAATACAGAAGGTTTCAAAATTTCTTAGTTTACAAACTTCAATTGCTTTACTTTGCAGGGAAATAGTCTTTAAATTAGAATGCATGATTGATTCCTTTATCAAATCCCATTAATTATCCATAGATCATTTATTATTTAAAGTCAAATTATAACAACTATGAGTCTCCGAATAACTTGTTTTTACGTTAAAGGTTTGTTTCTAGTCCTATTGTTGTTTTAGTTCCAAATTTAGTTTGAGTCAATTAAGCATTTACATGCCATAATTTTTATTTTTAGTGGACTCTATATTGGGTCAAATGCATAGTCCCACCAAGAACAATTTTTACCCTTTCTTAACAAAAATTCAATGCTTAAATAAACCATACCGAATTCAAGAGAATATTTGTTCATAAACCATTATCACATATACTCTAGTTTTCTCATCTTGTTTACTTTGTTTCTTAGGTATCTTACTAGTATCACTTTAAAACAGAAAGAGTTATGAAATTTATTGTCTAACATCTTTAAGAAGTACCTGATTGGAGACATTATAACTTCACATGAGATAGAATTTAACCTCCTAATCATGTACTTGATGTTTGGTTTAATTCCAATTTCCACTTAGGGCTCTACTCCCCATTATAGATTAGATTAGGTGTAAAAAACATATTTACCGTAGAAAGCTTCTGTAAAATACCAAGGCACTATAGTTTAACTCACTAAGGTAACATAATTAGTCGAGAGGATTTAAAGAGATTATTAACAAGATTTTAATTAATAGTACAACTATTTCACTAGCTCCATTGTTTCATCTAGATCCCACAAGGAATTCCTTTCAATATTTGTAAGACTAGGGAGTCCCCTAGGATCCTAAGGAATTTTGAGTTCTTCTTAAACCAAAATTAGTTGGATCATGTTGTTGTTAACCGTCAGGTTTACGATAATGTCGCTAAACATACCGACTATGACGGTAACTCAAAATTGGGCTCTTATCTACATAAACTAGAAGGTTCCATTTAGTGCAAAGTTTAAGTTCATTCTATGGTTTCAATTTATTCTATGGTAAGAAGGATAACACATGAAGACAAGATATGCATGAATCTCATACTAGGGTTGAGTGTTTTGTTTAAATCTCATTATTACATTTACAAGGTAAGAATAAAACACACTAATTAATTATTTATCTATTGAAAACTAGAAAGGCACTACAATATTTTAAATGGGTAAGTGCAACAATTTGGGGGATCAAAAAGTGAACATCAAATCCTGAATTTTACATCAAAAATAGAGAAACATCAAATTTTCTCTTCCGCGGACTTGAACCATGTTGAAAAATTGAAAACATGTCACAAAAATGTTACCATCGCGTAGGGGAGACTATTAGCTGTGTAGAAATATTGATTTTAAAGTGAATAGAATATGATGATTATCATTTTCTAATTTTTTACTAATAGTAGGTATTTAAGACACTTTTTCGCATGAATGTTCATGTCTACATTTAAGACTAAAAATTTTGTTTCACTTATCAAAATGTGAGAAATATACCATCCCAAACATGGAAAAATTCTATACACATTAAAAAAAGGCATTTAATTTATGAAGTCATGGCAGGCAAATGAAAAGTGCTTTGTTTTCTTTATGTTTTCAGACCACTTTCATGGAAAAAATCATAGAAAAAAAAATATTTCTAAAAAAAATACAGCATAAAATCGATCCCAAGATAAATAGTGGCATCTAACTTTTCACCAAAGGAAAAAAATATCAAGTTTTTGTCATCCAAAACATAGGCAAACGGAGGTAAAATATTAGAGGTTTTTTCAAAAAAATAATTACCGAGTCATTGAATTTTGAGTGTTTAATATAGCTAAACTTGTTCATAATTTAAAAAATTAATAGTTTAGAAACAAGATTTTGGATACTACGATTCATATTTATATAAGTGTTTATAATTTTGAGTGCATGCATTACTAATAATCCCTACAAGTTTATATTTCCATGTTATTTACAATATGACGTCCACTTATGACCCCTTTTTGGCCCCCCAACATGCTTCACTTACCCAAATTTAAATTCATTTAGCATACACATCTAACTTTTACAATATAAAATTTGAGGATCCAGATAAAACCCATGTGTAGAGGAACATTTCCCTTAAACCCTAGTATCTAACATTTTACAAAACTTCAATTATAATGCTTTTCATACTTCACAAATGTTGAAATATCCTCTACAATTTCATTTAACGTATATATATATATCTAACCTTTTTACCATACGTAAATATGAATTAAAAAGTGCACCTATGATTAAATTCTCATTTCCCAAGGTATCCCTAAAACTAACATCTCATACATATTACGAAATTTCATATATAAATGTTTCTGTGAGATGACAATACATTATAAATATATACATTCTACAGTGACCTATATAAATTGTAATAATAGACAATGAATTACACCACGCCTTTTTGTCATCTTTCTTGCATCTTGTAAAACCATGTGAGCATTAAAACAATGATAATGCACGGGCATGGCATCTACCTATATCTAGCATAATTAAGGTTTTTGGTTTCCATATACATTCTAATAATACTTTGCATTCGAAAGGAGATGGTTAGAGACACATATTTATTTCATTTCACTTCACTTTTTTTTGTTTAAAACCAAGGACAAAGAAAGAAATAGGGAAGAGAGAGAAATACTTTTTTTCCAAAAGTTCAATTTCACAAAAAAAGTCACATGATAGAGTTTCAAACATTTATTTACAAGTTTCAAAAAAATTCCACAGTGGTTTCGCAAACCGATAGGGGTCATACAACTTTCTTTTTACATTTTCTTGCTAGTTGTAAAAAAGTTCAATTTAGGATTAGAGGCTAGAAACCACTTTCTAATGTTGTCTTCTAGTGAGAAAACATACCACCGGTAAGTTTGTACATGTCCTCCTATACACCAAGGATTTACAACAACTGATGGAATTTTGAATTTGGGTTTACGATTAGAGGTCAGTTTTCTAATGCCATCAGTTGTAATTGGCCTAGTTGTAAATGATCAAAATTTAGCTTGAGGGCTTAGAAAACCACTTCCAAAACTAATGTTTGATGGCTAAACATGCAACAAGAAAATTCCTACAAGTTTCCCCATATATTGAGAATTCACCAGAGTCAATGGAACTGATTACTAGCAAACGGTTTTGAAATGACGACAAGTTTTCTAGAGCCATCAGTTATAATTGGTCTAGTTTTGACCTAGCCAAACTGTGACTAGATGTCTAAAAATTTACTTTTCCAAACTATCAAGAAGAGTTTTTTTTTACTCAAACTGAAGGTCCCAATCATTTTTCTAGTAAAAATTCTTGGGGTTTGCGAAGGCGGGAAAGTATTTCATTATTTAGGGTCCAAATGGCAGACTGATACGAAACCCAACTTTTTAGTATTAGAAGCTTCTTGAGAGTGCAAAAATGGGTAACAAGACTCCTAGAGGAGTGGTGAAGAGAGTACAAATAGTCAAATGGCATCAATCTATAGCTTGATGTGACTCTCCTCATATCAAGGAACACATATGATGCTTAACCTCTCTTTTATAGTGTTGAAAAGGTTGTTTAACAAGTCTCTTAATGTGGTGTTTTTTCAACTTTGCAAGTAAAGAAAAAGGTTGTGTTTAGTTGATGAATTGTCTAACTCTCGACAATATTAGTGGACATGGGCACTTGATTCAGATACCTGAGTTGCATCGTATAACATTATGATGACAACCATAGTTGATGTTCAAATGGTAAAACAATTTCGAAAATCACAAGGCGGTGTTTTATTACTTTACACTATTTATGTTTTGTTACATATACAATTGTAAAATTATTTAGCAGTTTAATTTTTCTAATATAATGCAAATGAAGAGCCAAATTATGAAAATTATAGAAGATGGAGGTAAGGATACCATACCTTGAGAATATTAGAGTTTGTAGTGCATGAGGTTCTCCAAGAAGGTTCATGCGAATTCCACAAGGCTTCATCGCTCTTCTAGGCATTCCATCAAATGGTTTACATGCACCTTGATTACCCATCCAATTTCCTTTTCTTAAATGTCTCTAAATCTTCAAAAAAAAACCATTTGTGCACATCCCAAAATGAAGCATTCCATGAGCCCCCATTTCCTTGAGGTGGAATGTCAATTATTTAATGTGCCTTATCCTTTTCCCAACATTTTTCAAATACATTTAATATAAGAACACAGGGTGCGGAAATTTTAGAACCCGTCTCAAACAACAAGGACGTTGTGAATGTTATAAATACTCCTAGACCCATATTCCTTTACTAAAAAAACAAATCCATTCAACTACCATAATTTAATGGGAATATTGATACAAAGATTAGAGTTTCTCCAAGACAATTTGGGCATTAACTGATGTGCTTTCTTGCACAAACAAACATATCCACCCAAACACCACAAGAATCGTCCAATACTATGCATTCATCTTCACCTTCTAATGTGATCTTTAAACAATGGTAGATTTACCCATAGAGCCACCTAAAATTTAATTGGCATGCTAAAGGTAACATTTAGAGCTCCTCCGGGATGGGCCATGCAGCCACACAAAAATCTACCAAAAGAAAAAAATTCACACAACCAACAAATGATCACTTGCTATGTTGGAGATAACGTTCAGAGACTAACAAGACTGTGGATGCAACACAGTTTTTTTTTATACACTTTTTCCAGGTGCCAATACAGTGTTGGTTGTCCACAAACCCTTTGATTTCAGATAGATCTAGTAAAAGAGCCATTCAAGGTGATTTATATATGTTTCGTGTCTAATTAAACCCCAAAGTTTGGCATTAGCGTGTAGGATGTGGACACAATTATGGATTATGTTTTAAAAGATATCATTTTCTTGGAGTTTCTCCCTTTATTTCTCAATGGCAGCTGTTTGGAACCAAAACACCCAATGTGAAGAAAATGAAAAAGAAACAAGATATCCTTTTTCCCTCTCACTGACTATTAATCCCACTTAAAATGCAAAAATAGATCCATGTGAAGGGATGAACGAACCAACTATTGTAAGACTTTAGGATGGCTAAAAGAGGGATCTCCATTTTAGATAGTCCCACGTAACCTTATGCAGGAACTACAACTACAACATCTACCAAATTGTCCATTTTTAATGCTTTTATAGATCTCCATGATTGTATTTTTGCATGGGGCGGAAGTAGAAAGGAAAATGTAAAATGATTACGTCAGATACCTGTTTGTTGTATAAGTGAAATAGTGTGACTATCTCGAGAGGGTACCCATGCCTTATTTACATAGTCGTGTCCTTCCATGGCTGCAACTATGCAAGGGCTGCTAAATTTTCAACCTCCACATGGGTTTCACATGATAGATAGATGGAGGCACAATTAAAGTGCATGAATTATTGTCAAGGATAATGATAGGACTTATTGGACACCTACCACACTCAACTCCTACCACACGTATTCCATTAAATTCTTTAATATTTTCAAACTAGAAAAGAGAAATAATAAATATACTAGAAAAGAGAAATAAGTTCCCCATTACTCCTCTCATGTGTAATAGTGTAAAGTAGAAATGTAATAGTACTAATTACATACCAAAACATGAGTGCATAAAGGAGACCCATGTCTCTAATGTGTTCCAGACCGGAAGTTAAACTAAACACCATAGAGAAATGGAGAATGACACACTTCATGCTCCTTGAATATGGCAAAAAATGATTCAATCATAGTATGAATCCATATGAAAATGTTGTTATAATGATAACATATATATAAATGTTGACTAATCTAGAATACTTTCTCCTGGGAAAAACCATATGGTATGGTCAAAACCATACATACATTCCTAACCATGTTGTAAGTTTATGAACACCTATAAATTTTTCTTATTTTAGTTACCAAAATCTGATACTAACGAACTTTTTTTTCATCTACATATTCCTATACCTAGAAATATACATCTTCCTATTACAAATGTAGAATAAAAACCTAGATGTGTTCCCCCACTTTTAAGGCATGTGAGGTAAAGAATATTGGCATGTGAATCAAAAGAAAAGATTAAAACACATAGCTAAGTGTGTGAGAAGATATATATATGTTCTACAATGACTAACGTGGTGGCTAACAAGAAGAAGTTGTAGTTACAAAAGTTGATGTGCATGGTAGAAATTGTAGCACAAACTAGTAGCAACAATAAGAAGAAACGTGATATAAATAATATTTTTGATGCAACAAGAAACAATAAAAATAATATAAGATGGCGTATTAGTAGAAAACAAGTGCATATAATATAGAAACAAGTGTGAATAATGTGAAATAGTATCAATTAAACTTTAAAAATGAGAGAAAACATAGTACACTCATGGCATCACCATATAATCAAGGATCGTGAGCCTGCAAACAAGAAAAATAAAATCAACCAAAATGTTTTATGATACAAAAATTTGACACCCACGGTGTCACAAGATAATCAAGGCCCTTATGCCATAACTAGAGTTGTAAGCAAACATACACACATATAACTAGAAAACATGTATGAAAATTAATCATAACAATATGTGATATTAAACATATGATATATGATATATGAAAAATATAGAAATGATTGTAAACACTTCAAAAGACACATCTGCTAGTTCTGTTAGATCAAAAGATAATAAATACAAATTTGATATTATATATATATATATATATATATATATATATATATATATATATATATATCCATGTTTATGTGTCTTTGTAATAAAGAGAAATGATGAAAGAAAGAAACTATAATGGAAATATATCATTTGGTTGTAGTATGTAAAAGGAAGATGCCCTCAGAGGTTAGCAGTTTTGATAAAGAGCAAGCTATCACCTATCATTGTGTACCACTCTATGTATGTCCAACATCATTCTAATTATGCCATGTGATCACATCTGTGTAAAGAAGAAATGGTGTCTTCAGACCAAAGGAATTAGAAACATGTATAATGTAGAGTGCAAATAATATATGCTATAAAAATAGGTCCTGAATTTGTATTTTTACAAATATTTTATTTTTTCTATTCTATTCCCTCAATAATGGCATATATGAAACAATATTCTACAAATATAATAAAAGGTGATCCAAGAATGCGCCCATGGAGGGGGATAGATAGAAATTATGTAAATAAAAGGGTGGGACGCTAGATTGAACCCTAGTGTGTGTTTATTTTCAAAGTGAGGTTTAGGTGCTTAACCACTCCCTCAATAATCAAGTTAAACCTATAGACTGAGTGCTTCATCAGGGAATGATGGGTAATCAGATACAACTTTACTAGTGGATAAGGAATGACATAATGGTGCTTTTGCATGAAGATTTAATATATATTAATAATAATTAGGATTACATAGTGATAACATATATTGAGTGAAAATGTAATATTAGATGCATGAATGGTTGTTATGTTATATGTGTAGAATATTACATCTTGGATTCTAATATAAGTATTTATAAATAGGCCGAGGAGGTGAATTAAGTGGAATTTTATATTTTTCCATTATTAAGTTGTATGCTTTACAACTAGACATTGATAAAGATGTGAGTATTGTAATGAAATAATATTATCATCTTTAACAATAGGATGAATATTACTTTTTTAGATACGGTAAAAAAGTGTTTGGTTTTAAAGGGGGCCATAAAATACCCGAGTAAAAACAAAGATAAGATAAAGTGCTTAAGCCCAAGAAAGAAGGCCTCTACCAACAGCCAAAGAAAGTAGAAAAGAAACTTAAACCTTAAGAGGCTTTCCCATAGTCAGACTAAGAGTGACTCTATAAAATGCGATCAGATTCGACACTAAAAGATATCTTCTCAAGAAACTTAGTCCATCCTTCCACATCAACACCATGTGTGGATGGGGCATTCATAAGGTTAGTATTAGGACCACCTACATCCACCATGAGGCACACCATAACATTTCCATTTTAAAGTTCCATTGAAACTTCCCTCGAGCTATGAGCCTCAAAACCACCAATAATATCCACTTGAGTAGACTTAACCACATACATCTAATCTAAAGAAAGGATCCAATTTGAAAACGAACCCCTACTCGAGGACCCAAAATCCTACGAAGATGGAAAAATAGCCACCAAAATGTTCCCCACTCTTGCTAACATGTGACTGATGACATTAATGGGTTAATTAAAAATTTAAAATTCCTACTTATTGAAACCTTCCACACAATGGTTAGGAAGATCGGATCCCACCACCAAAACACCACCAAGACAGTGCCACTCAGGGGAGAAGTGGAACTAGTCAGAGAAACATCTGGAAACACCAAACTAGAAGTGACACCTTATTCCACACATGTAGAGTCAGGCAAATTACTTGGGGCTCACATAACATAATCATTCGAATCTGCCACTAAATCCACATCAGATTCGTGTCCTAATTGTGATATGGGATTCCTTAAGTTCTTTGTTTTTCGCAAATAATCCTTTAATAGCTTCGCAACCACGACTATTTGCTTCAAAACCTGCCACCCTAAACCTTGAACAGATTACCTGGGAGGATTTGATATCAATTCGTTGTTCCCATTCTCCAAGGAAAGATTCCAGTGAGATTTATTTTGGCATAGGTATGCCAACAGGAACATTGATATAGAGTTGGGCATAAATCATTCAAGATTGAGCTTTAGTTATTGGGTCAAAAACTATCAAAACACCCATTTCTCTGGCTATTCCCAGGAACACTTCAGGTTCCCAAACTTCTAATGGGAAAGTAGGAAGCCTTATCCAAACTAGGATAACCTCAAATTTTCTTCCTTGAAACACTTTGGGTTGCCACCACATTATTGTGAGGGCATATCTCCCAAAAAACCATGGTGCCCTCTACAACACCCTTTCCAAGTCTCTATTATCTTTGAAATAGAAAAGAATCTCATCTTCTGCTAAGGTTTTGACCTCCAACTTGAAATCCCACTTTCTCCTACAAAGATCCATGAAGGAATCGATATTGGGTCTCAGCTTAATGAAAGAACCAACAATAGTATGTTGAAATTGATACTTGGGAATTTTAACGACCTCAATAGGAATCTACAGCTTTGAAGCTTCATCTTTCCATGAGGGCAACAATTTGAGAGGCTCCCGTGGCCTACTCCGAAGAGCCTTGCAGACTAGAACTGACCTACACTTTTCCTCTGTTGTTCCAATCCTCCCTGCAGAACAGCCCCAACCTTCGCATTCTTTGCCTTACTAGGTTTCTCTATTCTTTATCTCGCTACTCCAAAAAATATTATGTGTGTAACCCAAAAATGACATTTTAGAGACATACTTAGTGTAGTGCCCACTTCCCTTCAACACCTTTTTTATTATTGTTTTTCGATACTGTCAACTGCACTTATGGATCTATTGTATCTTCTTTGATTGAGCATGTTACTAGATATCAGAGATACTAAACTGTTATTGATTTGATTCATATATGATGCATATGGACCATTAGAGACATTTGATGTTGATATTGATATACTGTTGACATGGTTATTTATCTATATTTCCAACATGTGATATAATTAGTCTTATTGAGTAGACCTTTGATAATTGGATTAATGTGGTGATCATTTTGACATGGATGAAATGTGGAATAGAAATGTGCTATAAATTGTAAGTGATATCGTATTTGCATAGATGATATTTAATCATATATAGTTGATTTTATATTTATATCATATATTTGGCATGAATATTTTAATGCAGCCACAAGGCTAAAGAAGGTATCCTCTGTTTTGCAAGTATATTATATTCACAACAACATCAGGGGATTGGAGACCAACCACATCATAATTCGATAAGAATTCAACTAGGTTCACCATGGCAACATGTAATTGTGTGTGTGTTAGAATTATTTGGTTAGGGGAAAATTGTGACCTAGGGGTCATATGTTTTTTTGTTTTAATTTTCCTTTTAATAATGTTTGTATGTGTTTCCTTTAGTAATGAAATTTACCTGTTTTATTATTTATATTTTTGGATATCTGTTTACCCCTTTATTATTCATGGGTTGTAGTGTCTAAATTAAGATAATTTAAATTTGTCTTAAACTAATTAAAATATGTGACCAAAAAGGAGTTCATTTATTACACTTGATTTACTCTTGGATTTTGTGTTGAGTGATGTGTGTTTGAGTTTTGAGTGTAGCACACTCTACCCTTCATGGGAAAATCGAATTTGGCCTTAGAGGCAAAATTTGGAAGCTTATGGAACAAGTCAAACTTTTCCTACACCTCTTAAATGCCCATGCCAACCCTACCTATGGGTTGGGGGGTCAAATTTAGGCTCTATTAGGTGTTTTGGGGGGATAAAAAGGTGAAATGTTAATTGCACTTTATTTAAAAAATTTAATTTTGTCCTTTGGGGTTATGGGCTTAGATGGAGTGTGTAAGTTTCTTGTCATTCCTTCAACCACATATTAATTATGCATTGGAATATGAGGTTGACCAAGTGATGTGGAGTGGAGAGGAAATGAGGTGGCATCCTACTTGGAGCCACATCATCCCCCTCTCTCCTTTTCCTATTTATTGAAATCTTTTTACTTGTTTGGGGGTTACTTGATCACTTTAGTCTCTTGAATTTTTGAGAGAGCTTGTGGATTTTTGGAGCTTTGTTGATGCTTGCTTAGTTTTTAGAGGAGCTTGGAACTTCATACTTGGAACAAGCTCTACCATGGAGAGGTAGGAGCTTTACCTTAGTTTAAATTATGTTCTTTTATGTTGTGTTCATATATTTGTTTTGTGTAATGTTGTTTGGTATGGGTAGATTTCCTAAGTTTGGAGTGGGAGGAGACTATGGGGATTTTTTCTTGTAGGGAGGCATAAGATTTTACTTTATTGTGGAGGGATTTTAGGTTGGGTGCCCCACCTAATATGAGGAATGCTTGCATTTCTTCTTGTTTCTTGTTATGAGGGAGGCATAAGAGTATATGGAGGTATAGGGGGTACTTGAGGGAGGCATAGGAGTTGTAAGGGATTTGAGATATGCATTGGAGAATTTTAGGTGGGCACCCATTCCCATAGGTCTTACTCTTTTGGCTTTCTTGATAATGCCTGTTATATTGTTGTTTTGTAGATTCTTCTTTCTTGTGTTGTTGTTGTGTTTTAATGTGAATGGAATGGATTGTAAAATTATTTGTTAAGTATTATGAAAGCTTGTAGTTGCCATGAGTTGAAATCTTCCCCATTGTAATGTGGTTGGGGCTCGAGGGCCAATAGAGAGGATGAATTCTCCTCTCCATTGGATATCTTGGTTGGGAGGAGAGCATTTTCTCTCCCCCTATTTTGTTGTGAATTAAAAAAATTCTTGGAGGAGCTATCTTGTTGGTGGTTGGAGCTTGGAGTCTTGTGTGTGACCATGTGAAACTTCCTTAGTATTTTTTTTACCCACTTAGAGTGGAAGAAATTTTAATAATGTATTTCATTCTTGTATTTACAGTTTGTATGACTTCCCACATCAAGTGGAGAACATTGTAGTGATTTTGTGAAAAAACATATTACATTTCATTGTGGCTATGAAAGGTTATTATATATTTAAAAGAAAGAAGAGAGATTTGTGTGAATTAGCTTTGAAATGGAAAACAAAGCTTACTTTCATTGTAGAGTTGTTTTATTGTTAATATGTAATAAGGAAAAAGAAATGACCAAAATGGATATATAGTGCAAAATTTTAGTTGGAAGTTGTTGTGAAAATGAGAGTTGCATTTAAATAGTTGGGTTTTTGTAATGAAAAAGAAGGAAAAATAGAAATAGTAAGAAGTTGAACTTGTATACAAAATAACTTTGTATGGAAAATAAAGTTATTGTGGATATTTAGAATGTATGCATATTATAGTGAAATAAACAGGAGAACAAGTTAGATTATATTGTATTTAGAAATGTTGATTTTATAGCAAGAAAATGACAAAGTAATGAAATAGATTTATATGCCTTTTTTCTCTTGTAATGGAAAGAAAGAATCTAGTTAAGTAAATCAGAAGCATTCTTGTAAGAAGATGGATTTTTATTAGAGTTGAAAACACTTTAAAATGACTAGATTCAGCTAAGGAATGAATAAAAGGGAAACAAATCTCAAATCTAGAACTGAAAATGAACAAAAACAAACTTAGACTACATTTATAAACCTTTTGTAACTTCAATTTTTTCTGATAATCTCAGCATTAAGGTTATGTTTTTTAGAAACAAGACCGCCGCCATGTGCAGAGTGGCGGTCTGGCAACCGCCGCTCAGGCTATGGTGGAGGTTTCAAAACAGCCGCTCTGTAGGGCGGATGTCAATGGTTTGTTACCCAGGCAGGGCGGCGGTCGTAGGACCGCCGGTCTACTCTAGGCAGTGGTCCTGTCACTTATGACAGAATTCCACAGATCCGCGCCTGTGCGTGAAATTTAGTTAGATTGCACTAATTTATAGATTGAAAAAATCAACCTTTTATTACCAGCAATTAGAATGATGAGAGATGCTATGAAATAGAACAATAAAACACACAAATGGTGAATCTAAAAGCATTCTTTCTTTTATAACAAAGTGGGTAGGGTTTGCCCCAAATTTAAAACCCAATACACTTTAATCTTGAAATAAAAACCAGATAAGAGGAGGAGATCCCTCCCAATCCTTGAATGAAATAGATTACATAAATAAAAATAAAAACTAAACTAAACCTAGACTAAATCTTCATGCAGAATCCTCCCTGGCTCTTCCTCTTTTTGCTCTCATTGGCTTCCTTCTCTCCAACCTGTAATTTCAACAAAAGGGAATTGACCAAATGAGAAGAATGGAATGAGAAAATGTTTTAAAAGACTTTCATAAGGATTTAAGGGATATGTTGGGAACCCTAGGATCTAGTGGCTAAGATGGATTTGATCTAAGGGTGGAGGATTGACCCCTACCTTTATTAAGAAGAAATGTATTTTAAATGTTTAATTTAAAATCCTTGATGGGTGAGTGGGGCCATTTAATTGTCCAAGGGGTTTAAATTCCTTAGCACCCTTAGTGTGTGTAGGAATTTAATAAAAGGAATTTAAAACTATTAAGGTAATGAATTTAATAAAATCAATATGTGGGTTAACCATATTAAAGGAGAGCAATATTTTAGAGAAGTAAATTTTTCAGTAACTAAATTAATTCTTGTTACCTTCCTATAGAACATTTGATTAATGGACCTTAGATATAATTGTGCAGACATGTAACTTCTAACTAGACCTGGTTCTTCAATTGTAAAATTGAGTTAAGTAGCGTAAGTAAGTTAGTGAACCCTAAAGGTTAAGCACCCTTATAACATCCTTGTATGTTAACCTTCTTTGTTCTCCTAAATAAAAAAAATAGTCACATTTTCGGGTTAAGTGTAAGGTTTAAGTGTGTTCTTAGAATGCCATTTTTGTGGGCTTTACACTTAGGATTTAGATCAATACTTTCTGGTGCCTAAAGAGATCCATAGATCATAAAAAATAAGTCATTTATAGATGTTGTAGTGCTAGGTAATAGGTTTAGGAAAAAAAAAAAATTACGATTGTCATCAATAGGTGGATTAACATATATCATAGTCTAATGCTGATAAAGAGATAGTTCTGTATAATAATCATTTACCATATAACTTTGTTCATTAGTGTTGTTATCATAATCCAAATTACCAACCTAGTTTATCATGTTTTTTTTTAAGGATACATGTTGGTAATACGATGTTATCCTTGATATTTTAATTTATATGCTCTCTATATTATGAGGTCATGTGTAATTATTTATGTTCAACTGGTATTACTACCATTGTTTTTTTTGCACCATAAGATGATTTGTAGCATGTGATGAAGGTGATATCATTTTCCAATCCTCTAGGTATTGAGATGACTTATGTTTTAATGCTAGAGGTGTATCATTTTCTATCAAATTATGATCATTAGGGATTGGAGATATATATTTTGGTTTCCATTGGGATGTGAAAATTGGATATAAAGGTGTAGTAAATGAAACAAATCCCTTACACTTATGTTGTGGGATTATTTGTTGTAAAGAATAGAAATCATTATCCTGATGTCGATTAATTGCATGAATATTACTATATGGTTGACATATAAGTCTTTTAATATGATATTATGGATAGTAATGAGTAAGTAAAAAATTGATTAACCACTTATCAAGAATCTAATAGAGGATATCAAGTTGTGTGACATTCATGGAAAATATAAGATTTTTGATCTCATGGAATATACCGATTATTACATCTATGTAGGATGTTACCCTAACTTTTTTGAGCACATGTAGTAGACATGAAAATTTTATCATAGTGCATATCTTTGGTCTTAGAATTACCATGATGCAAATAACTAATATTTGCATTCAAAGCATTGTTAAGATGTTTCATCTTGTCCTTTAGAGATGTAATCATAGTATTCATATCTCTAAATTTATCTTGAAAATCATGGTTTTAAATAATGAATAGAATCTAAGATATCCTTGTGGAATATGTCAGCATTACTAATGAAAGGATCTGAAATATAAATCATAGTTGAATTCACTTGGAAATATTTTGGATTATCAGGAAATTATATTTTATGCACTAGCTTTGTGGGAGTGTTTCTACACGATCTGTGTAGTTGAAACAATTTGATACAAAAGAAACTTGAGAAAACAATTGGCATGGGCCAATGATGGGAAAAAATGATAGAGATAAAACCAATTATATATAAAATAATAGGAACTGCCTTATGAAGAGAGATGGCAATCAAAGAACCATATCTAAAAATAGAATTTGAATTTTACAAAAAAAAAAAAAAAAATTTATGAATCTAATAAACAAAAATAAAAACCTCTAATGTATTTTTCAAAAAAGTATATGTTGTTTCTATTATGCCCTAATTACTAAAAAAATGAATATTGAATTTTGGTAAAAATTTCTAAATATTATGGTAAAAAAAGATATTTTCGTTAAATATGCAATAAGTAAGATTAACCTAGAAAGGAATTTGGAAATAAATTTTTTTATGCCCAATATTTGACACAAGGTGTGATTGGGAAATTAGGAGCTCTATAATGTGACCCAAAGAGAAAGACTGACCATGAGACCTATGGGATAAATTAGAAAATTATTTTTGAGGTTAAGTAAAGAAATGAAATTGGAATGGAATTTGAATATAAACCCTAGAAAAATTTTATGTCTATGAAACCAAGTAAAAATAATTCACCATAGGGAAATAAGGGGTTAATTGAGTCAGGTTCCCACGTGATTTCACATTTTGTGAATATTTTGAATTCCTTTTTAAAAATATAGCATTTTCCAAACTAACAAGCATAAAAGGGATGAAATTACTATTATCAATGGATATTCCACTTTAATTATATTCTAACATTAATTACATAAATCATAATAATAGTTTTCAAAGTGTATATTGACCTAAGAACTATCAAAACATAAAATAGATTATGATCTGAGATTAATTTGATTCATTTCTAGAACTAGTTCCTGAAACTTCACCTAGTCAAAATAACACAACTACGTCAAAACAGTACACAAGTACCTAACCCATTTTTACAGTCTAGGACCTACTTGGATTATACCTCTATAATATTTTTTGTTCTTTTTCTTGTGTTAAAATGATTATTTGTGTGTCATCCTTCTTTCCTCACCTTTTAAATTACTCTACGAGTCTTCCCATGTCATCAAATCCTCATAGTCCAAGTTGGAGTACCTAAATAACAAAAGTTAGGTTGGTGGTGGTGCACCCATGTGCATTTCTGAAATCACTACTAATTTGAAGAGAGTTTAAACCATGCATGATTCTCTTAGTATTTTTAATCTCCCATACCACAATTAGAATTTGAAAGAACATTCTTTGACAATACCTTGCTTGAGTTTTGTACTTTCTCAAATGCTTGGGAAGGGTCACTTTTCTTTATTGTATAGACAAGATGGAGACTCTTGGACATGGTAGGATACTTTAAACCTATAGATAGTACTATACTAATGGATTTGCATGAGTTATTTTGTAGTTTTTGGGATCTTGGAATTTTGGTTGTGCTTTTTTTTACATGACGAGCTTCTAAAGTTTTAGGACCTTAAGTGAGGTATGGTTGACTTTCTTAAATACGATTTTGAGGCTAGTTATTACGATCATAATAGTATCAAAAAACACTATGAATATTAGTCTCCATATGAAGGTGATGTAATTGAAATGTTTAATGAAAAATGTTTCGATCCAAAAACCGTACACTATGATCAAGTTGTAGATTTTGACAAACCAACCAAAGATGACATTTTAAACCCAGGAGGAAAAAAAATGATTTTGACTGCATGAAGCTAGGCATAGATTTTTAAATGATTTTTTTTACAACTAAACCTTGGAAAATGATAAAATAAATCCATGCAAAGATATACAATTTATGGAAGGGTCTAAGTAATATTGAGGAGGGTTTATTTGTGCACAAAAGTGTGTAATGTCAAGAAAAGTAGTATTAAAGGATAGCTTGCCAAATTTGAGTGTTCACAACATACATCAAATCTGTTATGTCAACAAGGTATTTCATAAGATATCTAGAATGTGAAATATTTTATTTTTTAATTATAGGTAAAAAAGGATTAAGGGGAACCTACCTTGTACAAATATTGGAGGAAAAGATTAAACTATGAAGAATAAATGAGGATTCCTCTTCTAGTGGCACAAAAAAAAAACACCACATCCAAACCAACAACACTTTTAAACTAGTAGCACAAGAATATCTAAACACTCAAAGAAATCATCTCTAAGACCCACTTCTAATTGGATATAAATTTCATCTTACGGAGAGTCTTATTCCCTTTCTTTTTTCTATTCAAAATTGTCCCAATCCTCTAAAATACTTGGATTTACATTTTCATTATTATGGATTGGAATCATAAATTTAATATTCTCCTTAGAATTTTGTTTCTCCAATGAAACAAGTGAAAGGGAACATGTTTCCTATTCCAATTCAGCTAAATCCATAGCACTTTGATTATCTTGTTCCAATGGATCCTTCTAACAAGGCGGAGGCACTTCCTCCTTTGCAAAGTCTAAATCAACATCTAAATCATTATCTGATGGGTCATTAATAACCAAGTGACTAGGATTTGAATTCTTCCACAAAGATCTTTTACTTTCAATAGGTTTTCTTTTCCAAATGACACTCTGAAGCTAGATGACCTAAAGAAAAACATATTTTAGACCTAAATGGAAAACCTTCGTAGTCTATATTTTGTGTCCAAAATTCGATGTTACACATTGAGTTCAATAGTGGTTGGAAAATCTACTGAAGTATCCATATCAACCAATATTTGGGAATACATAGTGTTCTCATAATCCTCAGTCTTTGGATCAATAGCCAAACATTTTCCTAATGTATTGCATACGGAGATTAATGTATTGTAATTATAAACAAATAACAATAATGTAATATGTTATTTTTAAATTATTTGTAACATAAGTGACATGATTCCATTCAATAATAATATAAAATTTCACACAGATATGGAAATAATCATCAAGAAAAAAACACTATATCAAAATTTACTAGGGAAAGACAATGAGATCCTAATAAACTTGTAGCAACTTGAGCTCTCGCTATAACCACCACGTGACTCTCATGGGGCCATGAATTCACATTAGTATAGAAGCATTAAGTAAAATTTGTAAAAACTATCACACACCCAATATTATTGCTTTTTTTTCATATTTAGGACTTTTACATTTTTACATGTATTTCCAAAATTTTACTTAAATCCATAGGAAATAGATCTCCTTCCTCCAAACTTTAATATATAATCCATTTCATGACAATGATAAGGAAGAAAATATATTTCGAAGAATGCTGTATACAAGAGAGGATATAAAATTCCAATATATTTTAATCCACTCAAGTATGTACAATATCATAAAAATCATATTAAATATAATGTAGCACATAAGGCGTTAAGGAATCCGGTTTTAGTGAATGAGGGTATCTTAGGAAAACCAACAAAATACAGAGAAATATGGAGAACACAATTGAGTATAATGAGTACCACAATTACGTGTCAGCGAAGGTCATTTTAAAGTTTTCCATAAGTATGAAAGTCTTATGGAATGAATGTAATTAAATCTCTGAAAAGGAAACTAATTATCATATTGATAGCTTTTAAAATCGAGTTGTGTAAAACATGACCTTACACATAAAACTCTATATAAGAAAACTAATTTAGCAAATACATAAAATTATTCACTAAGAGAACCATCAAATTTCAGGAAACGTACATGAATTTTGGACATTTAATCCTTCAAGACAAAGGCAAGAGCAGGACATAGAATTTTAATTCATAAGGAAAACGATGGGCTAACTGTCCTGATAGGATTTTGCAAAATAACGGATGAGGAAAAATATAATTCAGAATCGAAAATCCCGTAAGAAGACCTATAGGGTATTAACAATCACTTCTGTGTCCATATAAACATTACATTGAGTAATATTATTTTTATCAATGCTGGAATAATTCTGAGAGTGATCAATTTCAAGAATGTTGGGCACAATGTTCGTCCTTAGATTTTTAAAACAAGGAAAAAAACAGATGAGAAATGTGATGCCCATTAAATAGAATCCAGCAGCCAGAGAGTCCTGCGTGAAGAATCGTGATAATGTTGAGCAGCACCTGCGCCGCCTCCTCCATCATCTGGAAGAGGAATATTCAAATCTAACGCAAACTTGTCATCCTTTGTTGGAAAAGACGAGGCAGATGACCAATCTGATCCGACCTGCAATAACCCATTGACATCATCAGGGGCCGGCAGTACCAGGGGAAACATGGCCTCGTCAAGAGTCCGTGTTGAATTAGAAGAAAGGGAAAGGCATTATGGCCGCCAGGTTTAAAGCCGGTTTCCCGTGCAGTCACATTCAGGGGCCGACGTATATAAGCATTTGTCCAGGCTGCTCGGGATGCCCTATTTCCCGATGCAAGAGCAGATTGAGATGGAGATGGAGATGGAGGCACGCTTACTGAGGACGAGATATTGGCGACTGCACAAAGGTCAATGGGAATGGGAAAATTTGTTTTAGCTTTTGGGCCCCTGAGAAAGACGGCGGCCTTGTCGTAGGCAAGAGCAGCCTCCACGTTGGTGTCAAATGTTCCCAGCCATACGCGACGTTGCTTGCAAGGATCTCTGATCTCTGCAGCATATTTTCCCCATGGTCTTTTGCGAACACCTCTGTAATGCACCTCCCGCTCACTGCAGACCTTTGCACAATTCTCTCCTTCTCCTTCTACGGGCAACACCATCACTCCTGCCAAATGGGTGCAAGATAAGGGAGGGGATTATTTTTCAGAATAGGTCGGGGCAGAGATAACACTTATAAAGAATTGGAACGAGGTAGATATGGCAGCTGTGGTGTGCTGGTCAGATTACTGAGTAGGATGCAAATGCCTTGTTATCTGGTTATAGCTATGGTAGAGTCCTTGGTGATTTTCGAGGGGATCATCACTTCCTACGGCGAAACATTCTATAACGAGAGCATTGCAGGTCAATAAGTGGTCTCATTTTCTCAAAATTACCATTAAAAACACTCCATTGGTGGTCAAACTTTTGTGAATTCCATATATTTTTATTGGAATGGTTTTCGGTACATCCACACTCCAGTGAAGTCAAATGCCAGTGTTCAACGTTGTTATGAATTGGAGGTGTTCGATACAAAGCCCAAACTCCATGATTCTTGGATTTTATGTAAATTCTTTCGACTTTTTTAAAAATTAGCTTGTGTGGCTGTGTTACTGTTAAGGGTAGTCCATCATTTAGACGGATTCTGCCCTATTTACAGAGATGGCTCCATTGTATGTGTAGCCATGTTATTAGTTTAGGGTTACTCTATCATGAAGGTCTCGTATATTGTGAGGTCCCTAATATTATGAGGGATTTTACATCGCTTATAGAAATGGATTCTTACTGTCCAACAAAATGTGATCCAACCCGTGACCTAAATAAGTTTCTAATTGTGAACAACAAGGTTTTTTATCTAATTTTTTATTTCTCATATAATGCAAGTTTCAATGTGCATGAACAATTTTATATGACATTTATGATACTCATTTCAATGTATAAGTATGAATGATGATATTAACGTGTCTTCTTTTACAGAGTCTTGCGCTAATGATGTCTTGATAAACACACTTTTCATCTCTTTACTTTATGGGGAGGGGTCCCAATCTTTTTTAGTTGTCTTATTCAAATAACCAGGTTGTCTACACTCAGAACAACTACTTTTATTAATAGACCCCTCTACAAATATTATACTAACCTACCTAATTTTTCTCAACATTTATCTCTAGAGGGTTGTTTGTTATTGGGAAAGGTGATGAGATATAATTATCCTTATCCTCACAAAAAATAGAAGATCCATTGTTTTAAGAATATTATAACTTATGAAAATTTGATGTCTTCCAAAATAATAAGATTTGAAGAGTGAAAATATTATACTTAAACTATATTTAAGGGTAAAGATTAATAATAATAACAATATTTATAAGGATATAATAAAATCAATCAAACATTAGAAGCTCTTAACGCTAATTTATTATCCAAATTAATAAGTTACATCTAATATGTATTTTTCAAGATATGAACAAAATTATTATAATTTACTAACTTAATATTACAACCTCTTAAGAAAATCAAACTATACATATTAAGAAGCATCATGTCAAATTGATTGATGTTTTATAGAAATTTAATAGATATAAGTGGTATATTGAATATATATTTTTAATGAAAATTAATTTGTCTCATCCATAGATAGGAAACTAGTTCTTTAATGTAGATTTTAGAAATAGAACACTAGTTCATGATATGCATTCAATGAATGGAAGATTGATAGAAATATAAAATTACACATATTTATGAAAACTATATATATATTAAATTTTTCTCTCTTTAAATGAAAATAAAACTATTTTATAATCAATAAAGTTATCTCTCTTTTAAATAGAATACTAGAGTGTAACATATTCCTTGGATTGGAAATTTTTAGTCCCTAATATTATGTACATGAATCCATAGAAACATTAAATAGACTCAACTGCATTTATTAAGGAAAAACGTTGAACTATTTATCTCTCTTTTGTTGCACTTTTTGCTATAAAAAAGTGTCCAAAGTTTCTAATATGTATGAAAGTAAGTTTAAATTGAAAATTATATTTCATTGAAGAAATAAGAAATCTGTATGTGCAAAATTCACAAATCATTATTGAGAAATCACATGGATTATAGAGACACCAAAATTTAAACATTAAAGAAATCATTATTGTATGACATTATTGTATGAGATTATTAATTTTAATTTATGGTATATTATGCCACTAAAATAATTAGTATATAAAATGACCCTTTTATATGAAAAATCAATACATACAATTTGTCTCTCTTTCAATAAAACTAAGCATTTTTGTGAACAATAAAGTTATCTCTCTTGTAATAGGTATGGTAGAGTCATTGGTGATTTTTGAGGGTGTCATCACTTTTGGTGCTCAAACTTTTGTAAATTCAACATATTTCTATTAGGGACAAGTTTTTGTTAGGAAATATGTATATACATCATTCGTAAATCATTATTGAGAAATCACATGGATTATAGAGACACCAAAATTTAAACATTAAAGAAATCATTATTGTATAACATTATTAATTTTAATTTATGTTATATTATGCCATTAAAATAATTAGTATATAAAATGAACCTTTTATATGAAAAATCAATACATACAATTTGTCTCTCTTTCAATGAAACTAAGCATTTTTATGAACAATAAAGTTATCTCTCTCATAATAGGTATGGTAGAGCCATTGGTGATTTCTAGGGTGTCATCACTTTTTAAAAATTAGCATTAAAAACATAGTCGAATGGTGCTCAAACTTTTATAAATTCAACATATTTCTATTAGGGACTCCAGAGAAGTCAAGTTCAAGTGTTCAATTCTAAGTTCACACTCTATGATTTGAGGTTTTTATTAAATTTTTTGAATTTTTTAAAATTTAGTTTGTATGGCTATGTTAATGTTAAGGGTACCTCAATTAAGACCCTTATATTAAGATGGATTCTACCCAATTTACTGATGGATCCATTTTTTTTGTTTCCATGTTACTGATTAACAGTTACTCTACATGAAGGTCCCTTATATTATGAGGTATTTTATATCACTAATAGAAATGGGTTCTATGGTCCAACAAGATCTTCTAACCAATGACCTAAATAAGTCTCTAATTATGAACAAGGTTTTAAAATCTGATTTTTATTTCTCATATATTTAAGTTTCAATGTTTATGAACAATTTTACATGACATTTATGAAATGATATATTAGCGCATCTTCTTTTACATTAATGATGTCTTAATAAACCCACTTTTCATATCTTTACTATATGGGGAGGGGTCCCAATCTCTTTTAGTTTTCATAGGAAAACAACAAGTTGCATCCCTAAAACAACTACTTTTTTTAATGGATCCCTCTACAAAAATTATAAAAACCTACCTCATTTTTCTGAATATTTATCTAAAGGGTTTTTTGTTATTGGGGAACGTAACAAGATATAATTATCCTTATCCTAACAACTAAGAGAAGACATCGTTTTAAGAATATTATATTTTATGAAAACTTTAAGTCTTCTAAAATAATAAAATTGGAACAATGAAAAAACTATACTTAAATTATATTTAAGGTTAAAGATTAGTAATAAAAAAATATTAAGGATATTATAAATTAACCTAACATTACAAGCTCTTTAGTTAATTTATTGTACAAATTAACAAGTTACTTGTAATACATTTTTTACATATGAATGAAACTAATATAAATAACTAACTTAACATTACAACCTATTAAGAAAATTAACTATACATATTAATAAGCTTCACGTCAAATAGATTTATTTTTTATAAAAAAAAATTATGTATATGTATATAACTTGTCACTTTAGTTTTATTTTTTAAATAAAAAATAATTTATTTCATCCATAAATAGGAACCTAGTGTCCTTAATGTAAATTTTAGAAATAGAAAACTAGTTCATGATATTCATTCCATGAATGGAAGATTGATAGAAATAGAAAATGACCCTTATTTATGAAAAATGTATATATAAAAGTTGTTACTTTAAATGAAAATAGGGTTTTTTTATAAAACACTATTTTTTTCTCTCTTTGAATAAGATACTAGAGTGTATAAAATTCCTTGGATGGCTATTTTAGTCCCTAATACTATGTGCATGATTTCATAGAAACATTGAATATCCCCAATGCATTTATTTACGAAAACATCTTTTCTTTATCTCTCTTTTATTGGTATTTTTTCTTAAAAAGTGCTAATGTTTCTAACTTTCAAGAACCAACAGTCTTCTTGATTCACATGTTCTTATATTTTGGGAATTTATTTGGTTGTAGCACTAACATGCAAATTTTTGCACTAACTATGGATAATTAGAAATTTTCTTTTCTTAGTCTTAAATTTACGTATCAAGTTTAAAAGTTTTATAGCCTCACCCAAGGCTGGAAATTTTGCGACTTGGCATTTGAAATGGTTTGTTATGTTGGTTTTAATGTCGTAATATGTTGGAATAGGGTCATGGGATTCACCATGGAGTGGTGGAACCTATCGACCCACTTCATTGTATGGGGGTACACCCCAAGGAGTTATAGATATCTATCGAGTTGTTGAACCATGAGTTATTATATCACTTGGGTTAGAGGTATCTGGACTCTATGCACCTAGGACCATAGGGTGACCAACCTATTTTGGGGAGTGAAAAGGAAAATTTATCCTTATTTTATTGCTTGAGGGAGCCATAAGAGACTTGAAGGAGCCATAAGAGACTTTTGGAACCATAAGAAACTTGAGGGAGGCATAAGAGAATTTTTGTGGGTGTGATTGATGCTTTGGGAGGTATATGGAGTTACTTTGTGATGCATTGGGAGGTACATGTAGTCGTTTTATGATGCTTTTGGAGGTATATGGAGATTGTTATGTGATGCGTGAGAGGTATATGTTGTTGTCTTGTTATTCTTTGGGAGGTATATGGAGTTGTTTTATTATGTTTTGGGAGGTGTATGGTGTTGGTGTTATCATTTATGTGCACTCTTGTGAGTTTGGTTATGTTTTATGATGTTAAGGATTGATGCTCTTCATTTTTGGTGTGATGTTGTTTCCATCTTGACCCTATATAACTACAATTATTGTTTTGAGCTGCATGAAACCCATATATGTGTACACGTTGGTAATTCCATATTTTTGTAGTCTACCTATGTTACGAGTACCTTAGGTCAGAAGCATGTGTGACAAGTACTTTGTTGTGAGGGATATGTATGTTCTTTCTATGGTTTGGTTGAGTTCTTGTGATGTGATGTAGTTGTAACGGTAAATATCATGACGTATTGTGAATCATTAGTGTTGTGTGTGACCCTGATGTGGTATTGTAATGTCAGTTCTATTGGGCGCCCATGAACGTAAAAAAATCAAAATTCTAAACAATAGTTATTAAGAGCTTGAGACTGACAAATACTATAAAAGAAAAGACTAATTGAGTAGTAAATAAAACTATAGCAAACTACCAATCTTCATAGGACATCAAAATTTAAGATATTGCCAAAATCAATTTGCTTACTTGTGGTCGTATTGTACCGACCAGTTGTTTTGTTAAGTGACATGTTTCATTATTTACATTCTTGCCTACCTACCCTTCGAGCTCTAGTATTGTGTCACATCGAGGATGATGCTCTTATAAGGGGAGGGGAATGTAGTGCCACCAATAAAATAAAAGTATAAAAATATTTTAAAAATAATAATATTTATAAACAAAGAAGTGCGTGAATGGTGTGGGTAAGTGGAGGAATAGGTTAATTTGGTAGAGGTGTGTGGAATTGTTCTAGCAAGTACATGTGCTTTCTCCCAGTCCTTAGACATATCACATCCTTGCACAAAAATACAATCACTTCATATTCTGACCAAAGGCAATAACCACGCTAATACTTGTGGCAATAACGTAGATTTTCGAAAAACTTCATAGTTGCAGGTGAGCTAGTAGACTTAGATGCAAAATATGGTTATGGTGGTCAGATTTGACTATAGGTTATGGAAAAAATGGGTTTTTTGATGAAGGCGACTGATGTGGTCTTAGTTCTATGAAGGTGGGAAGACATTTGGAGGTTATGTCTACTATTTTGGCTACCATAGTTGCTGAAGCTATGTGTTTTGTGTCATGAGAAGCCATGATTTCTTGAAATCTCTATTTTTTCACTTCATATCTATTGGATGGGTTTGATGTAATGCCCACTTTCCTACGACACTTTTATATATTGATCCTGATACTACTGACTGTATTATGGACATTATTATAATTTTCATTTAGTATGGTGTTAGATGTCAGATAATGGATTATTATTGACCTTGATTCATATGTGATACATGTGGACTATTAGAGACATTTATATGTATATTGACATGCTGTTGACATGGTTATATTTATGGATGTTGTTCAGACATGTGATATTTTGATATGTTGAGTAAACCTAGAAAATTGAATTAAATGTGATGAACATATAGTTGTTGATGAGATTGCAAATGATATTGTTGATTGTCTGGATGTTGTTTTGATTCATATATATATATAGATGATTTTGGAATTATAATTACATATATTTTGGATGTTCTAATATGGCCATGAGGCCGAAGGAGGTATTTGTGTTTTGCAGGTTTTAAAAAATATATCACAACACACATGGGGGGATTGGAGACCAAACCACATTGGAATTCTAGATGAATTCAACAATGACACCATGGCAACTTGTTTTATTGTGTGTGTTTGATTGTTGCTAGGGATTCCCATGGGGGGGATCACCTTCGAATATTGCCAAAGGGATTTATGTTTTTCTTTTAATTGGTCCTTTGTTAATGTTGTATGTGTTTTTTTAAGAGATGACCTCTTCCTTTTCAGTATTGAATTAAACTGTGTGTCAATATTGTGAGTAATCGTATTGTTAAAATTCAGTAATCAAATGGTTCATAAGATTGCATTTATTAGAGTTGATGGCTCTTGGATTAAGTGTTGTAAGGGATGTGTAAGTTGATTTTTTGAGTATGAAACACTCCACCTTCTTTGAAATTTGAATTTTTCCTTGGAGGATGATTTTGGAGGCTTGTGAAACAATTTAAACTTGTCCCATACCTCTTAAAATTGCATACCAACGTTACCTATGGTTGGAGAGTCTAAATCTAGCCTTTATTTTTGCATTTTTGTAAGTCAAGTTGTAAGTTGTAATTGCACTTTCTTACATATTTATAATTTCAGTCCTTATGGAGTGTGGGCTTTTGTTGGAGTGTGTAAGTAACCTGTCATATTATTCACCCACCTATTTAATATGCATTGGAGAATGAAGTTAAATTTTGTGTCGAAGTTGAGGATGTGTGAAGTGGCATCCTACATGGATCCACCTCATCCTCTTCTCTTCCCTCTTCTTTACAATTTCAATTCATTACCTTGTTTTGGGGGGGGCTTCACTTTAATCACTTCATTATTGGTGACTTGCTTTGGGGTTTTATTTGGGATCTCTTGAAAAATGGGAGAAAGTTGGAGATGGTTGCATACTTGTTGATTGTTGATCTATTAGATTGTTTTCCATTGGAGACCTTGTTGTTTTGAACTTGGAACAAACTCCATCATAGAGAGTTAAGAGCTTAGATTTTGAAGATGTTATCCTTTCATTTTTATGCTTATGTGAATGGTAGAATGTTTTAATGTGTTGTTTTATTTGTTGGTTGTTTGGGTAGATGGCCCAGGAATGGTGTAGGATAAGACTATGGGGTATTTTGTGAAAGGCATAAGTGTTTTGGGGAGTTATAAGTGTGGAAGGAGTTTTGATTTGGGTTACACCTTACAAAGAAATAGCTTGCATTTCTTTACTCGTTATGGGGTGCCATAAGAGGTTGGAGAGGCATAAGGAAATGGAAGGAATAATGAGTACTTGGGGGAGGTATAAGGGCATGTCATGGATTTGATATGATGTGTATAGTTTTGTGGTTTGTTCTCAGGAGGTGATATACATTTCCCCTCGAGAGAAATAAGCAGCATCCCCCATAGTTTCTTTCTCCTTTGGCTTGCATGGTGAAGCTAGAGTACTGTTTTCATTTTGTTTCCATGGTTGTAAATTGTAGCTTTTTGTGGACTTTATTTTGAATGAGAAATTTGTCTTTGTGTTGTGGAATCCTATTGTTTCCATGTGTTGAAAACACACCTTCTATTACAATGTGGTTAGGGCTCGAGGGCCAATGAAGAAGGACAAATTATTGTTTTCATTGGATTTCTTTGCAGGGTGGAGAGCGCTGCCTTTCCCCTGTTTTGTTTCAGAACAAATTGAAATAAAGAAACTGGAGGATATTCATGTTGCTGTTATGGAGCAGGAAAAAAAAAAGACAAGGTTGACAGTCCTTGTTGAGATTATTTCTTATTATAACCTTTTCCCACTTTAAAGTGGATGATCTTTTATATTATTGTGTTGGAAAGACTACTCTTTTTTAGCTATGAAATTTGAAATTGATTATGTAAGAATATATCTTGTATTTAGTCCTGTGAACAAAAAAGAAAGATATGCATTTGGTATGTTGTATTTTGAAAATAAATAGGAAATAAGTTGTAAGAGATATCCTTTGAATTAATAGAAGTGTTTGCCTTGTTCATATGATATTGTTTTCATTGGAAATATGTGTTTGAAATATGGTATGAAATCTCTATTGCAAAATTGAAAAAAAAGGAAACACATATGAATAAAATATATTACTCTTCTTCATTTGAAACTATGATTTCGAAAAGTGGCACTACATTATCTTATCACGTTGTTGGATTGAAGGAAATATAACATTGTAATATCGGTTTAGAATGTATTCACATTTTATAGTTTGATGAATGTGAATGGATCAATTTGAGTTGGAAGCTGTAGACCTCTATTAGATAATTTTCAAACTGGCAAATATTCTTTTTATAAAAAATGTACAGAACAACCCTGCAACCTTGGAAAATGAAATGAAATGTTAAATTGAACATATATGATCCAAAATGATCCTAAATAGACTTACAAATTAATAAAATTTTATAAAACTTCTCAAAATTGGGCATAGTCAAAATTTACAATCATTTTGCTATCGATTTGGGGAATTTCAAATTGATAATCAATCAAATAATTTAACCCTTGCAATCCATCCTCAATTCTCTCAAGTGAAATTCCCCAGGTTTGTATGGCATATTGTGAAAGAAAGAATGTCAGATTTGATTAAAATTTAGAAGTTCAAAGTCCAGTTCACATTTTAGAAGCCTACAGATATTTTTCTTAAAATTTACTCTTTAAAGTTTATCAAAATTAAACTTTTAATATTTCCCTATAAAGATGACTTTGATAGCTTTCTAAAAAGTCCTTGCTTTCCAAAAAATGAGTTCCTAGTCAAAATTTATGACCTACTGAAGTTTATACTTTATCTCGGGCTCAAAATTTAAATTTAGCTAAGGGGAAAATTTTGTTAATCAAACCTGCGGGACCAAATTTGACTTAGAGAACTTTGATAAAAAGTCACAAAATTTCCCGTGGCTCTACAAGCTTGCATATTCCCATTTGGTGGAAAAAATTCTAAGTTCGAAAAGTAATTTGGAAAACAAAATTCCGTAGCTCCGTCAGCCCACACCCAATGGATGGCTGCCACATTGCTCTATGACACCACGGTGGAGGCGCGGAAGTAATTTAAAAATTTTATTTCAAAGGTCAAACCTTCCCAATGATCCCCATTAGGCCGCTGACCCATAGCCAATAAGGAGCTGACATGTGGCCCCTTGGGCATCGCCGGAGGCGCGGGAGTAAACTTCACGTATCGCCTGAAGGGTAAAAGTGCTAAATTCTCCCCTAGACCCGCACGCCCGCTTGGGAAAAATTTTCCCCTTGGCCCATAGCCAATCATTAGTTCACCCTTTTTAAATTAAGTCAAAAATCTTGATTTACCTCTGGCGTCCCGCCTTCCTGCCTAGTCATGGATTTTGGACACGTGTCCTTAGTGGACCCCAAGTTCAAAATTTTCCTTTTTGGCACGATGCCCTACCATGGTCGCATGGGCACATGGAGGTGAAATGCACTTTTCTCCCAGGGCAAAATTTATTCCCCATGCCCGCAGGCCTACCTTTGGGAAAATTTTCCTCCCAAGGCCCGCCGACCCATAACTTGGGAAATATGAGGAGTTAGGAGGACTTCCTTATATCACCAAAAAGGTGAGGAAATTTACTATCTAATGGGATTATTTTAAGGAGTTTTTTAAGTGTGTTAATTATGAGAAAAATTAGGTTGAATCTTTTAAGAGAGTTCCAGGAGTGGGTAAGTGAGAAATTGCCCTTTTTAATTTTAAATGATTATTCTAACCTAAGCTTTGACCTCGAGAACTTTAATAATTATTGTAATGGGAAAGATATAAACTATTGATTTTAATTGACCTAAAAACTTGTTTGTGTCAACTTCGGTATTGTAGGAGGGTTGTAGACACTTTTAAATAAGAAAAATTATTCCAGAATTTTTTCCTAACTAATCCTAGTTTTTTTTTCTTGGGTCTCAAGTGGGTTGTTTTAGCGGGCGTTACACTTGGTATCAGAGCCGTGGGTTAAAATATTGGACCCTTGGGCACACTAGAAAACTTGATACATGAACGATAAACCTAGCACACTTTTAATCTAGAAAAAAACCTTGTTTGAAAATTGAAAAAAGAAATACGTATGAAGAAATATTACATTACTCTAAACAGTTAGAATTAAAATAATAATAAAATAATAAGTTCTTTAAATTTTTGTGCTTTCTTAGTGGCATTTGTCTAAACCTGGGTAACCAAGAATTTCAAATTAAATTTATTTTTGTGAACTTCTAGTGTAGTGGAAACTTGGCTCCCCTTTGAAAATGTGTTGTTTTACAAGTCCTAAATCTTGATTCAATTGTATGATGCGTTAACCTATTTTAAGACATTTCCTTATTGGAGTGGTTGGAATGATAAATTAAATGGTGTGATTCTTGTGGTTGGACAATAGTGATTGCGATCTGGGGTCAGGAAGTGTTAATTAGAATTTTTTTAGAGCTTCCTTCCTTCCGTGGTTAGGAAAGATGGTCTGGTTGTCAGTTTTTCATTTTGTTATCCATATGGGAGAGTGGATATTAAGTCTGGGTGTCGTTTATGACCCAATCCTACGTATGTGTCCTTGGAACTGACCTTGAGGCGGAGTACCCTTATTGGCGGCCATGAAGGGTTGTGGAGTGAATGTGGTGTTAACTTTTATGCTTTACATTCCTAATATTGTGTTATTTTATCAAGGACCATCATCTTATTTTATGATTGATTTGAGAAGCTCTAACGCTCTTTTAGTTATTTATATTTTTGCGAGAATTTTCAAACTTTGCAATGCGGCTACTTAGCCACTTTCCTTGATCGTCGATATTTCTTTGATTTTACTTTGACTGGTGACTCAGAGCTCGTTATCTATTGGCTAGTTAGCGAAATGTTATGTGATTCTCACTTGCATGTTGTTGAGTTGGTTCTACGCTATTTCCTTATGAAATTTTATCATATGGGGGTACACCCTAGGTGTCCTTAATGTCCTATTAGGTGCTTAAATTTATGCCTTTTTTTTTAGATGCATAGAACCTTGAGTGTGTCAAAGATCTTAGAGTGAATTTTTTGTTGCTCAACCTTGCTAGAGAGAGAATTCATTGTGTTGTGCATTCTAGTTGGCAGTTTTTTAATGGTGGTGGTGATTCTCTTACAATCTGGTAAGATCTTGAACCTCATCAGAGTAGAGATGTTTAATTATGGGCTGATGAATTATGTTTAATTATGGGCTGATGAATTATGCACCTTTCATCAATAGCATGCTAAATTTTATCATGATTTCTATGTTTCATTATAAAAAGTAATGACTTGTGGATTGTATGCATCTTGGTAATTATGATTATATTTAAGCCCATTCAGGCAGTGTGTTTTAATTAAGTGTGTTTGTTTTTCTCACATTGACCTATCAATCTTGGGGTTACGTGGAGACACTTATAGATGCTTTGAGTCTTTTGGACCATGCTAGTGGTGATGTTAACTAGTATAATTAGACTTTGATAATTTAATTTCGGTGGTATTTTATAATGTGATTCTTCTTGGGAAACTGTAAATCTTGGTCGTAAAGCCATGTTGAATTGATAGTTGATTGTCTGCTTACATTTGATGCTTTCTAGTAAGTATGTAGTTTTCTTATAATTGAAATCTTTCCTTGTCATTTTGATTTATTGGTTGGTGTTTAACCTGTGGTAATATGGGTGTAGATTTGAAAATTTTCCTTGTCTTATCATGTGATTAAAATGTTTTCTCCAAAACAACAAACATTGTTAAAGTAATTATGTTCCATTAATGGGATTTCCTTGTAACCGCTTTTGAAACTTGTAGAACCCACTAGGATTTTTTTATGATACTTGTGATTAGTGGAAAAATATAGAAATATTTTTGTGATCCATGCTGGTTGATTGTTTCCTAGTTCATACAAAATTAATAATGTGTTTTCTATGTTGAATGTCCCTTGCTTCCTTAGAATTAAAAATGTGATGTGTTGATTTACCTCTCTCTCCCATAAAAATAACAGTGTGATATGTTTACCCTTCCTTATCATTCAATTTTTAACTGACATGTTGACTCACCCAAACATCATAAAACTAAAATTGAGGAGATTTGGCCATGAAGTTTTAACAAATAAACTGGAACATAGAAAGAGAAAAAGGTCCTTGCTTTAACCTTGGTAGATTAATAAAAGAAATAAAAACCATGTAGAAGAACAGAAAGGAAGAAAAAAAAACTTTTTTCCATATATCTCCCTTAGGAGTAAAATAAATACTTTTCATTTCTTTTCCGCCTTTACAGAATGATGAGATATCATGCCCCTTAATGGTCCTTATAACACAAACTTGTGATGTCATAATAGGAGGAATCTTAATTAATAAAACTCGTAAAGGAATGTGCTTAGCAAACGAAATTACAAATTTTGACTTGATTAGTTGAGTTATAAAATAAGTAAGATTTATGTGTATTGAATGCAATGTATAGTTGAACCTATAGTTCTGTCACCTACCCAGAATTGTGAAACATCTTGTGGATAGTAATGTGTTCTAGTTTCTTAGTACTTTCTTATTCATAGATGTATGTGCCTTTCTTTGTGAGAGTTTTGGGTCATCATACCCTTATTTTCCCATAGATCGATGAGTGTGTGTTGTGGTATTTTTGGATTGAGACTTACCTCTTGTTTAAGGAGCAACCTCCTTGTGTGTTATCTTGTCCTTGATAACCTAGATCATTGTGATTTTAAGGATATGTATGTTAAGGATATAAAATAACTTTGGGAGGTCTTATTTTCTTCATATTTTCTTGTGTCACCTTGTTATTGTTTCCCCTTACCGTTAGGATAGAAAGTGCAATATGATGTTATTCACTTTTGTCATGATGCACCTTAAATTGTAGTTGGACCCCCTTGTTACTTGTTTTTTCTCCCTAGCTATCTTGAGTGCTCCTTCATGTTTCTTGTGCCCTCTTTATGGTTATTCTAAGCTTGACAAGGAAATACGATAAATAAATCCCATTATGTTATTGAGAATGGTACTTCTTGTATTGGTATGTTAGTTGATAGGGGAGATATATATATTTTTCTTTTTCTAAATGGTTGACGTCTCTACATTTGGTTGGTGTGATGTGTTTGGTTCTTGAAAACAAAAGTGTAAAAATCAGACTATAGGAAAACTTTTGGTTATGAATTTTTCTTAGTATTACCATGAAAATTTGATTGTACCCTCTCAAGTTATATAAGTTCTTTCCATAAATAGTTTCCTCAATTATAAATGTTTTGTTGTTTTAGGTGTCTTTCCTTGTTGATTAACCTCATCTTGTGTGGTGTCAAATTGTGGGACCTTTAGTAGACATGTCCCTCATACAAAATTTTGGCCATGGTTGATTCTACTAGCCTTGTCTAAAAAACGAACTATGAAAACATAACTTAACCTTAGTGGAAACCTTAACTTTTTTTATTGCAGTATGTTGTGTTCCATGGAAACTATGTGGTCTTTCTCAAACTCATGGAATTCTCATTATTATTCCTATGCTTGTTGGTTACTCTTAATACTCTTTTAAACTGTTCATGTTATATTGTTATGTGTCGTATCTTGGTTGATAGTGTAAAGTTACTCTCTAGATTTAAATGTTTGTAGCCTTGCATGAAGAAATTTTAGAACTCATCTCTTACAATCTCCCTTATTCTTGCTAAATTGTATTGGACCAAACTTGGGTTCTGTGGACCCACACTTGTTTGAAGCAAGCAATCCCATAATGGAGTGATCTCTTTTCTGTTGCATTTGTTTCTAGTTCATACAAAATTATAATGTTTCTATGTTGAATGTCCTTGCTTCCCTTAGAATTAAAAATGTGAGTGTTTTGATTACTCTCTCTCCCAGTAAAAATTAACAGTGCTATAGTTTACCTTCCTTATCATTCAATTTTTAAATCTGACATGTCTGACGTCACCCAAACTCATAAAACTAAAATTGAGGAGATTGGCCATGAAGTTTGAACAAATAAACTGAACATAGAAAGTAGAAAAAGTCCTTGCTTTAACCCTTTGGTAGGATTTAAAAAAAGAAAAAAAACCATGTAGAAGAACAGAAAGGAAAAAAAAAAACTTTTTCCATATATCTCCCTTAGAGTTAAAAATAAATTACTTTTCATTTCTTTCCGCCTTTACAGAATGATGAGATAATCAATGCCCCTTAATGGTCCTTATAACACAAACTTGTGATGTAAATAGGAGAATCTTAATAATAAAAACTCGTAAAGGAATGTGCTTAGCAAACGAAATACAAATTTTGACTTGATTAGTTGAGTATAAAATTAAGTCATTTATGTGTATTGGAATGGCAAATGCGCGATATAGTGAACAACTATTATTCGTCACCCCAGATTGTGAAATATCTTTCGTGAATAGCTAAGTGTTCAGTCTCTTAGTACTTTCTTATCATAGATGTATGTGCCTTTCTTTGTGAGAGTTTTGGTGTCATCATACCCTTATTTTCCCATAGATCGAGAGTGTGTGTTGTGGTATTTTTGGATTGAGACTACCTCTTGTTTAAGGAGCAACCTCCTTTGTGTGTTATCTTGTCCTGTGATAACCTAGATCATTGTTGATTTTAAGGATATGTATGTTAAGGATATAAAATAACTTTGGGAGGTCTTATTTTCTTCATATTTCTTGTGTCACCTTGTTATGTTTCCCTTACGTTAGGATAGAAAGTGCAATATGATGTTATTCACTTTTGTCATGATGCACCTTAAATTGTAGTTGGACCCCCTTGTTACTTGTTTTTCCCTACTCTTTATTTGGCTGATTTGTTGACTGCTATGTCTTTGAATTTGCTTCTCCTTTCTTCCTTTCATCATCTATGTAATAAGTTTTCACACATGCTTCATTGAGATCCTTGGGATTCATGGAGATAACCTTCCTTCAAAGGTGAGTGTGAAGTCCTACCAAATACTTGGTCAGAATATCCTCATCCTCCAAGTACATATTAAGCAACATGGCCTGTCTTCTAAACTTTGTAGTATAATCCTGCACACTTTGACCATTGCCTTGTCTAAAATAGTGTCATTTAATCGTCTATTCAGTCTTATGGCCAATAGGATACAATTTATCTCTAAGAAAATCTTTAAAACCCTCCCAAATACTGAAAATAGAATATTTCTTGTTCTCACAAGTGGCTAGATGGGTTTCCCACAAAACCATAGCATGTCCTTCCAGCCTTTTGAGAAGTGAAAAGGCAATAATTTGTGCCTTTGTGACATTATGCACACTAAATTAAACTTCTAGTTGTTTTAACCATTTAACTAATAGTTATGCATCTACTTTTCCTTCGAAGCTCTTGATTTCAACCTTATTTTCAAATTTAAAAGGAGTGTGATCAAATTTTACCTTCTCTTTTACATCTAGAGTTTCTTCTTCATGCTCTTCCACATCTTCTTCCTCATCATGGCTCTTTACTATACCAAAATTTTCATACAAATATCAAACCACTGAGTCCATAATTCTTGTTGGTGTCTATGCAACCTATCCATCATGGTTTCCCAACATCTCAACTCTATAGATCAAGTTCTCTTCCTCCATTTGATCTCGAACTCTTTATTTCCAATTCTTCATAGATATGTCTAGATCACAAGGTAACACTTCTTCACCTTTAGACCTTGTCATTGTCATATAAATATATCAAACAGAATAAATACCATAGTCCTGGATAATAATAAGATTTGATACCAAAATGATATGTAAACCTCTAGCTTTGGAAATTTATGAAACCACAACAATTTATTGTTATACTTTAAAATTCAAAAAATTACAGTCCTTAATTATTAGTGAGAAAAACTGAAACTTAGAACTACTTTTAGCAAAGGAAAAGATAACAATTCAACACAATATTTATCCTGGAAACCCCCAAGTTTAGGGAAAACTAGTCGGGAATGGAAATTTCTCTTTCTTCCCAATTTTTATTGGCCAATTGTAAAGAGTTACATATTATAACAAGAGGAAATAAGGTAAACAATGTAAACACCTCCCTTTTATACTTGATTGTTCTGTTTCAACACCTTACTCCTAAAAAACACTTCCATATCCAATGGTTTCTTCTCACTCTCTTTCATTCAAACTTCAATACCAATTCTTACATATGCTCCTCCTTAAATAAATTTCTTCACATTCACATGTCCTCCCATGCACTAGAGATCGTTCCCATGAGAAATGTCCTCCAACGAAGAGACACAGTTGGGATGCTTGAAATCTAAGATTGTTCATCGCTCTAATTTTATTTTTCATCCATTAGTGACCAGACCACCTATGTATACATGCTAGCTGTTACACAACCGCCTATCTATGCAGAGGGGTGGTTATGCAGCCACCACCCTGTACAGAGGGGCGGTTCTATAACTTTACATTTTTCTCTTTATTTTACTTAATTTTTCTAATGGATATGGTTGTTATGATGAAGTGGTGTTCTTCTATATCCCTATGGTTCACTTATATTCTCCAAACCAACATTTCACGAAAAACAATCCTTAGCTATTAATGAGGATTTACAACCGCTAGGCTATGTCATCCTTGACCTAACTACACATCATTGGACAAACTTAATGAGGTTATCCAAGTGCTAATTTACATACCCACAAGCAGGATCAAGCCTTATGTATTTTTTTATGATGATGTTGAAGCCAAAATAATGTTAATTCAATGTAAGTAGTCACTATGCAATAGTGACTCAACGAGACAAGTATGCATTTTTGAATCAATGAGACATTGCTGAAAGTATGATTTTTAGTCTAACCATTAATGTATCGAGCATGGATGTACAAAGTCTAATAAGATCTATACTTTTTTTAAATTGTTAGCATACTTACAAATGGATTCCCATACACTTTGTCTTCTATTGTATGCCAAGCATCTAAACTAATGTTTGTTAGTTATCATTTCCTATAATTTTTTTGACCATATAAATGGTTTTTTTTTAAAATACACATGGCTAACATACCAGCTTTTGACTATTTTCCATGCTAGATGCCTCCGTGCCCTCCACGGTTACATTCTTCATTGTTGGTTGTCTACATAAGTAGTTAATCTCTTATAAATTTGTGGGTCATATTAGCGGTTTTGTTTATAAATTCACATGACTAACATACCATGATCTGATTACGTATTTTTGGAATATGTGTCCACGTCCTCCACAACTGTCATCAAAACTATAAAAAAACATAATATTGTTAGATAAATGAAAACCATGGCAATTGAAAATAGAGCTCATTAAACATATTTATAAAATGATTGAAGTTCAATCACCATGTTGAACTATTTGTGTAGCATCAATTTGAAAGGGTCATACATTAGCTCATATTCTTTTTTGGTTTTCCTTCATAAATAATAAATGTATAAGTATCTTATATCGGTTCAAATCCATTAAAAAAAATAACTTGTTTGTGAGGCAGAAATGGAGGAGAAAGAATAGAGATTGAATATCTCATATTATTCTATTAAACATAGAACTCACGTACACATATTTATAGGAAAGGAATTGAACAAGACTCCCCTAAATGAATGGAGAGGTTATAAACATAGAAGGAGAGAATAATGGAATACACCTAGAAGGAGAAGATAAAGGGATAGAACAGAATATAGACTCCTAAAAATATAAATTATTCAACGTATGCTAACATTCCCCCCCTTATTACATTATTCTTGCAAATGTGAGCCCTGAAAGATTCAAATTTCACTTTGCCAAGGGATTTAGTGAGAATGTCAGCAACTTGTGCTTCAGTAGGAAAGTACTGGAGCTGAATTTGATGGTTCAAGACATGCTCTCAAATGAAATGGCAGTCAATTTCAATATGCTTTGTTCGTTCATGAAAGACTGGATTCTGCAAGAGCTTCAACACACTCTGATTGTCGTAATAGAGAATAGGTGACTATTTTTCAGGAATTCCCAGGTCATCCAAAATGTGACGTATCCATATCACTTCGCACACAACTCCTCATGTGGCATGATATTCTTCCTTTGTGGATGAGATAGAAACAACATTCTGCTTCTTGCTTATCCACGAGATAGGTCCAGATCCGAGATGAAATATGTATCCTGTAGTTGACTTCCTATCATCAATAGATCTAGCGTGGTCCGAGTCAAAATATCCCTGTAAGAAGAATTTATCATTCTTCTTATATTCTAGACCATAATTAGTTGTTCCTCGGACATATCTCAAAACATGCTTTATTGCATTCCAGTGACATTTCTTTGGCTCTTGCATGAACCTGGAAAGATAGCTGACAGCATAGCAGAGATCTGGTCTGGTATATGTCAAAAAGATGAGCCCTCCAACAAATTTCCTGTAGAGAGTAGCATCTACTTGAGGTGAGTCCTAGAATCTTGAAAGTTGCAAGCCTTTTCCATGGGAGTGGATATAGGTTTACAGTCAGACATTCTATACTTTTCCAAGAGTGTCTTGGCGTACTTTGTCTGGGAGACAAAAATGTGATGCTCCTTTTTCCACATTTCTAAGCCAAGACAGTAATGTAGTAGCCCCAAATATGTCATGTCAAAGGTTCTTTTGAGATCATTCTTTACAATATCAACCTGATCTTCTAAACTACCAGTGATCACAAGATCATCTACATAAACAACCAGAATGACTATTTCTTTGCCTACCTTCTTTACATACAAATTTGAATCTGAGGGGCTACGAGTGAACCCATGCTACAAAAGGTGATCGTTGATCTTGATATACCATGCCCTGGGAGCTTGTTTCAGTCCGTAAAGAGATTTGATGAGACGACATACCTTCTTAGGCTGCTTTTCATCAACAAATCCTTCAGGTTGGGTCATGTATACTTCTTCTTTCAGATCACCATTTAGAAAAGCACTCTTGACTTCCATCTGCTGAAGTCTCCATCCTTTCTGTGCTGCAAGTGCACAAACTAATCTGATGGTCTTCATCTTCACAGTGGGTGCAAAGGTTTCTTCATAGTCAATGCCTTCTTTCTGAGCATATCCTTTGGCTACAAGACGTGCTTTATGTTTTTCGATGGATCCATCTGCCTTATATTTTGTCTTGAAAACCCATTTATAGCCTATGGATTTCTTTCCTGTAGGCAGATCGACAAGTTCCCATGTCTGATTTTTCATGAGTGAGTCATATTTTATATCCATAGCTTCCTTCCACTGAGTTTGATTGAGTGCTTCACAACATTATCTAGCTCGGAGATATTCATCAGTGAACTCATGAGTGTAAATTTTACTCATTTCTTGTTTGACTCCTTGTTTTGACTCCGGATGATGTATCTGGGAGTTGTTGTAAATGTGAGTCCTTGATAGTGCTTTGTACCCACTTCGAACGAGAACTTGGCTTCTTTTGAGAAGAACTATGTCATTGCTGTGAGGATTGATGTGGAGTCACATTCTCTAGTTCTCCAAGGTCAACAAATAGTTCTCCTTGGTAGCATTTCTTTTCTCTGAGTAGTCTCCTCTGGCTCATCATCTGATTCAGAGACTAATCGGTGAGATGTGTTTGGAAGTGGATCTTCTATTGATACTATTGAGTCAAAGGATGACTCATCACAAACCACATCCCGACTCTCGTATATTTTCTTTGTCTCAGGATCCATGAGAATATATGCCTTCAAGGTAGTATTGTAGCCAAGAAGGATACACGGGAGTGTTTTTGGCTCTACCTTCTTTCTCTTCTGAGCTGGGACATGCATGTATACTGTGCAACCAAATACTCGCAAATGAGAAATTGATGGTTTTTTACCACTCCATACCTCTTCTGGCATATTGTTCAGTAGAATCTTTGTCGGTGCCCTGTTGAGAAGATATACAGCCATTTGTATTGCTTCAGCCCAATAGCATTCTCCTAGCTTTATAGTTGATAGCATGCAGCAATCCATCTCCATCACTGTGCGATTGGGACACTCAACAATGCCATTTTGCTGGGGCGTGTAGGGAGAAGTCAGGTGCTGCTTAATGCCGTGATGGTTCAGGAAGGCAAAGAACTTATTTGATGTGAATTCCCCCCCTTAATCTGAGCAGAGTAGAAGAAGTGGTTGTCTGGACTCTTTGACAACACGATGATAGAAGTTCTGCAAGTGTTGAACAGCCTCACTTTTCTTCTTTAGGAAATATACCCACATCTTACGAGAGTGGTCATCCACGAACAACTGGAAGTATTTGTATCCTGAAAATGAAGCAGGAAATGGGCCATTCAGATTGGTATGAACTACCTCCAGACACTTCTTGGCATGGAAGGTGCTCACTTGAAATGGATCTCTGTATTGTTTTCCTGCAAGACAACCAGGGAAAATAGGCAAGGAATTGCACAATTTGGGTAGTCCATGGACCATTGCTTTTGAACTCATCTAGTGCAATGAACTGATCAACAAGTGTCCATATCTAAAATGACATAAGGCAGTTGATTCTATTGTTGAAGCAGATAAAGCTACTGCAGAAGATGAAACAATATCTAAAGCAAATAACTTATCTTTTACAAAAGCTTTCGCAAGAACCGTACCTTGTCGGGAGATTAAGCATGATTTAATGCCATTTTGAACAAGAAATTCTACCTTAAGGTGATGATTCAAGAGCTGAGTAACTGACAAGAGGTTGCTAGTCAAGCGAGGAACATATAATACCTTTATAAGTGTACATTTTCATGGCCCCAGAGGAATGGTCACATTCCCTATTCCTTCTACAATGTACTCTTTGTCATCCGCTATCTGAACTTGATCTCTAGTCAGCTCTTCGTGTAGTGAATCAAATAGCTTCTTGTCACCTGACATATGCTTGCTTGCACCAGAGTATATCAACCAGACTTTCTTTGTGGGCTGAGAAGTTTGAGAGAAGAGTATAAGATTCTTACTACAATGGGCTCCTTCTAATGTCTCCTCATCAAAGTCATCATCTTCTTGTTAGGCTGCGAGATGTCCCTTGTGCTTTCTCTAGCGGGGACGTCGTTTGGAATTTTGAAAATCTTCACACCCGGATGTGCTTGTATGGCTTGAAGGCCCTTGTTTCAAGCTATTGTGCCAGCAGTGATCAGTGTCGTGAGTATTGGTTCTACAAATGTGACACCATCTCTTTGAATTTTGATCTTTTTGTTTGGGTTGCGTTGGATTTGGCTTCTTTGGGGGACCTTTCTGATTCTTCTGGCCATGGTAAGGCTTTGAGAACAAGGCTTTATCCTGAGACTCCTCATGTGGTGAAGTGATGGCCTCTTCCTGCTACAGAAAATTCACAAGCTCTTTGAATGTCACTATTTGTTTAGACACATTCAGTGTTGTAATGAACACTCAGAATTGAGAAGGGAGTGCTCTCAAGGTGATTTTGACGAGAAGTTTATCGTCCAAAATTTCACCGAGTGCTAATAACTCTGATCTCAGCTCAGCCACGCGACGCAAGAATTCCTCCACTTTCTTGTCAGACCCCATAGAGAGGGTATGCAACTTTAACTAAAGATGAAGTATCTTCATCTGATTTTTGGCTTCATAAATGGTTGCCAACTTTTCCTAGGCCTCTTTAGGTTTCTCTGCATTCTTGAACATGCGGTTGCACATCATCACTAATACTAAGCATTATCAGCATCAAGGCTTTAGCACTAGCCATGTCATATTTTACTAGTTCATTGGGGGCTGTGGGAGCAGGCATAGATCCTGTGACAATTCCCCATAATCCTTCAAACTGAAGGATTATCTTCTTTTTTGTCTTCCACACCACAAAATTAGACCCTTTGAGCAACTAAGCATTAGACAGAAGTAACTTTGGAGCAGACATTATAATAAAAAAATATTTATTTATTTGAAAGGTTATTACAATTTTGACTCACTGACGAGAATTATTGGCTTGTAGATGCTCGTGATATTCGCGTGCTGTGAGACAGAGACAATGCTTTGTAGGGTGTTCTTCTTCATCATCACAATCAGTGTCATATCCAGCTTCTAATTCTTCCTGTACTCACTTTGCTTGGCAGCTGACGTCAAAAAGAAAGTATTCAAGAAGTCCTTCTCAAACTAGTTTGTCGAATGCAAGATTGCTGGAATTTCGAAGCTCGTTCAGCAAAGCAAATTAGAACCCGGAGCTCTCAGGAGCTTCTTCACAGATGTTATCTAGCTAGCGAGTCAATGTTCTCAGACTTTTTTCAGTGGACGATTGTGTTATTGACGCTCTCAATCGAGTTGTCTACACTCAAAATTTGAGTGAAGTGTTAAAGGATCAGCTTCACGTCCTATTTGTTGTCTTGGTAGAGAATTCATCTCCAAGTAACTGATGGCACTTTTTTTTTTAATTATTAAGCAAGCTTGTCAGTCTAGGTATCCATTTTAATGTTGGGTGACTAGTACTCCATAAAGCATGTACTCAATCACTTAGAGCCACTGCACGTAAAATGTTTATGCCGAAGCACTCCACGCAGAAGACTTGATCTTGTCTCTCCACACACAACCCTTCACATAGGTCAAAACAATGCAGGTCTCTCTCTTTTCCTCCAGATCATGCAGCAACAATCCATCCAGGAATAACAGCTAAAGACAAAATGAAATGCATTTTTCCTCGCAAAAATTCTTGTATATGTTGGATTTTCACTCCATCTGTCCTAAGCCACATTAAAATTGCAGGTCGCTCCAACTCAATCCAACATGTAGGCTAAATAAATGTTCACACACTTGTATTCCACGCAATTTCTATTCATATTTTTGCACAAGATTAACCTCTCCACGCATCATTCAAGGCAAATGGGTATAAATTTGCTACAAGCAAATTAGAAGACAAAACAGGTTTTAATCTCCCACGTAGCTTTTTGTGCAAGGTGACTTCCAATGCACAGCTCCATGTAGGTCCTTCCATGCGTACAAGAGACAAAGCATAGGTTTTAAAAAAATTCTGCTACACAGAATTCCACATACAGGCATAAGCTATTATCTTTCACGTAAATTTTGAAAACATAAATCTCCACGCAGTTTACTCCACATAGTTGTTTTCTCTCCTTTCCACACAGGAGTTTCTTCATGCCAATCCAACATGCAGGTAGCTAGTCTAAACATCCACACAATAGTCAGAATTCTTGTTCTTTTTGTCACACAGCATAGATTTATCTCTTGCTTCATGGACACATAGGTCAGAGATCATACATGCTCTGATACCAAAATGTGAGGTAGAAATAGAGGAGAGAGAAAAGAGATTAAGTATCTCTTATTATTCTATTAAACACAGAAGCACAACACATATTTATAGGTATATGGAATAAACAATATACCCCTAAATAGATGGATAAGTTACAAACAAGAAGGAGAGAATAATCGAATAGAGAGAAACTAGTCTAATAATAAAATTAGGTACATATGCTATGCTAACAGAAATGGGAGGAATAAGGGGTACTTACAGGAAGCATAAGGGCATGTCAAGGATTTGATATGATGTTTATTTTTGGCGGTTTGTTCTTAGGTGGTGATACACATTTCCCCTCAGGAGGTATAAGTAGCATTCCCCATAGTTTCGTTCTCCTTTGGCTTACATGGTGAATCCTAAGTATTGTAATATTTTTGTTTTTGTGGTTGTAAACTGCAATTTTGTTTTGGACTATTTTTAGAATGAGAAATCTATCCTTGTATTTTGGAAGCTTGTTGTTGCCATGTGTTAAAAACACACCTTCTATTGTAATGTGGTTAGGGCTTAGGGGCCAATGAAGAAGGACGAATTCTCCTTTTCATTGGATGTCTTGGTTCGGTGGAGAGCATTTCCTTTCCCCCTTTTTTTGTGATCAAATTGAAATAAAGAAAATGGAGGATATTCATGTTGTTGTTCTGGAGCAGAAAAAAAAATACAACTTTGACAGTCCTTGTTGAGATTATTTCTTATTGTAACATTTTCCCACTTTGAAGTCGATGATCTTGTATATTATTGTGTTGGAAAGACTACTTTGTTTTAGCTATGAAAGTTGAAATTGATTATGGAAGAATATATCTTGTATTTAGTCCTATGAACAGAAACGAAAGATATGCATTTGGTATGTTGTATTTTGAAAATAAATAGAAAAGAAGTTGTAAGAGATTTCCTTTGAATTAATAGAAGTGTTTTCCTTGTTTATATGATATTGTTTGAATTGGAAATCTGTGTTGAAATGAGGAATGAAATCTCTGTCGGAAAATAGAAAAAAAGGAAACACGTATGAAGAAAACATATTAGTCTGCTTCATTTGAAACTTTGATTTCAGAAAGTGGTATTGCATTCTCTTTTCACGTTGTTGGATTGAAGGAAATATAACATTGTAATATTGGTTTAGAATGTATTCACATTTTATAGTTTGATGAATGTAAATGGATCAATTCGAGTTAGAAGTTGTAGACCTCTGTTAGATAATTTTTAAACTAGCAAATATTTTTTTTATCAATAATGTACAGAACAACTCTTCAACCTTTGAAAATGAAATGGAACATTAAATTGAACTTGTATGATCCAAAATGATCCTAAATAGACTTTACAACTAAAGAAAATTTTATAAAACTTTTCAAAATCAGGCATAGTCAAAATTTAAAGTCATTTTACTGTCGATTTGGGGAATTTCAAATTTATAATCATTCAAAAAATTTAACCCTTTAAATCCATCCTAAATTCTCCCTAGTGCAATTGCCCAGGTCTATATGGCTTATAGTGAAAGAAATAATGTTGGAATTGAACAGAATTTATAAGTTAAAAGTCTAGTTCACATTTTAGAAGCCTTCAGATCGTTTTCTTAAAATTGACCCTTCAAAGTTTATAAAAATTAAAATTTTAAGATTCCTGTACAAAGAGGACTTTGAGATCTTTCAAAAAAATCCTCTCTTTCCAAAAACTGAGTTCCCAGTCAAAATTTATGACCTTTTGAATTTTTTAATTCATCTTGGGCTCAAAATTTAAATTTAGCTAAGGGGAAAATTTTGTTAATTGAATCCGCGGGCCTGAATTTGACTTAGAGAACTTTGGAAAAAAGTCAAAAAATTCCCCATGGTTCCACAAGCCCACATATTCCCTTTTGGCGGAAAACGTTCTAAGTTTGAAAAGTAAATTTGGAATAGTTTTCTCCACGGCCCCGCCAGCTCGCAACAAATGGATGGTTGCCACGGAAAAGGCGCGGAAGTAATTTAAAATTTTCACTTTAAAGATCAAACCTTCCAAATGATATTTTTTGGCCCGTAGATCCGCATCCAATAAGGAGCTGACATGTGGCCCCTTGGGCGTCAAAGGAAGGACATGAGTAAACTTCACATTTCGCCTAAAGGGAAAAAGTGCTAAATCTCCCCCAAACCCACACGCCCGCTTGGGAATAATTTTCCCCTTATGCCTGTAGCTAATCATTGGTTAGCACGTGGCGTCTCAGCACTGTCATCACCAATCCGGCACTATGATAATTCTTCACCGGGAACTCCTCGTGCTATGATTATTTACTAATGCACAGCCTTTAGTTTGGTGGATGTAATCTGGAAACACAACAACAAACATAACACAAGAATACCATAGACTATGATAAGAAGGAATGATGATAAATCTGAAATATCAGAGTAAATTATAATATTAACATGAAATTTTTACAATCTCACCCATGAGGTACTTCAAGTGTTATTGAATTCACTTGCCTTTCACCAAGACTATGGGAGAAACTTTACAATTACACCTCTTAATGGCTTATTCAACACACATTTAAACTGATGGCTTCCTTTGCACAGTTCCTACAATATTTCTCACTACTTCCTTCTATACTAAATGAGGGGGGTGGCCTCTTTATTTATAGACTTATAGGCTTATCCATCTTATCTCTAAGATAGGATAAGAAATCCACTCTGACGAATCATATTCCATACCTTAACTCTTATCTGTACATGTAAGCTTATCTTTTAAGATAAGATAAACCTTATCATTTCACATGGGTTCCACATTTTTAGACTTTTTACAAATAAAATACACAAAATATTTATGACCTCACTCCTTGTCCTTATTACCAATATAATATTTCTAATTCCTAATCATGTAGACCCTACTTCTCTAATTACCCAAACTTTGACATTTTAACATTACCGGACCACTTACGACAAATATTTACTTTTTACCACAACATTCCTATTGTACTTTTGACTATTACCGTACTATACATTATTGGTGGCGTCGTATTGGCAGCGCCGTTATCTTCTATCAGACGCTACTACTAATTATACTTAACAACATCCTATTCCTAATACATACATTAATGAAATAGAAATTACGGAGGAAAATTTTAGTGTCGACATCTTCCCCCTTCCTAGCTTCTACTCCGTCCTCGGAGTAGACTATTCTGGTGCTTGGAAAATCTTCAACTTGTCATGGTTGACCCATTTCGTAATGGGAGTGCCATCCAATTCCTCCAGTCGGTACGTACCATTTTCATGCACAGCTACTATTTTGTAGGGCCCCATCCATTTCGGAAGAAATTTTCTCTGACTTCTTTTTTGTATCTGGAATCATATACTAGGACCAAGTCATTCACATGAAATGGAGACCACCGGATCTTTTGATCAAAGTATTCCTTCTGCTTCATTTTCTTCTTACAGCTTGTATCCTTAGCTATTTCCTTCATTTCCTCTAACAAATGAAGATGTACCAACCTTTCTTTTACTGAATCACTTTCATCCATTCTTTCATTTTTCATTACTCTGACCGTGGGAATATCAAACTCAATAGGAAGAATTGGATCAATGCCATAAGCCAACTGAAATGGGGAGTAACTTGTTGCTGACTTTGATGTTTCCCTATATGCCCACAATGTTGCATGAATCCTTTTATCCCATTTATGTACCTGCAAGGCTACATCTTTTGCTAGAATTTGACACAACACAAAATTTGTTCATTCCACCTGTCCATTTGTGCTTGGCTTGTATGTTGTTGCCTTCCTGTGCTTAATAGAAAACTTATTGACTAGGGATTCTACCACCTCATTAATGAAGTGGCTACCTTGATCTATTACAATTTCTAATGGACAACCAAATCTGGTGACAATGCGTTCATATATGAACCTTGCCACTTCATCCATGGAAGTTGTTTTTAATGGCCTAGCTTCAACCGACTTGGTTAAATAATCTGTGGCAACTACAATATACTTATTTTGGCGTGAGGTAGTTGGAAGTGGACCTATAATGTCTATTACCCACTTTTCAAAGGGACCAAGTGGAAGAATAGGACATAATGGAGTTGATGAAGTTTTACAGTTACCATGTGTTTGACAAATATCACATGTCTTACAATAATTATAACAATCTTTAAAAAGAGTGGGCCAGTGATAGCCTGCATCCAAGATCCTTCTTGTTGTAAGTTGTTCAGAGAAGTGCCCTCCACATGTACCATTGTGGAATTCTTCTAGCAGTTCCTTCCCTTGATCACGTCCAACTGCCCTCTTATACTGTCCATCAGGTCCTATTCAAAATAATACTCCATGCAGAATAGAATATGGACGACTGGTTTTAGTAATCTTTCTCTTAGTCTTTGCATTGGCACCATCAGGAAACTTGAATTCATTTAGATAATTCCAAATATCTATGTATTCACTAGGGATTGTGTCAAGGGATAACAAGGCTGCATCGGGGAAATCATCATCATCACAAGATGATCCTAAACCTTCATAGGCTCGAGAGAGTGCATCTGCATTGACATGCTTCTTTCCTGGCCTATCTATAATATCAAATTCAAATTCTTGTAGAAAAATTATCCATCTTGTTATCCTCCCTGATGGGTTAGGCTTATTAACAATATATTTTAGAGCCTGATGATCTATTATAACTAAAAAATTTTACCCTAGCAAGTAATTCCTAAACTTCTTTACAGTAAAAATGATAGCCAGAGCCTCTTTTTCAGTTACAGTATAATTTACCTCGGCACTGCTCATTTGTCTGCTCCCAAAGTAAATTAGATGTTCATTCCCATTTTCATCCTTTTGGCTCAAAGTACTTCCTAGTGTTGCATATGAGGCATCAGTGTACACAATGAATGGCTTGCTCCAATCTGGATTCTTTAAAATAGGTGAAGACACCAGGGCTTACTTCAGTTGTCCAAAAGCTTCATGCGCCTTATTTCCTGGTTCATAAGTAACATCCTTCTTCAAGAACTGGGTTAGTGGCTGTGCAATCTTTGAGAAATTTTTGATGAACCTTCTATAGTAACCCACATGGCCTAAAAATGATCTCAACTTACTTCTATTCATAGGAAATGGTAAATCTTTGATTTTTGAAACTTTATCAAGATCAGTACCAATACCATCTCTGGATACAACATGCCCTAACAAAACACCTTTAGAACATCCAAAGACACACTTTGTAGGGTTTAGTGAGACTTGTGCTTCATCTAACCTTTGAAATGTTGTCTCCATTTGGTGTAGGTGGTCCAACTTGCTCCCATATATGTAAAAATCATCCAAAAATACTCTGATGAAGGTCCCAATATAGGGTTCAAACACCCGATTCATCAAACGCTGGAATGTTGCTGGAGCATTACACAACCCAAAAGGCATAACTCTATAAGCAAACATTCCCCAAGGAGTGGTGAAAGTCATCTTCAGCTGATCTTTCTCTGCTATGCGAACTTGGTTGTAGCCACTATATCCATCAACAAAACTATAGCACTCCTGGCCAGCTACTTCGTCTAAGATCCGATCTGAAAATGGAAGAGGGTAATGATCCTTCTTTGTTGCCTTATTGAGCTTCCTGTAATCAACACAAATGCGTAGCTTCCCATTCTTTTTTATTGAGATCACAATGGGAGAAACGCATGCTGAATTCTCCACAGTAAATATGACTCCTGCATCAAGCAACTTATCTATTTCTTCTTTTACAATCTTGGAAAAATTAGGATTCATTCTATATGGCATTTTCTTTATGGGCTTAGCACCATCTACCAACTCAATAGAATGTTCTACCCAACTTACTTGACGGAGTTCCTTGTAATCAAAAGTGAATATGTGTATGTACCTTCGAAAGAGTTGGAGGTAGGATTCCTTCTCACTCTCCATCACAGCATCACCAATCTTTATTTTTTGGAGACGATCATCAACTTCTTCTTCAGATAATTTTATGGGGTCATGATTTGGTGTGACTGGAAGAATATCCATGACTGAAACATCAACCTCACTTTCTTCATCTTCAGTGTCCACTTCCCTGGTACTAGACTAATTAGAGGATGTCCAATCATCAGTTTCATCACTTGAATCCATAGGTTCTGCTTTATGATGCCAAGGGATCACGTTTATTTTCACCCTCTCTCTACCATGTCCAAGTGTCATGAAGCCTTCATTCCAGTAGTTTATTGCATGAACTCTCCTTAACCATGGTCTTCCCAGCAGCATTGGGTACGCAACAATACCATTTTTCATCACCTGAAAGTCTACCACACATACAACACCCATAATAGATATTGCTACATTTGAAACTATACCTTCTGGTTTAGTTTTTCCCTTATTTAATGACCTTAACATAAGTGTTGAAGAGCGATCAATTTTTAAAACCAACATATTCATTACAGACTCGGTCATTACATTAACTACAGCACCTCCATCAAATAAGACATCATGAATTGAAATACCATTACATAATACCTCAGCTTGTGTAGCATAGGGATCCGCCTCTGCCTCCAAAACAGGGACCTCAACCTCTTTCCTTCGTCGAGCATTGAGTCCACTTCGCAACTTCCGCCTCTTCTCAGAAGACATAGCCAAGAGTTGACCATATGTAATATTTGCAGGCCTTTTGGACAGATCTTCCAAGATGGAGTATGGTCCTTGCCCCTATGAAATAAGAAAATCATGCACACCCAACTTTCTTCTCCTATGTTTCTTACCAGTTTCTCCTTTCATCTTCTTAGGATCATTTCCATCTTGATTATCTTTTTCTTTCTTTCTTTTTGTTATAAACACATCTACTTCATTATTTCTGCTCTTATCTACTACATCAAAAGAATTCACAGGTGCTTTTCCTTTATCATTATCTCCTTTACCAGATGTAGAAGCTCTATCTAGACAATTATACTTATAATGACCCTTTTTATAACAACCATAACAAACAACTTCAGATATATTTCTTTTTGGACCTCTATCTTCTCCCTGAGAACTAAATTCCTTTCCTTGAAGAAGATTAATAGTTAACTGACCCATCTTTTTGAGCAGATCTTCATACTCAGTAGATGTACTAGGAGAAATATTTGTGCTCACCGGGAGTGTTTGTGGATTCAGGACCAAAGGTGCTGGTATAGGCTCTACTTTAGCAACAATTTCTTTGGGCTCCTCTTCCATGCTTTCTTCTTGCCTTCTTGCAATCTCCTTTGCTTGTTCAATGGTAGCTGGGCGGTCATACTTCACTCGTTGTCTGATCTCTGGCTTCATCCCAAGAATGAAGTGCATACAGAGGAGATTATCCACGCCATTCATCAACCCATCCACTAGTCCTTCCTTCCGGATCTGGGCATCAAGCTTCCTCCTTAGCTCTAGAACACGAGCATGATAATCCCTTATCTTCTCCTTCTCTCCTTGGGATAGCTTTGTGATCTTGATCATGAGATCTGCATATTTCTGTTGTTCACCAAATTCTTCAAGAAAACTTTCAGTTAATAAATCCCATGAATTTTTCACATTATCACCTAGTGTTTCAAACCACCTAAGTGCTGAACCATCCAAAAAGGTAGGAAAAAATTCAGTCCATTGTTCCCTTCTTATAAGGCCATTACAAATACAAGATCGTTTAAACTCTTGAATGAAAGAAGAAGCATCTTCATTAGATTGAGCTGAAAAAATAGGAATCTTTCCCATTTTCAAAAGTAACCACCGTGAAATACCAACCCATAAGTACAATCAACAAGACTTATGTGCACAAATAATTGGAATCACTATACTAGAAAGCGACTTTACACCTTTCTACAGTAAACTAGAAATGACCACGGTAAACTATGGTAAAACTTGACTTACTACGGTAAAAACTGACTTTATTGTGGTAAACACTATTCACGGTAAAAAGTGAAGTTACTGCGGTAAATAATATTCACGGTAAAAAGTGACTTTACTGTGGCAAATACTATTCATAGCAAAAATGACTTTACCATGGTAACTATTATTCACGGCAAAAATGACTTTACCATGATAACTACTATGCACAGAAAAAACAAGGTTACCCTCCAATTGATTTTTGACTAAGTGGGAATATCTGTCCAGACAATCCACCACGAGGAATGGTCCCGGCAACGGAACCAAAATGTCATCACCAATCCGGCACTATGATAATTCTTCACCGGGAACTCCTCGTGCTATGATTATTTACTAATGCACAGCCTTTAGTTTGGTGGATGTAATCTGGAAACACAACAACAAACATAACACAAGAATACCATAGACTATGATAAGAAGGAATGATGATAAATCTGAAATATTAGAGTAAATTATAATATTAACATGAAATTGTTACAATCTCACCCATGAGGTACTTCAAGTGTTATTGACTTCACTTGACTTTCACCAAGACTATGGGAGAAACTTTATAATTACACCTCTTAATGGCTTATTCAACACACATTTAAACTGATGGCTTCCTTTGCACACTTCCTACAATATTTCTCACTACTTCCTTCTATACTAAATGAGGGGGGTGGCCTCTTTATTTATAGACTTCTAGGCTTATCCATCTTATCTCTAAGATAGGATAATAAATCCACTCTGACGAATCATATTCCATACCTTAACTCTTATCTGTACATGTAAGCTTATCTTTTAAGATAAGATAAACCTTATCATTTCACATGGGTTCCACATTTTTAGACTTTTTACAAATAAAATACACAAAATATTTATGACCTCACTCCTTGTCCTTATTACCAATATAATATTTCTAATTCCTAATCATGTAGACCCTACTTCTCTAATTACCCAAACTTTGACATTTTAACATTACCGGACCACTTACGACAACTATTTATTTTTTACCACAACATTCCTATTGTACTTTTGACTATTACCGTACTATACATTATTGGTGGCGTCATACTTGAAGCGCCGTTATCTTCTATCGGACGCTACTACTAATTAAACTTAACAACATCCTATTCCTAATACATACATTAATGAAATAGAAATTACGGAGGAAAATTTTAGTGTCGACAGCACGTCGGTGGAGGAGCAGGTTGAAATGTTCCTTTTCACCCTTTTTAAATTAAGTCAAAAATCTTGTTTTACCTCCGGCAACCCGCCTTCCCCACCTAGGCATGGATTTTGGACACGTGTCCTTAGCGGATCCCAAGTTCAAAAATTTTCCCTTTGGGCATGAGGCCCCGCCATGGGCACTTGGGCAAGCAGAGGTGAAATGTGCTTTTCAATCCAGAGTGCTAAGGGCTAAATTTCTTCCCCAAGCCCACAAGCCCGACTTTGGGAAAATTTTCCTCCCAAGGCCCGCCGGCCCATAACTTGGGAAATATGAGGAGTTAGGAGGACTTCTTTATATCACCGCAAAGGGGAGGAAATTTACTATCTAATGGGATTGTTTTAAGGATTTTTGAGTGCATTAATTATGAGAAAAAATAGATTAAATATTTTAATATAATTTTGGGAGTGGGTAAGTGAGAAATTTCCCTTTTTAATTTTAAATGATTATTCTAACCTAAGCTTTGACCTCGAGAAATTTAATAATTGTTGAAATGGGAAAAATATGAACTATTGATTTTAATTGACCTTGAATCTTGTTTGTGTCAACTTTGGTATTGTATGAGGGTTGTAGACACTTTTAAACAAGAAAAAATATTCCATAATTTTTTTCCTAACTAATCCTAGTTTTTTTTTCTTGGGTCTCAAGTGGGTTGTTTTAGCGGGTGTTATAGTTTACACTTGGGTTGTGTATTTTTTTTTCCTTCATGTCCATTAATTCTCATTACTCTTCATTTTGGGCTATTACAAGAGATATGGTCATTATTTTCTTGAAAATTAGCTCATCCATTGATAAAAAAATAGACATGGGATATAGAGGACTCGTCGGGATGCATTTTCCTTTTCACACAACAAAATCCCAGCTTCATTAAAGTCAAACCGTGTTTTGTGAAATCACCTCACCATATCTCACCAACGAATTCCCATCAAAAGTGTTTCTTGTGATACTTATAACATCTCTATGCATACCATCTGAATACCTCTGGTAATAAATTAAAAAAACTAGGTGTTGATTTTTGCATTGGAGGATTTGTTTGAAGTTATGCATAGTGGATGGATATTTTTTTCAGTTCTCTGTCCACCTGGGTCGAGCTATTTTTAACTATATATTTTCTTATGGCTACATCTAGAGGGGTTTCTCTTTTCATATATGTGATTAACTTTGTGGATTTAGCATCTTTGAAGAACTTAATGGTTTTGTTATTTGTATAACCATTCTAGGAGTTTGACACATTTATGACTATATCTCACTGTGATGTTCTAATTACCCAGCTTGTGAATTCAAGGATTGGCTAGCAGTATTAAAGCCACAGGTCGATGAGTCCCATGTTGAATCAGTTCAGTTTTATTATTGTATGGATTATGCTCACATAGGAGCCACAACTCATCTGCATTTCCAATCATTTGAAGAAACTATTTGGCACCGGAGTCAGATCAATCTATGGAACCCAAGGTAAGCCAACAAATTTGACAACCTTAGGGAAATAATATTGGCCTCTTTAAGTGTGATCACTACTGGTTTTACAGAAAATGGGATTTTAAAATATCTTTGGGATGACATATGAGTGCAAAAAGAATAGCTTGGGGCCACACGCAACTATTTGGCATCGTGTTGCAGAAAATTGTTGTCTCAATAGATCATAAGTGTAACCTTACTAGACCCTCATACCCAATTTTTTGGTTATTCATAGGCATGGTCTCCTTACCTCCGTCTTATATAATTTTCATAATTTGGATCTTCATTTGCAATCTATTAGAAACATTAAACTACTGAATAATTTTAAAACTATATATGTAACAAAACTTAAATAGTGTAAGGCAATAAAACCTTACCTTCTGTTTTTTGAAACTGTTACACCATTTGAACATCAACTGCGGTTTCCATCATAAGCTCATATGATGCAACTCAGGTATCCTAATCATAATCCTTGTTATTTTGGAAAAGGATTTTTGTAGGCCTCTAGTCGCAGGTTTTGACTAAGTCAAACTAGACCATTTACGACTAGTGGCTCTGGAAAACCTGTCGCCATTTAAAACCTGTCTGCAAGTTCTTGGTTCCGTTGACTCTAGAAAATTCTCCATATATACTAAAACTTTTAGAAAATTTATTTTTGCACGATCTTTCATCTAACATTAGTTTTGGAGGTGGTTTTCTTAACCCTTGAGCTAAATTTTGATCTTTTCTGACCAGGCCAATTACGACTAATGACCTTGGAAAATTAGTCGCCAATCGTAAACCGTTCACCATTTCTGAATCCTGTCAGTTCCTATAAATTCTTGGTGTATATGAGTACACTTAGCAACTTGCCCATGGTGTGTTTGGTCATCAAAGGACAACGTTTTAAAGTGGTTCCCTCACCTTTGAGCCTTTATTGAACGTTTTTGCAACTAGTAGGAAAACGCAAAAAGAAAGTTATAGAACCCATGTCAGGTTGCCAACCCATCATGGAAAATTGTTGACACTTGTAATTAAATTCTTGAAACTCTACTGTGTGACTGCTATGTTAAATTGAAATTTTTGCAAGACATTGTTTCTCTCTCTTCCCTATTTCTTTCTCTCTCCTTGGTTAAGAAATGAAATAAATTGAAATGAAATAGATATGTGTCTCTAACCTTCTCCTTTCAAATGCAAATTATTAGTGTTATTATGTAAATGAGAAACTAAAAATGTTAATTATGCCAGATTTGGGTGGATTCCATGTCAGTGATTTATCATTGATTTCATGCTCACATGGCTTTGTAGGGTGGAAGTGAGATGGCAAAAAGGCGTGGTGTAATCCATTGTTTATTATTGTAATTTTAATATGTTGTTTAAATATGTATATATGTGTAATGTATTTCCATGTTATAAAAATTTATATTTGAAATTCATTAATATGTATGAGATGCTAGTTTTAGGAATGCCTTCATAAATGTGTATTTAATCATGGGTAACTTTTTTATTTAGATTTGCATATGGAAAAAGTTGGATATGTTCAATGAGTTTGAATGTAATATCTCGTAGTGCATTTCCAGTGTGCAATAGTCAATTAATTAATTAGTGGGTTGTGTTCTTTACCTTGAAAATGCAATAAATAAATCTAAGCAAATTAGTCAACCCTAGTAAAAAATTTGTGTATAACTAACCCTCTTGTGTTATTCTTTTTGCATAGAAAACTAAAACCTTAAAATTAACTTAAACATGTATGATGGATGACACCTTCTATCTTAACTAAATAAGAACCGTAGTTGAGTTACCACCATAGCCTATATATTTAGCGACATCATCGTGAAACCATCAGTTAAGAATGACTTGATCAAACATTATCTATAGTAAGTGGTCCCCTTCGAGGATTATTTATCATGTGTGTAGTAAGAAGGATATATTCTCTTCATGTTTGAATTACGTGTTAGGTGAAAAAGATCACCAAGTACACTTGAAAGTAACCTTTAGCATATGAGATTATCTAATGAAGTTAATTTTTAAATTGTTTGTACCCTCCCTCTCATTCTATCCAAATTAGTTTGTAAAACACTATCATCTTAAAAGATAATTAATCTTCACAACTAAAATTTATGGTAATACTTCTAAGAAATATATTCATTAGTTCATTTCTACAAATTAAGAGCCATTGTTTGAAGAAACAACTATGTTGTGTAACCCTACAAAATATGGAGTAAGTAGAGATATCACCTCCTTAATATCCTAGTCGACTACCAAATTAAATCTAGAAATTCTCTTCATCACCAAAGGAATTCCTTGTGGGTAGAAAATGGTAAGTAACTCCTTGCAAATGAAATTGATTTGAAATATGTTGACTTAAGAGAAACCATGAAACTGAAAACTTAGTTCCATAATCCCTTGTTATGCCTTTTATGACATTAAGAATAAAAGAAATTTCTTTTGCAGAATCATGAAATTTGAAAACATGGGATCTCACTTTGAAAGCAAATCTTGTGGTTCGTGTGTAGTTCTAAAGTTTCCAATCATGTACTTCTCATAGATGATATACAAATACTTCTGTAACTCCTTTTGTTATAAAACAATGTTGTTAATGAGACCATAGTGTAATGTAAGAGTAAAGCATATAAGGTTAAAACGAGATTGGAAGTTAGGAATAATGAAACTCTTGTATTCCTTATAACTAAATTAGGCATTTTCTTGTGTTTAAAGTAATGTGAATTACCCTTAGTGAGATCAAAATTCAAGGAAACAAAAGATATATATAAACCTAAATAGAAGCCTTGATGTGGAAATTATGAATGGATTCGATAAGTTATTGAACTATAGCAACTATGACAAGGAAATAAATATTCTGTGATTGAAGAATGTTTATGGAAAAATTATATATGTATGTATGTATGTCTTGAATCTAAAACTTCCTTAATCCTAATATTTCTTTCTTACTTCAAGTTAGACTCACTTGTGTTGAAAATGTAAAATCTAAACATTGAATAAATGTTTGGAAAGCATAAGATTAACACAAAAACAAGAGAATCAGGAACTTTGTGTGAAATTTTGAAATATGGCAAATACTTATGTAAATTATCGAGATTATCGTAAGGGATAAAGACCCAACTTAAATGGTTGAACTATAAGTTGAATGTGAAATGTATTAAAGAATCTCTAGGTAGAAAATGGATAAAATTATCCTTATATAAAAATTTTCTTGGAATGTTTATCGTAACTAATATGTAATCATGGTAATGATGTGTTGTGGGATTTCCAATCTTCAAGTCCCTTTCTTGTGGTTGGGTCACTACTAGTATTCGTTTAGTAGGGAAACTATGGCATCGACATTTATATCATGTTGTCATGTGTCTATTTAATTGTGTGTGCAAAATGTGGGCATTACAATTATGACTTTTCTTGTTCTTCAATGTATATATTGGAGCAGGGAAATGAAAACAAGACAAGTGATAATAACCACATTAAATTAAGAAAAACATAATATTCAATTAAATTTTTGACAAATCTCACATCTTTGAAAAAAATTATTTCTTATACATATGTGGAATGTGTTGTTGGCTTATCGTAATATACTTATATTATATTAAAAAAAATAGGAAAAGGTTTCTCGCATCTCTTGATGAACATAGGTTTTGGAACATGTGCCTTAGAAGGAATTGTGATTCTAGGTGCATTCAAATATGCACAGAATATGGTTCAAGGGACACTGTGGATTTTGAAAAGAATAAAGCATTTGGTATGGATATAAACTATTGGTATGTTATGTACAATTTTTACAATATCATGAAGGTGCTAAGTAAGAACCTGGTATAAGGTAGCATAGTTTTACATACTAGGTGCAAAATTGGTGCAAAAGTGATGTAAAATTGACACAAATAAATTTATCTAATTGTTTTGTGTTTGAACAGCACAAATGTCTATGATTTTTTGTGAGAAAGAAACCATTAATTTTCCCAAATGAGTTAATATATGAAGCAAAACTGAGGCAAAATGTGGATCTATTTGCACATTGTGTTGTAGTTCTATAATTTTCACAATAATGATTTAGAAAGATAAGTTTTAGATATGGGAATTAGAGAAAAGGGTTGAAATTTGTATAAAATACATAAAAGATAATATTTCAACTTGAATTCATTAAAATAACACAAATTCAACCCAAGGTGGTAGAAAATAAACTAGTAAAAATTACTTATCAGTTATATGTTGGTGCATATAGAAAGAAAAGGAATAATGCAAGAGGGAGCTATGAAAATAATGAATAAATATATAATAGAATTGAAATTAAATCCTTATATGTATTTTGGATTGCAACTGAATAATATGGAGAATATAAGCATTAAAGTGTATTATTGATACCTCATGTCACTTCTAGGTTTGTGCTCAACCTGTAGACAGAAAACCATATAGGTTCATGGTCATTTGAGAAACCACCAAAGGAATTTAGTAGAGAGATATAAGCTTGTCACTTCCTGAATTTTGGTAATACTACAAGGAAAAACCAAGTTTTCACCTAGAACATGAAATCAAAAAGATGGCATTTCACCTCAAAAGTGAGTAAGTTACGCGGAGAGTGTAAAAACTTATTACCATGTTTGAAATAAGGGTCGTCCACTATCAAGAAATATCATATTTGTTATAAATAATGTAATCAAGGGGGACCATGTTAACATCATATTGAACATGTAATACATTAGTTAGGAGCAGTTATTAATGTTTCATTCAGTTATCTAATTTTGTATCTTATATTCTTGTAATTTAGACATCCTATTGCATTGTGTAATTCATTCAGACATTGTTTCATTCTTCTCTCTCCTAGCATTCACTATGGAAAACAAAAATTAAAATTGGAGAGAATGCAAAAATCACAGGAAGCCCATTCATTTTTTTTTCATAGATATACAATATTAAAGAAGTAACTATTGTGTTTACAAAGTTAGATTGTATAAAAATAAGAGGGATTCCTCAATCTTACAAACTTTAAAGTAAAAAATGGGAATAGTATAAATATTAATCTCAGTAAACATTTGTGTTAGAAAGGCAACAACATGCAAAGGAAAGTGTAGTGCCCAATCCTCTTCGACACTTATTATATCTTGATTTTGATTACTATTGACTTTAAAAAATGATATTACTGTATCATTTTGGTTTAGCATGATGTTAGATGATATATATATATATATATATATATATATATATATATATATATATATATATATATATATATTATATATATATATATATATTGATTATTGATGGATTGTGATTCATGGTATGATTTTGTGGATTCTTAGATACATAGAGACAAACCTTTTATATTGATGATGATGACATGTTAGCATATATATTACTGACATTCAAAATTCTCATCATGTTGAGTAGAATTTAGCATTTGAACTAATCTTGGTATCCTGTTGATATTGATAATAAGATAGAATTGAGATGTTATTAAAATTTTAGACAAATGATAGCATTGTTAGTGGAGAGTATGATTTAGCTATATGCGAATGGTTATTGATTTATGTGTGTATATTTTATCTTAGATTTTTTGATGTGGCCATGAGTCTGAAGGAGGCATTGTGTGATTTTGCAGGTAATTCCATCACAACAATCAAAGGGGGAATTAGAGACCAACCACAGTAGAATACTAAATGGATATAATGAAGGTCACCATTGCAAGTTGTGTAATGTTGTTGTTTGTTGTTTTGTTATAGATTTTTAGGGGGATACCATGGGGGGATGACCTCTAATTGTGACCATGGGCTTTGTGTGTAATTTTTTCTCTTGTATTTATTTATTGTTGAGTATGTGATTTATTTAATCATAGTTGATGTGTGTGCTTTTATTCATTAATTAAATCATGTTTTTAAGTGATATGGGGATGTGAAATTTGAGTCATTTATTATATTTTTTGGTCTTTTGGACTATGTGATTTAGATTGAGTGTAAGTGAATTTGAGTGTTGTACACTCTACCTTGTCTTGGAAGTTCGGATTTGGGTTTAAGGGCCATTTTCGGAGGCTTGTGGGACAAGCTAAGATTGTCCTACACCTTTTAATTTCATATACCAAACCTACCTATGGATTGGGGGTTAAAAAATAGACCCCATTATGTTACATGGATTTTAACTTTGTCCTTAGAGGGTGTGGGTTTGGATTGTGTGTGTAAGAGGCTTTTCATTCCTCTCAACCACAAATTTATTGTGCATTGAGGATGAGTTTTGAATTTTGATGTGGAGTTTAGGATAAGTGATGTGGTATCCTATGTGGAGCCACCTCACCCTGCTCTCTCCTTTTTCTATATATGCAAGTTTAATTGTTTGTTTGGGGGTTACATCATTTCATTTGGGATCTTGTAATTTTGGAGTTGGATATTTTTGGATTGATTTTTGATTTTGGAGCTTGTTGGAGTTAGATTGATCTTGAATTATCTTAGAGGGTGATCCATTGATCATGTTCTACCATGGAAAGGTAGGAACCACACCCTTATTTTATTTATGTTCTCTTATATGTGTATACTTGTATGTTGTTGAATGTTTTGGTATGCTTGTTGGGTTCTTGGGTAGAATGCCTAGGTATGGTGTAGGATAAGTCTATGGGGATTTTATATGTAGGGATCCATAAGATTTTATTTCATGTTTTAGGAGGGAGTTGGGTTGGGTTCTCCACCTTGGATAGGAAAATGCTTCCATTTATTAGTTGGTTCTTATGAGGGAGACATAAGATATTGTAGGGAAGTATAAGAGAATGTGAGAGGCATAAGAATATTTTGAGGGAGGCATATGAGTTGTGTAGGGTTTTTGAGATTTATATTGGAGGGTTTTAAGGAGGTAACCTAATCCCACTAGGAGACATAAGTGATCTCCTCATAGATCCTTTCTCCATTGGCTTTGCATTTCAAGCCTTATGTATTTTGAAACTTGAATTCTTGTGATTGTTTCTTGTGTTGAATGTGTGTTATATGGTCATGAAATATTGTAATGTGATGTTGAAGCATTGTGTAGTTTCCATGAGTTAGATTTATCTTTTATTGCATTTTGGTTGGGGCTCAGGGGCCAATGAGGAGGATAGATTCTTCTCCTCATTGGATTATTGGTTGGGTGGAGAGTGTTCCCTCTCCCCTATATTTGTTGTTGTGATAAACTGAAGAAATGGTGGAGTTGTTATCAAAGAATTAGAACTTGTAGATTTTGTGAAGTCAAGAAATACTTCTTTGTGAGAAAACCTTTCTTGTTATCCCCGCTTAAGGTGGAAGAATTGTAGTAATGTATTTGAAAGAAATGATGTGTTACATATTTTGTTCATTAAGTTGTAATACATTATTGAAAAGGAAACTCTTGCATTGTAAGCGAATGAGACATGATCAAAAGAAAAAGGAAATTTCATTGCTATTATAAGTGTTTCTATTTTTGTAAAAATCAAAAGAAGAGCAGAGAAGTTGTAAGACATTAGTAGTGTATTCATTGCAAATTTGAATGTGAAATAAAGTTGCTTATGGTTAATTGAACAAATGGTTGTAGTAGACATGGAAACATGTAATAAAATTTAAGTAAGTTATTGTGTTGAAAAAAAATTCATTTTGCTGAAGAAATTAAAACAATAATATTAGGAAGAAATTAAGCTTATTTCTTACTCTTGAACTTGAAAGAAAATTTGTTGAAAGAAAATGAAAATGATCTTGTAGTTGTTTTATTGTTTACTATGGAAATAGAAAATCATTAATTTTAGTAATTTTAGGAATGGAATGAATAAATGGTTAAACCCTTCAACTAGAGACTTTAGGAACATAAATTTGACTAAGGATAAATTGTAAAACACTCTAGTAAAATTTGTTTGTGGAAAAGTTACAGAATTGATGGTTCTAGTTTCAAGGAACATGATCGCCTTCCTCTGTAGAGTGGTGGTCTCTGAACCACCACTCAAGAAAGGTGGAAGTTTTTGAATCATCACCCATGTATGGCGGTGATCCCTAGACCGCTGGCCTGCTTTTGGCATCGATTTCATCACTGACAGCAGAAAAATACAAATCCACATCTATGTAATTTTAAACTTGGTTTAATTATAAAATTAAGCCTATAAATTTGAAGAGGAAATTACCAGCAAGCCATAAGGGCATAAATTCATTGTACTAAACTAGTAAATATTCAAATGGGTATTTTAAAGGATTCAATCTCAGGGATTTAAAATGAAGTAGGGTTTTTTCTCAAATAGAAGATAAAAATGGAATTAACTAAATTACAACTCCCGATTTGGAGTGGAAACCCCTTCAATCTTCAAATCAAAGTCATTACAATAATAAATCCATAACCTAAACTAACCTAACCCTGATTTTTTGAATTCCTCTATGGTTCTTGCTTCCTTTCTCCCATGGCTTCCATTTCTCCAACCTACAAATTAAACAGAATAAAAGTGACCAAATGAAGAGGTTAGGGAAAAGAAAAAGGTTTTATATGTTTTCATAAGGATAGTTAGGGTTAGTTTGGAACCTTAAGATCTAGTGGCCACAATTGATTTGATCCTAGGATTTAGAATCAACCCTGCAATTGTTACGTAAAAATAAATATTATGGGTCTTTAGATGATTTAAGGGTATGTGTAAATGGGTGAATATGGCCATTTAATACCCTTGTATGTTAAGTCATTTATTTATATCCTAATATGTTTTGGTAATTATTTAAATGGACATTAAATCTATTAAGATAAAGTAACTAAAGTAACTAAGGACAATGGTTATTAAATATGGGTTTGAATGTTAACTTAAGAATGATAAAACCACTTAACCAAGTAAAATAATTTTTTGGCACATTCCTAGTAGATTGTAATTTAAAATTGACCTTAGAAACAGATTTTATAATAGTTGATCATTGATATAGATCTTATCTATCCTTTGTAATGTAGGACTTATTAGTAGAAATTAATTTAATGTACATTAGGTTTTTGGCACCCTTGTAACTTAAAATAAAATAAATCCATAACTTTCTACATAATTATATAAGGATTAATGTGGTTTTAGAACGTTGAATTTTTGGGCATTACACTTGGTATCAGATCCATGGATTTAAATCTTAGACCCCGGGAATACTTTGAAACATAAGACATAATAAGAAAATATAACGCAACTCTAAACCTAGATCACACAACTTGCATGATATTTTGAAGGAAGAAAACTTAGAAAATTGAGACAAAATCTAGAGTAATAAACTAACTCGCACCCTAGTCTAGACAGGAGGTGCGAACCAGACGTTGGGTTCTTACATGTTGACCTAGACTTACCACCTCTAGATCAGGTAGTAGCAACCATATTTCCTTAGATACTTTGGATGTTACAGGATGTTAATGTTGTTATACTTTGAGGATACTTGAGAGAGAGACACAACAGACAAGACAGAGAGCCATCAATAGAGGCTCATGTACCTTCCCAACATAGTGATGAGCATATGAAAGATAACTCTCAACATAGTGATGAGCATAGGGAAGCCATTGGAGGCCCTTTAAGATTTTGGGGAGGCATACAAGCTCCATTATTTTTCTCATTTGATTATACCCTCATTAGGGTTTTCATTATATTTATTTATTTCATTTCAATATTATTTTCCCAAGTAGGCATGGTGGCCGCGGGTTATACTTTATCCACAGTCCATAAGGGATGAAAATTCAAGGTATACAATGTATGTTGCATTGTATAGTGGTATAGTTGGGGTTTTAAAAGTTTTTGGGGGATGGAGAGGGGTCGGCAACCCCAACCCCCACCCCAAATCTAAATTCCTGTAATGCTCGTTCCATTGTTTACTCCAGGCAGGCAGCCTGTCCCCACAGCGTGGGGCTCCAAAATAAGATAAAATAAAAATTTTGGCCTTGGTTAGCTGGCAGTTAGGTGGAAAATTATGTTTCCTATTTGGTGTGTTCAGTTTTTCTTCCTGGTTGGTGGCCGCACATGCCCCAGTCATTAATTCTTTTGACTTGCCATCTCTTGTCACGTGGTCTACTTCTTCCTGCCCTGAACCACGAATGCTTGTTGCGCTCCATCAAATGCTGAAACAGATGAATTTCTTCAGTGTGTTCTGGGCAGTGGATTCACTGATGGTGGAATGAAGTTCTGTCACCCTGGTGTTGCGTGAGAGAGTTTCTACATAGCAACAGAGTTGTGAGAGAGGGTGCTAAGTCCTCCAACAATTTCCTGAGAAATCCTGTGTAAATATGTTCCCCCTCTGAAGGTTTTATTTTCGGCTTCCTCATGAATTCGACCCCGGGACCTGTGAGGCAAATGAGATTATGTTGGGATCTGTAGACGACATATGCTAGAGCTTGAGCAACCAGGTATCATGTCTTCTGTAAATTTGTCACCGACATCTTTCATGTTTTCAAGGTCGGATTCGGTGAGTTCGATCTAGGCAAGCGATCGATCCAGGAAGCGTACCAGATCCTTTACATTCGTCATGGACATATGATTATGCTTCCACATATGTTGATCCTGATGTTCTGGATGCACGCGACCACAGTGGAGACCAGTTGTTGCAGAACCTTGCAGCCGTAGTAGAAGGACGAGATAAAGTTTTAGTTGAGCTGTCTTGCCTTTTTATTTTGGGGAGTCGCTTCTGTCTAGGTGGTGAATCTAACATGGGAGAAGCTCAATCAAATCTTGAGGCAAGTTTTGCAATGAGGCTGAGATTACGTTCACTGCTATTTCTAGTTTCGAACAGAAGTTTTTCCAGTGCCTAGCCCATGGGTTTGATATGGCGGTTATAGATGAAGCTACAAGCTAGGGAAGTAGGCGTGTTCCTCCACTTTCCTTGGGAGCTGTAAGGTGTGTTCTTGTTGGAGATCCAGAGCAACTACCTGAAGCAGTAAATAGCCAGGCAACGGGCTTGTTACAGTTGCTGGACAGTGAGAGTAAGGATGTTTTGTGGTTTAACCCAGCGTATGAGAGAATGGTAAAAGATACCGAGGAGAGGAGTTGTAACATACATCACCCACTTTCCATAAACCCCACACCTCTTGCCTGTTGCAGTTCAAGCCTGAAACTGTAGCTTGTTCTTACAATGGAACTTCCTATAGTGGAGAGCATAATTTGATGTATTATTCAAGCCCTTCCATTGGACATCCTATGCAGAGATCCAAAAATGTTGCAATGCCAAGGATATCACCAACTGGGGAGGTTTTGAGCTCAGTTAATAATGGTGTCATCATGCCACAGCCAGTGAGACCAGTGGGTTCTAGTGTTAGCATTGAATATCTGAAAGAAACCAATCAGCAAATCTCTCCTCCCTGCAAAACTATGGATGAGATTAAAGATCAGATGGAAAAAAAAAAAACAAAAAAAACTTTTCCAACTCTTATATCTGACTCTAAAAATAGGGTAAAATGGGCTAATTCTGCATACAAGAAGATGGTGGGTCAGCCAGAGTGTTCATGGCTGGAGTCAACAGTGTGCTGCTACAATGATAATTCTGAAGGACCTTTAACATCAATGATCAATGGAGAATTTGTACTAAAGGATGAACCCTTTCCAGCAAGTGCTCTTGAACTGAGTGGTAAGCAGTTCAACGCTTACCCCCAAAGCAGCTGCATTGAAGCAATCTAGTGTTTGGACAACGACCTATTGCATTCTTCTAGTCGTGCCTTCAAAAGGGAATCACAGTGTGGTATATTGCAAGAAAAGACCAGTGAAGTAGAGGATAAAGTGAAAGGCGTGTGGCTGTAGCAGTCCCTGCTGGATGTTCACCGATTGGTGGATGCGTTAAAACATGCAAGATAGACTAACCATATACATAATATGCTAGTATCTAATAACCTCTTGAAATGAAACTTTTTCTTTTTAGAAATTGGTTTAAATCTTTGATTTTGTGGATTTGCGTTCAGTACTTGGTTAACAGTTTGTTACTTCTAGATTTGCCTCTTTTGGTTGTTCTTGTTGACGTGATCAACCCATATATATATATATAAAACAAACAAAGGTTCTCAGTGTATGCTTTGATTGATCATATGAAATATATATATAATATATAATTTTAAAGTTACTTCCTTCTGTGAAAAATGTCACTGTTTTCTTTTGTGAACCCTGGGTATGTAATCGCCTCTAGAATGTTGCACAGTGTTGACTAGTATTGGTTTCCTGTTATGTTGTTTCCCTAGAGGAAAACATACAGTTAAATTATTATTATTATTTTATATGATAAGCGTGATTATGCACTTCGTGTATTGTGTAAATTATTAGGGCTTTTGGAAATTACAAGTTTAATATATTTGCTCGTTAAGAAGGAAGTTTTGGGCCGAAAATATGTCCTGGGTTGATAGAAGGGAATAAATTATTGATAGAACCCCATTTTGATTCTACTCTTTCTATGAGTAAAATTTGATAAAATTAATGACCTTTATGGTGTTAAGATATGGTATGTTGATGATTCCTTGTGTGATCGATTTAATCATCTATAGACATAATGCCTTGATGGAGTAAGGTAATATCTTTCACGGTTCGTGAAAGTTAAGGTTTTCATCAACTGCTTAAGGTAACATGAAGTTCCTTAATTTAGTCAAACTTGTTTTGTACTTCCTCCTTGATGAGTGACCTTTCATTACAAATTTAGAATGATTGTGATGGAAGGCCGTGAATATATTTTATTGTCAAAAAGGGAAAAGAAGCTATGAAATAGTTTGTTTATGTGTCGAACTTAATAATTGTAATTACATCGTTATAGAAGCTCGTTATTGGAGGATATCTATCTTCAATGGTATATTATGTGTTTAATCACTGCATAGGTTACCATAAACTTAGTGATGAGATGTAAATTAAGGAGATTTGAGATACCTCTTCCTTTGTATACATCGTTTATGATATTAGGAAGTGAGTTGGTGTCGAAAAATTCCAACCAAGTCTAGATTCATGGCTATGTTTCTCTAGAACAGGAGGATTATAAATCTAAGGTATTATGAAAATTGCAAGGATGTGTTTAGAATGATAGATTGCCTACTCAACTTGGGTATTAATGAGGCTTGTCGCTATTCCCGGCCCTGGTCATGTTCAGTAGGTAGGCTGTTAGGCAATGCCTATTCCGGACATTCTTACCGTCCTTTCCACTTATCCTTATTAGCTATGAAGTCACTTATTACCTAGGATATAATGGTTGTGGGTTTGAATATAATATTTTCATCCTTTAAACCTTTTTGATTACATGATGGAACTTTGTTTTTACCCCCGTTGTTTGTTTATAGCTTATTAGGCCTATGTCCCTACGGAACGATTCTAAAACTATATTCTTTTTGGCAGCTAAGATCGGGCCTGGTTTTTATCTTTTGAATTCACCTTGAGAATGTGGATTGATGGGTTACACTTTAGATTTCAATCACATAATCTATGGGATTACATGATTGAAATCCTAATACTCTCAACTCTTGTGTCTAATCATTTAAATTTCATAGTCTTGCGTTTTTGGTTGTCAAAATTTTGTAGTTTTAGAGGTATTTGCATAACTAAAACTTATGGTTTTCTTCTTAATTGATATGTTGAAAATTATATCTTGTTTCAAAAGGTTGTTGGAGATTAGTACTTTTGATCCATTTCCTGAAATAGAATGTTTCCTTTCATGGTATTGTTAGCTAGTAGCTTATTGTTACTATGTATAGTCTTATCTTGCTCAGTTCTCGCGAACTGACTCAGGTTATTAATTGTTGCAGATGGCTTACATGGTTAGATGATGGAAAGACTTGTAGATTATTACATCAATCTTGGTTATTATGTTCCTTTGTACGAATGTGTATTATGTTATAAAATTTGGAAAGAGCCTTTGGACATTTTAGAAGAAGGGTCAGTGCCTAGTAAATGTATTGTAGAGTATTGTTGTTGTAACTGTTGAAACTTTGGTTGTTTGGTTATCATGTGAAAGATGAAATTTGATTACCGCTTGGTTATGGGATATTCTAGTGAATTTTAACCCTTAGTATAGTAGTGGGGCTTGTCCCATGTTATTACTCTCTTGCTCCCTAGTCATGGTTCAATAGAGATAGTATGTCCCTTTGATTTGTGCATCATGTTGGAAAGAATTGATTTAACCTTGTTTTGTTTCCGCAAACAAGTACTGTTAAACCTTTCTCTTGAGTTAAAATGTTGAGTTGTAAATCCTCTTAAGGCTTAGTAGCAATGAATTTGTAAGTACTATAAAGTGAGCTGGATAATCCTGATAAAAGTTAAACTAAAAATTTATGTATATGAATATATTATGTAGATGTGATCTACTTGATAACCTTTGAGACCTGGAACAATCAAGAGGAAGCTACCTTTTGTAACGAAATATGATAACTTATTATTATTATTTTTTTATTTATTCGAGCCAAGCTAATAAACATTATCCTTTTACGATGAAACCTTAAACGATCTCATGGTGAAATCAATGGTGAGATTATAGAAAATGATAGGGTTTAATAAGTAGGATTTAAAGTGATTAATAAAACCTTAAATTTCTCTTTATCGTTTGAAATGTTCCCCTTTGTCAAACTTAATTAAGTAAATTCTAGATGGAACATTTAACCAATCTCGATAAACTATTAACCTCAATGAAAGACTGATAGTAAACAATGTGACCCTGAAGCTAAATTCTGTTGTCCTGTTCTGTTAACCCTTGCCTTGATTCATGGTGATATTTCTCAAGCAAGGTCAAAATTCAATCTTTAAACAAGAAGGCTATTGTTATGAACCCTAAGCGGTACTTTCCACTCAATCGGAGCTTATGCCTTCACCTGTACAATAGAGGTGTGGAACATGTGTTAGTGACTTGAGTAAGTTTAATTAACCTTGTAAGAAATGGAAAATGTTCTAAAATCAAATGAATAAAAGCCTTGGACATAAAATTGATGATCCCAGTTTAGAAAGCTTGGCCTTAAGCTATTTAGTCAACCGTTGAAAAGAAAGAAGTCCTCCCTTGTGAAAAGATTTGTGTGAATCATTACATGAAATTTTATAAGAACGTAAGTTAAGAATTAAGAGACACTTTAGTAAACAAGAAAATTTAACAAGAAATTTCCTCATGGGATGCCCTAGCTGTGAGTGTGTCGTGTAGATTGGACTTCCATGTTGTCTTGTCAAAAGAAGAGTACATTGTCCTTGATAGGTGTGAACGTTTCCGTGCTGACCTTGTGGTCTCCCCCGTAACAAGTGGTTCCTAGTGATTGGTTGTAACCTTGTGACAACATGTTGTGTCGTGTTGTGTCAAAGCAAGTCAAAAAAAAAGTTATCATGTATTTCACTGTGTTGTCCTTGTGTTGGTATGGTTTGGTTTGTTACAATTCCACAACAAACATAGTGGCCGCGGACCAAGGTATGCTTAACATGTATTCCATTAAAAAATTACCCTAACTAAGATTTCTTTTAAATAATACATATAAATTATATATGTTTATATACACACACACACACACATAATAATATTTCAATGACTAATGATGGTTAAGAATAATATTTTTATTAATACATGAATATTAATATTATATTATTATACTATAGGTTTATAGTATATTAATATAATAATATTAATAACATATTAATATTAATATATTTTCCACATTGGTAGGCCTCGTTATTATTAAATATGTCGTTATTAATAATATTTAAAACATAGATATTTACTATCAAAAGTGGTTAAGGAAATATAGCTAGTAATATTGATAAGTTGAATACTTGCACTATCACGTTGTTATCTTAAGAATTTGATAAAAATAGTGTAGAAGGTAAGAGAGAGTACATTTCCTTTCCATTATAAATTTTTAATTGGTTTGCAATAATTTTTTTCTTTTAATGAACATTGCATACTGGAATTAGCAATAAGACTACTTCATTGACCGAATGAAAGACAATTTTAATATGAGCTCTTTTCCATCAACAATACAAGGAGAAGCATAAATAGTCTAACTTTTCCAATACATGTCTTTCAAGTAACACAATGAAATGTAATATTTATTAATAAAAATTTCTAGCATTCCACATGAGAGTTTACAACAATATTTCCAATAATTTATTTAGAACAAGAACAACACACTTTTTGTGGGAAATAAATCAACTACGATGGAATAATATGTTTCCCTTTTCAAACTTCTTTCTATTTCTACAAAACTAGCTTTACAAACACAATTATTTCTTTCCCCTTTTTAACATACAACACTACTTTAATATCTAATGGTCAATCCCAATTTTTCTTCACAAGAATTAATACAATATCTTCAAATTAAAGTGGGAAATTTTACAAGAATAAAAGCTAAAATGAAATAAAAAATTACAAGTATTCCACCCTAAGTGGGAATAATAAGGAGGTTTTATCAAAAGAAAATATTTCTTTTGGACGCCAACAAAAGCTCTAAGTTTCACATCACCAACAAGAGAGCTCCTCCAAGATTCATTTGATCACAACAAGAAAGGAGGGAGAGGTAACACTCTCTACCCAACTAAGAATTCCAATGAGGAGAAGAAGCCATCCTCCTCATTAGCCCCCAATCCCCCAACCACATTGCAATGAAAAATGGATTCAACTCATGTGAACAAAAAAAGCTTCCAAATCACAATACAAGATTTTACAACCATACCAAAACACAAAACAAATACAACTACAATCAAAATAAGGAAAGCAACAAAATACACAAGGCTTCAACATGCAAAAGCCAAAGGAGAAAGATCTATGGGGAAGTCACTAATGCTTCCCAATGGTAAATGGATACCCACCTTCAAACCATCCAATAAACATCTCAAAACCCCTACACACTCTTATTCCTCCCTCAAGAACCTCTTATGCCTCCCACATTCTCTTATGCCTCCCCACAATCTTTTATGCCTCCCTCATAAAAATAGGACCAAGTAAGCAATGCAAGCAATTTCTTGTCCAAGGTGGGGCACTCAACCCAACTCCCTCAAAAACATGAAATGAACTCTTATGCCTCTCCACACGTCATATCCTCATATTCCCCTCCTACCCCACACTTAATCAATCTACCCAAGCACCCAAAAATCATACCAAAACACTAAAAAACATGCACATATACACAATATAAGAGAAAATATTTTACAAGAGTATAGCTCCTACCTTTCCATGGTATATTTTGATCTAAGAACCCCACACAAAGATTCTTCAATCCCAAAAAATCACCAACAAGCTCCAAAAAATCCACAAGCACTCCAAAATCCTCTAACTCCCAAACATGCAAGAGCACACATAAATGAAGTAACCCCCAAACAAGCAAAATAAATTAAATAAATAGAAAAGGGAGAGCAGAGTTTGAGGTGGCTCCATGTAGGATGCCACATCACTCATCCTCAACTCCACCTCACAAGTCAAAGCTCAACCCCAATGCACCATAAATTTGTGGGTGAGAGGAATGACAACATGCACAATCCAAGCCCACACCCCCTAAGGACTAACTTTAATTACATCAAAGAAAATGTAGTAAAATTTTACCTTTTTGTCTTCCCAAAACACATAGTGGTATAGCAATTTAAGAGGTGTGGGACAAGTTTGACTTGTTCCACAAGCCTCCAAAATTGGCCCTTAAGGATAAATTCGAATTTGCGTGAATAGGTAGAGTGTACAACACTCAAGATAACAAGCACTCAACTAAAACACATAATTCAAGAGCCATCTAATCTAATAAAAGAAATCCTTTTGACTCATCCATGATTAATTTAGTAAAAAGATTAATTTACTATTCTAGACACAAATCGAGTAATTAATAAAAGGGGTTTACATAACTATAAAATCACATATTAAAATCAAATAAATGAAACAAATAAAAGAGATAACGCACAACCCCTTGGTCACAATTGGAGGTGGTCCCCCCTTGGGGACCCCCTAGCAACAATACAAACACACACACATAACAAAATACATTTTTCCATGGTGACCGTTGTTGAATTCATTTAGCATTTCAATGTGGTTGGTCTCCAATCCCCAAGTTGTTTGTTGTGACATGTTTACCTAAAAAACACATAACACCTCTTTCAGCCTTGTGGCCACATCAAAACATCCAAAATGAAATATAAAATATAAATCCATAATCATCTATATATGAATCAAAATATCATCTAGGCAAGTAACGATATCATTTATAATTTCTAACATCTCAATTATACATTTCATCAATATCCATATGATCACAACATTAGTTTAATTGTTAAGGTCTACTTAAAATGACGAAAGTATCAGGAGTCAGAAATATATATAACCATGTCAACAACATATCATCATCAATATAATTTGTCTCTAATAATCCACATACATCATACAAAGAATTGAAATCAACAATAATCCAGTATCTCTAACATCTAATAGCATGCTAAGTCAAAAAGCTACAATAATATCCATAAGTATAGTCAACAGTATTGGAAATCAATAATAAAAAGTGTCAAAGGGAAGTGGGCACTACATCACCCTCCCCTTAAAATTGACTTCCTCCTGTAATTCATTGGATTAGGTGTGGAAACTAGACTCGTAGCAATGTACCATCCTCCCATGTAGCCGCAATCTTATCATATCTGTCCCACTCAACTCCAACCTGTTCAATCTCTCTGCCTCGAAGGCCTAGGATCCTGCGCTTTAAAATGCAAACGAGATCCACTGTCACCTACCCCTAATCATGCACCTATAGTGGGGTCCAATCTAACACATGAGAAGGATATGTAATATATCTCCTAAGTACAAAAACATGAAACACATTGTGGATGCGAGACAAGCTAGGTGGCAATGATAGATGATAGGCCAAAGAGCCGATATGCTCAAAGATCTCAAAGGGACCCACATATCTAGGAGTAATCTTAGGACCTTTTCCATAATTGATAGGGCTCTTTTTTTGTTTGACATGAAGAAACACCTTCGTTCCCACCTCATAACTATGATCTATCCTATGCTAATCTACATACTTCTTCTATCTATCATGCACCTCCTACAACTGATCATAACAACCTACTGCTCCATGTCATGTAGTAAAGATTTCCCAAGAGAAACCTTTTCCTCTAACCTTTCCCAAACTAAGAGGTGTCTTGCAATATTTTCCATACAGTGCCTGAAAAGGAGCCATGTCTATCAAACTCTAAAAACTATTATGGTAGGAAAACTCCAACATGAATAAATAATCCTCCCATCTCAATTGATGATCCATAACATACATGTCCTCCAAGATCTTATTCACTTGCTCAGTCTTTCCATCTATCTCAAGGTGATAAGTTGTGCTGAAATTTATCATTGTCCCAAGGGCATACTACATGGTAGTCTAAAAGTGGGAAGTATGCAAAGGATCGTGCTAGTAAATGATCTTCCACGGAATCCCATGCAATCTGTAAATCTCATCTAGATATACCCATGCCACTACACTAGCTATGTAGGTGGTCTTCACCAAAGAAAAATGAGCCACTTTCGTGGATTTATCCACCTTAACCATGATGGCGTCATGGTGGTATCTCAATGTCGGTAACTCAACAATGAAGTCAATAGAAATGGTGTCCCACTTCCACTCTGGTATAATGTGAGGAAAGAGAAGGTCAGCTAGATGTTGATGCTCGGCCTTCACATTTTGACACTCTAAACAATGTGACACAAATTGAGCCATGTCTCTCCGAAGTCCCCTCCAATGGTACAACTGTCTCAAGGTGGTGTACATCTTCTTCACCCGGGGATGGGCATAATAGGGTGCACGATGAGCCTCTATCAAAATGTCCTATCTCAAGCCTCCATCTCTAGGAACATATATCTAACCTCTGTGATGGAGAAGGCCATCTGCCTCAAAAAAAAATCCATCAAACTTCCCCTCAAGGGGTCTCTTAGATTCTATCTCTTCTCTAACTGGAAGGTAGAAGCTTTCATGAGGAAGTTGTTGCAAGATCCTACCCCAAAAATTTGTAGCCACTGAAGTGGCCATAACCACATGTATCTATCTACTTAGGCCATCTGCAAAAAAATTCTCCTTCCCCTTCACATGCTCTATCTCCATGTCGTACTCAGAAAGAAAATCCATCCAAATCCACTGATGAGCGTTGAGATTGGGCTACATGATGAGGTGGCGAATACTCAAGTGATCAATGTTGAGGTTGAATCTCCACCCAAGAAGGAAGTCTATCCATTGAACTAAGGCATGAATATATTTCACAAGATCAATATCATGAGTTGGGTAATTGAGCTCAGAATCTTTGAGTTTGTGAGACTCAAAAGAAACTACTCTGCCTTCCTACATCAACACACCTCCAAGTCCTGCCAAAGAAGCATCTGTGCATACGAGGAATTCACCCTGAGGATCTAGAACTGTAATAATATGCATTGTTGTGAGGCATTCCTTTAGTGTCCTAAAGGGCTACTCACATCTATCTTACCATACAAAGTTCTTCATTTATACAGATGTTTCCTTGGTAGGGGTAGGAGGTGTTTGTATGCAGGAAGGTTTTGTGGTTACATTTGAGTCTTGCAAACTCAAAGATCATGAACTCAATTATCTGACCCATGACCTTGATCTTATAGTAATTGTACATGCCTTGGTTTGATGGATACATTTCCTTCTTGGCAGGAGATTTATTCTCAAGACTGATCACTTGAGTCTTCATCACCTCTTCACGCCACCCAATCTCAATGATCATCAGTGGTGTTGGATGGAGTTGTTATGTGAGTATGACATGGAGATAGAACATGTGAAGGGGAAAGAGAATTTTTCTCTGACGTTATGAGTAAAAGGAAACATTTTGTTTTCACTGCTTCAGTGGGTATAGATTTGTGGAGTAGGATTTCACAATAGCTTCCTCATGAGATTTTTTAGCTTGCAGCTAGATCAGAGATTGAGTCTCAGAGACCCCTTGAGGGGAAGTTTGATGGATTTGTAGTAGATTCAGATGGACTTCTCAGACATAGAGGCCAGCTATATGTAGCTAGGAATGGAGGTTTGAGATAGGATATATTGGTAGAGGCTCATCGTGCACCTTATTCAGCTCATCCAAGGGTGAAGAAGAAGCAAGCCACCTTGGGAAAGCTTTACTATTGAAGAGGTCTTTAGAGAGATGTATCTCAGTTTGTGTCAGATTTTTAGAGTGTCAGAGGGTAAAGGCCAAGCATCAACATCCAAGAGGCCTTCTTTAACGACATGTTATCCTAGAGTGGAAATGGGACACCATTTCCATGGATTTCATAGTAGGGATACTCACGTCCAGATACCACCACGATGCCATCATAGTCATAATAGATAGATTGACAAAATTTTCCCATTTTTCTCCAGTGAAGAACACTTATACATCTGGTGCGGTACTGAGAGTGTACCTAGATGAGATTGTTAGACTGCATGGGATTCTGTAGAAGATCATTTGTGACCATAATCCTTTGTACACATCAAACTTTTGGACTACCATGCAGCAGGCCCTTCTGACAATTATTAATTTCAGTACAACCTATCATCTAGAGACATATGATCAGATAGAGCGGGTGAAACATGTTTTAGAGGACATACTTTAGATGTACAACATGGATCATCAATCATAAAATGGATGAGTACTTTTATTTGGTGGAGTTTTCCTACAGAAATAGTTTTTAGAGTTCGATTAACATGGGAGCTTTTCAGGAACATTATGGCAGGGAGTGCAAAACACCTTTTAGTTTGGATAGACTTGGGGACAAAGTATCTATTGGCCCATCTTTGTTATAGGGCATAGAGCAACAGGTTGTTTAAATTTTTTATAAGTTTCAGGAGGCACATGACATGCAAAATAAGTATGCAAATCAGTGGAGAGTCGACTATAGTTATGAGGTGGGAACGAAGTTTTTTCTTCATTTTAGACCTTATAAGAGTCATATCCATTACGGAAAAGGACCTAAGTTGTCTCCTAGATTCTTGGGTCCATTTGAGACCCTGGAGTGGATCGGTCCCTTAGCTTATCATCTAGCCTTTCCACCCATCTTGTCTCACATGCATGATGTGTTTCATGTATCTGTTGTTATGAGATATATCCCTAATCCATCTCATGTATTGGATTGATCTACATTACAGATGCAGAAGCAAGGGTAGATGATGGTGGAGCCCGTGCATATTTTTTAGCACAGAACCCTGGGTCTTAGAGGCCAGGAGATTGATCAGGTGTGAGTCCAGTGGGATAGGTATGATGATAATTCTGCTACATGGCCAGATGCTACATTGCTACAAGTGCAATTTTCACACCTATTTTAAATACTTCCAGGAAGAATTCGAGTCTAAAGGGAGGGGGATGTAGTGCCCACTCCTACTTGACAACTATTATATGTTGATTTTGATTACTGTTGACTTTAGATATGGATATTACTACATCATTTTGGTTTAGCATGTTGTTAGGTGATAGAGATATTCTGATTATTGATAGATTGTGATTCATAGTATGATTGTGTGGATTCTTAGATACATAGAGAGAGACATTTTATATTGATGATGATGATGTGTCGTTAGCATATATATTGCTGAAATTTGGAATTCTCGTCATGTTGATTAGAATTTAGCATTTGAACTAATCTTGGGATCTTGTTGATACTGATAAAAAGATATAATGGAGATGTTGAAATTTTAGACAAATGATAGCATTTTTAGTAGAGATGGTGATTTAGCTATATGAGAATGGTTATTGATTTATGTGTGTATATTTTATCTTGGATATTTTAATGCGTCCACGAGGCTGAATGAGGTATTGTGTGATTTTGCAACTAATTATATCACATGAATCAAAAGAGGGATTGAAAACCAACTAGAATGGAATACTAAATTGATACAACGAAGGTCACCATGGTAACTTCTGTAATGTTGTTTTTTTTTGTTTTGTTATAGTTTTTTAGGGGGATCCCATGGGGGGTATGACCTCCAATTGTGACCATGGGCTTTGTGTGCAATTCTTTCCCTTGTATTTTATTTATTGTTGAGTATGTCATTTATTTGTGATGTAATTTATTTAATCATAGTTGATTTATGTGCTTTTATTAAGTAATTAAATCATGTTATTAAGTGAGATGGGGATGTGAAAATGGAGTCATTTATTAGATTTTTTTGTCTTTTGGACTATGTGATTTAGATTTAGTGTAAGTGAATTTGAGTGTTGTACACTCTACCTTGCCTTAGAATTACGGATTTGGGCTTAAGGGAAATTTTTGGAGGCTTGTGGGACAAGATAAGCTTGTCCCACACCTCTTAATTTAATATACCAATCCTACCTATGGATTTGGAGGTCACCAATAGATCCCATTATGTGTTTTCTAAGACACAAAGTTACATTTATTGCACTTTTCTTAAATGGATTTTAATTTTTTCCTTAGAGGGTGTGGGTTTGGATTGTGTGTGTAAGAGGCTTTTCATTCCTCTCAACCAAAAATTTATTGTGCATTAGAGTTGAGGTATGACTTGTGATGTGGAGTTAAGGATAAGTGATGTGGCATCTTGCATGGAGCCACCTCACCCTCCTCTCTACTTCTTCTATATATGCAATTTTAATCGTTTGTTTGGGGCTTACATCATTTTATTTGGGAAAGGTAGGAACTACACCCTTGTTTTATTTGTTTTTTCCTATATGTATATACTTGTATGTTGTTGAATGTTTTGGTATTCTTGTTGGGTTCTTGGGTATAATTTCTAAGTATGGTGTAGGAGAAGGCTATGGGGATATTATGTGTAGGGAGGCATAATATTTTATTTCATGTTTTGGGAGGGAGTTGTGTTGGGTGCCCCACCTTGGATAAGAAAATGCTTACATTTCTTACATGGTTCTTATGAGGCAGATGTAAGAGATAGTAGGGAGGAATAAGAGAATGTGGGAGGAATAAGAGGATGTTGAGGGAGGCACAAGAGTTGTGTAGGGGTTTTGAGATTTATATTTGAGGGTTTTGAGGTGGGCACCAAATCCCATTGGGAGACATAAGTGATCTCCCCATAGATCCTTGCTCCATTGGCTTTGCATTTCAAGCCTTGTATATTTTTAAACTTACATTCCTGTGATTTTTTCTTGTGTTGAATGTGTATTATATGGTTGGCGAATCTTGTAATGTGATGTTGAAGCATTGTGTAGTTTCCATGAGTTGGATCCATTTTTTATTACATTTTGGCTGGGTCTCGGGGGCCAATGAGGAGGATATCTTCTTCTTATCATTGGATTATGTGTTGGGTGGATAGTGTTGCCTCTCCCCCATTTTTGTTGTTATGATAAAGTGAATAAATGGTGGAGCTCTTATCGAAGAATTGGCACTTGGAGCTTTTGTAAATTCAAGAAATCCTTCTTTGTGAGAAAACCTTTCTTTTTATCCATACTTAAGGTGGAAGAGTTGTAGTATTGTATTTGAAATAAATGTTGTATTATATATTTTGTTCATTAAGTTTTAATACATTATTGAAAAGGAAACTCTTGCATTGTAATAGAATCAGATATGCTGAAAAGAAAAAGGAAATTTCATTGTTATTGTAAGTGTTTATATTTTTGTAAAAATGAAAAGAAGAGCATAGGAGTTATACAACATTACTACTGTATTCATTAAAAATTTGAATCTGAAATAAAGTTTCTTATGGTTACTTGAACAAATGGTTGTAGTAGAGATGGAAAGATGGAATAAAATTTAAGTAATTTATTGTGTTGAAAAAATTACATTTTGTTGAAGAAAGGAAATCAATAATATTAGGAATAGATTAAGATTCTTTCTTACTCTTGAACTAGAAAAGAAAATTTGTTGAAATAAAATGAAAATGATCTTGTAGTTGTTTTCTTGTTACTTTAGAAATAGAAAATATTTAAATTTAGTAATTTTAGGCATGGAATGAATAAAAGGTTAAATCCTTCAACTGGAGACTTTAGGAACATAAATTCGACTAAGGATAAACTGTAAAACACTCCAGTAAAACTTGTTTGCGGAATTGATGGTTCAGATACACATTTAACAGGTGTCAATACATTGTTGGTTATCCAAAAACAATTTGATTTCATATAGATATAGTAAAAGAGCCCTGCAAGGTGATTTATATATGTTCCATGTCAAATTAAATTCCCCAAATTTTGGCATAAGCATGTAGGATGTGGACACAGTTATCTATTAAGGCTTAAAAAATATCATTTTCTTGGATTTTCTCCCCTTATTAATCCATGGTGACCATTTAGAACCAAAACTCCCAATGTGAAGAAAAGGAAAAGAAACAAAATATACCTTTTCCCTCGTAGTGAAAATTAATCCCGTTTGAAAACACAAAAAGTATATCCATGTGAAGGGTTGAGCGAACCCACTATGGTTAGACTTTATGATAGATAAAAAAGGGATCTCCATTTTTCACTAACCCACGTACCCTTTTGTATGCTCTGCAACTACAACTTCTACCAAATTGTCTCTATCTTTAATGCTTTGATAGATCTCCATGATCTATTCTAGAGCTCGTATTTTGGCATGGGTTGGGAGTAGGAAGGAAAATCTAAAATGATTACATTAGATACCTGTTTATTACATAGTTGAAACTGTGTGACTATCTCGAGAGGGTACCCATGCCTTATTTACATTGTCTTGTCCCTCCATAGCTGTAACTATCCAAGGACTGCTAGATTTTCAACCTCCACATGGGTTTTATGTGATAGACATCTGGAGGCATAATTAAAGGGCATGAATTATTGTCAAGGATAATGATAGGACTTATTTTCCACCTTCCACACTACACTCCTACCACATGCATTCCATTAAATTCTTTAATATTTTAATTTAAATTTTACATGGGGCACTACATCTCCCTCCACTTATAAGATCAACTTCCTTAATGTGACATAATACTGAAGATCTAAGTGTAGGTAGGCAATACATTCAATACTGACCCATGTCATTTTAACAAAATAACTTGTTGGTTCAACTCGAACACAGGGAAAAAACTCATTTTTTAAATATCTTAAATTTTAATGTTCAGTGAACATTGGAAGTATTCAATTTACATTATTAATTGTTTAATTATTTTCCTTTATAGTATTCCTAACTCAATCTCTTAATATTTCAATTCTTAGGGATTTGGTTTATGTATTTTTCACAGGTGCCCATTTGATACTGACATCATGATGCAACAAACGAACCAAACACAACACTAACCGTCCACATGACATATCTCTACATACTTCAATGATTTTATCACATCACAAGAACTCAACCAAAACATGAAAAGAACATACCTAGCCCTCACAACATAGTACTTGTCACACATGCTTCTGACACAAAGGTACTCGTAACATAATTAGACTACAATAACATGGAATTCCCAACAATGCACATATCAAGGTTTCACATAAATTGTGATTAACAACTATAGTTACATAGTATCAAAAATGGTCAAAGCCTACCCTCAATTAGGAGTATCAATCCTCAACATCAAAAAACATGATCTGACTCACATAAGTACACATAAATCAATGTACCAAACACCATACACCTCCTAAAATAGCATAAAAAAACTCCATATATGTCCCAAAGCATCACAAAACAACTCTATATACCTACTAAAGCATCATAGAACAACTCCATATACCTCTCATTCATCAATCACACACAAAAATATCTTATGTCTCCCTCAAGTCCCTTATGCCTCTCTCAATTCTCGGTATTCCTCCCTCAAGCAATAAAATAAAGATAAATTTTTCCTTTTCACTCCCAAAATAGAGGTCGGTCACCCTATGGCCTCAGGAGAATAGAGTCCAGATACCTCTAACCTAAGTGACATAATAAATCCTGGTTTGACAAACTGCTAGTGATCTATAACTCCTTGGGGCGTACCCCCATACAATGAAACGGGTCCATAGGTTCCACCACTCCACGGTGAATCCCATGACCCTATTCCAACACATTATGACATTAGAACCAACATAAAAATCCATTTCAAATGCCAAGTGGAAAATATCTCAAGCCTTGGGCTAGGCTATAAAAATTTTAAACTTGATACGTAACTTTAAGACTAAGAAAAGCAAATGTCTAATTAGCCATAGTTAGTGCAAAAATCCACATGTTAGTGCAACAACCAAATAAATGCCCAAAATATATGAACATGTCAATCAAGAAAACTGTTGGTTCTTGCAAGAAAAGAGAAAATGTTCAATTTATAAATAAAATACATATAGAGTAATAACACATTACAATAACTATGTGGTCTTATACGACCACCAAAGTGGTAATCAATTATTTACTGACACTCGTACATCGAGCCTCAACTTGTGAAAAACATATTAAATAATACACTTGTCATCATATCTGTCTAAATCATCCCTCCACCACTTCCATAAGGCTCAACATAATCGTAACTAATCTTAGGTTTGAATCCATATGATAGCCACATAGGGAGAGAGAAAGGAGTACAAGTCATCATCTACTGAGCCTAAGGTGTTTTCAAAATGTAATATGCATGAAACCTGTTGAGAAGTGCAAAACATATCAAAAAAACAAAAGTGGGTTTTCATCCTATGTAAGACTCCACTTCCTATCTCGTACTTGGCTCGAGTTGCTTTGTCAAAGGTACACATTTTCTCACTCCAAGAATACACCTTTTACTGATTTACCTTAGGGTCAGTTAGTATAGAGTCAACAACATAACACATAACTACATCACTAACACAATGGTCATTTACACACATTAACCATAACCTCTTTCACATGGTATATATATAGGGTATAACATAGTCATTACTTTCACGGGTTGTGATACATCACATTACCACAGACTTCCCCCAAAGTGAAATCATTGTACAATATGGTTCATACGCTCATGATATGCCCCTAAATCATGACATAAATCACCTCATATTGCACAAGTTATACGCATGATGAACACAATGAATAACATTGCAACATAGAATCAATTGCATAACAACATGGTGACACACAATTCATCCACTACATGGTGGCAACATTACTACAAAATCTGATCCACTATATAGCAATCTTTGTCATACAACACATCAGCACACCTACATATCACAAAATGATAGGATGCTCCAACACACCTCCATTGATAAAAATATTCTTCTCACACATACCAAGGCAACACATCACACATGGAATCCTGATTGAATCCATGAAAAATGAGATCAAATACTCTCATCACAAGCACACCAACATGATAAAAAAAACATGCACTAAGCAACATACACCACATGTGCGTTCATAATATCTCAATTACAACATTGGTCACATAACAACATATATACCATTACTCTTCTAGTCTCCACCATCACTATATAGAATAATCACAACTCCAATCCATCCCAAAGGTTTCGACAGTATGAATCTTCGCTCTGATACCAAATGTAATCCCAACATTCAACACACACAAATACAATAATACAAATACCAAAATAATTTTTCTTTTGACTTACATTGCTCACCACACAACACCACAAGGGTTCCAAGAAGAGAAACTCAACAACACATAATACGCTTCCATAAATATGAACCCAGTCATATAATAAGGTAACATAGGGTACCCATCAATGTCATACTCAAATAAACATAAACCAGTACAATGACCCAATTACAATAAGAAATGTTGAGTAGGCATACTCCACGACATGGATTTTTTATGGTTTACATTTTCATTAAATTTAGGTTTCCGTTGGATGACTTTATATTTTTCAAGAGAATTAAACACATAAGGTTTCAAATTTCCTACTTTAGAAACTTCAATTACTTTACTTTGCAGGGCAATAGTCTTTAAATTAGAATGTACGATTGATTCCTTTATCAAATCCCATTAATTATCCATAGATCATTTATTATTTAAATTCAAATTATAACAACTATGAGTCTCTGAATAACTCATTTTTACGTTAAAGGTTTTTTTCTAGTCCTATTGTTGTTTTAGTTCCAAATTTAGTTTGAGTCAATTAAGCATTTACATGCCATAATTTTTATTTTAGTGGACTCTATATTGGGTCAAATGCATAGTCCCACCAAGAACAATTTTTACCCTTTCTTAACAAAAATTCAATGCTTAAATAAAACATATGGAATTCAAGGGAAAATTTGTTCATAAACCATTATCACATATACTCTAGTTTCTCATGTCATTTACATTGTTTCTTAGGTATCTTACTGGTGTCACTTTAAAACAAAAAAAGTTATGAAAGTTATTGTCTAACATATTTAATAACTACCTAATTGGAGGCATTATAACTTCACATGAGATAGAACTTAACATCCTAATCAAGTACCTAATGTTTGGTTTAATTCCAATTTCCACTTAGGACTCTACGCACCATTATAGATCAGATTTAGGTGTAAAAAACATATTTACCCTAGAAAGCTTCTGTAAAATACCAAGGCACTATAGTTTAACTCGCCAAGGTAACATATTTAGTTGAGAGGATTTAAAGTGATTATTAACAAGAGTTTAAGTAATAATACAACTATTTCACTAGCTCCATTGTTTCATCTAGATCCCACAAGGAATTCCTTTCAATATTTGTAAGACTAGGTAGTCCACTAGGATCCTAAGGAATTTTTAGTTCTTATTAAACTAGAATTAGTTAGACCATATCGTTGTTAACCATCAGGTTTACGATAATGTCGCTAAACATACCAACTATGATGGTAACTCAAAATTGGGCTCTTATCTACATAAACTATAAGGTTCCATCAAGTGCAAAGTTTAAGTTCATTCTATGGTTTCAATTTATTATATGGTAAGAAGGATAACACATGAAGACAAGATATTCATGAATCTCATACCACAGCTGAGCATTTTGTTTAAATCTCGTTATTACATTTAAAAAGTAAGAATAAAAAACACTAATTAATTAATTGTCTATTGAAAACTATAATATTTTAAATGGGTAAGTGCAACAATTTGGGGGATGAAAAATTTGACATCAAACCCTGAATTTTACATCAAAAATAGAAAAACATCAAATTTTCTCTTCCGCGGACTTGAAACATACTAAAAGTCAAAAATAGGTCACAAAAATGTTACCATCGCATAGGGGAGACTATTAGCTTTGTAGAAATATTGATTTTAAAGTGAATAGAATATGATGATTATTATTTTCTAATTTTTTAGTAATAATAGGTATTTAAGACACTTTTTCCCATGAATGTTCATGTCTATGTTTAAGACTACAAATTTTGTTTCACTTATCAGAATATGATAAATATATCATCCCAACCATGGAAAATTTCTATACACGTTAAAAAAAAGTATTTAATTTTGATATTTTTGATGAAGTCATGGTGGGAAAATGAAAAGTGCTCTGTTTTCTTTATGTTTTCAGACCACTTTCATGGAAAAAATCATAGAAAACAAAAATTCTAAAAAAAATACAACATAAAATCTATCCCAAGATAGATAATGCCATCTAACTTTTCACCAAAGGAAAAAAATATCAAGTGTTTATCATCCAAAAAATAGGCAAACGGAATACAATCTTATAGATTTTTTCAAAAAAATATTTACCAAGTCATTAAATTTTGAGTGTTTAATATATCTAAACTTGTTCATATTTAAAAAAATTAATAGTTTAGAAACAAGATTCGAGATACTACGATTCATATTTATATAAATGTTTATAATTTTGAGTGCATGCATTGCGAATAATCCCTACAAGTTGATATTTCCCTGTTATTTACAATATGACGTCCACTTATGACCCTTTTTTGCCCCCCCAACATTCTTCACTTACCCAAATTCAAATTTATTTAGCATACATATCTAACTTTTACAATATAAAATTTGAGGATCCAGATAAAACCCATGTGTAGAGGAACATTTCCCTTAAACCCTAGTATCTAACATTTTACAAAACTTCATTTATAATGCTTTTCATACTTCACAAATGTTGAAATATCCTCTACAATTTCATTTAACATATATATATATATATATATATATATAAAACAAACCTTTTTACCATATGTAAATATGAATTAAAAAGTGCACCTATGATTAAATTCCCATTTCCCAAGGTATCCCTAAAACTAACATCTCATACATATTATGAAATTTCATATATAAACATTTCTGTGAGATGACAACACATTATAAATATATACACTCTACAGTGACCTATATAAATTGCAATAATAGACAATGAATTACACCACGCCTTTTCGTCATCTTTCTTGCATCTTGTAAAACCATGTGAGCATGAATTCAATGATAACGCACTGGCATGGCATCTACCTAGATCTAGCATAATTAAGTTTTTTGGTTTCCATATAAATTCTAATAATACTTTTCATTCGAAAGAAGATGGTTAGAGACACATATTTATTTCATTTCACTTCATTCTTTTTGTTTAAAACCAAGGACAAAGAAAGAAATAGGGAAGAGAGAGAAACACTTTTTTTTCCAAAAGTTCAAGTTCACAAAACAAGTCACACGATAGAGTTTCAAACATTTATTTACAAGTGTCAACAAATTTCCATAGTGGTTTGGCAAACCGACAGGGGTCCTACAATTTTTTTTAACGTTTTCTTACTAATTGTAAAAAAGTTCAATTTAGGAATAGAGGCTAGAAACCACTTTCAAATGTTATCTTCTAGTGAGAAAACATACCACCGATAATTTTTTACATGTCCTCCTATACACCAAGGATTTACAACAACTGCTGGAATTCTGAATTTGGGTTTACGATTAGCGGTTAATTTTTTAGATGTCATCAGTTGTAATTGGCCTAGTTGTAAACGATCAAAATTTAGCTTGAGGGCTCAGAAAACCACTTCCAAAACTAACATTTGATGGTTGTATGTGCAACAAGAAAATTCCTACAAGTTCTCCCATATATGGAGAATTCACCAGAGTCGACGGAACTAAGAACTAGCAAACGGTTTTGAAATGATGACAAGTTTTCTAGAGCCACCGGTCGTAATTGGTCTAGTTTTGACCTAGTCAAAATGTGACCAAAGGCCTAAAAAACTCCTTTTCCAAACTATCAAGAAGAGTTTTTTTACCCAAACTGAAGGTCCCAATCAATTTTCTAGTAAAAATTCTTGGGGTTTGCGAAGGCGGGAAATTATTTTTTTGTTTAGGGTCCAAATGGCGGGTTGATACGAAACCCAACTTTTCAGTATTAGAAGCTTCTTGAGAGTGCAAAAATGGGTAACAAGACTCCTAGAGGAGTGGTGAAGAGAGTACAAATAGTTGAATGGTGTCAATCTATAGCTTGATGTGACTCTCCTCATATCAAGGAACACATACAACGTTTGACCTCTCTTTTACGAGGTTGAAAAGGTTGTTTAACAAGTCTCTTAATGTGGTGTTTTTTCAACTTTCCAAGTAAAGAAAAAGGTTGTGTTTAGTTGATGAATTGTCTAACTCTTGACAATATTATCAAACACAAGCATTTGATTTATATACCCAAGTTACATCGTATAACATTATGATGATAACCATACTTGATGTTCAAATGGTAAAACATTTTCGAAAAGCACAAGGTGGCATTTTATTGCTTTACACTATTAAGGTTTTGTTACATATACAAATGTAAAATTATTTAGCAGTTTAATTTATCTAATATAATGTGAATGAAGAACCAAATTACAAAAATTATAGAAGATGGAGGTAAGGAGACTATACCTGGAGAATATTAGAGTTTTTAGTGCATGAGGTTCTCCAAGAGGGTTCACTCGAATTCCACAAGGCTTCATCACTCTTCTAGGCATTCCATCAAATGGTTTACATGCTCCTAGATCACCCATCCCCTTTCCTTTTCTTAAACGTCTCTAAATCTTCTTCAACAAAACCATTTGTGCCCATCCCCAAAATGAAGCATTCCATGAGCCCCCATTTCCTTAAGGTGGAATGTCAATTATTTAATGTGCCTTATCCTTTGCCCAACATTTTTCAAAGATGATTAATATAAGAACACAGGGTGTGGAAATTTTAGAACCCATCTCCAACAACAAGGAAGTTGTGAATGTTATAAATACTCTTAGACCCGTATTCCTTTACTAAAAAAACAAATCCATTCAACTACCATAGTTTAATGGGAATATTGAGACAAATATTAGAGTTTCTCCAAGACAATTTGGGCATTAATTGATGTGCTTTCTTGCACAAACCAATATATCCACCCAAACACCACAAGAATCATCCAATATTATGCATTCATCTTCACCTTCTAATGTGATCTTTAAACAATGGTAGATGTACCCATAGAGCAACCTAAAATTTAATTGGCATGCTAAAGGTAACATTTAGAGCTCCTCTGGGATGGCCAGTGCAGCCACACAAAAATCTACCAAAAGAAAAAAATTCACACAACCAACACATGATTACCTAGTATGTTGGAGATAACATTCAGAGACTAATAAGACTATAGATGCAACACATTTTTTTAATACACTTTTTCCAGTTGTCAATATAGTGTTGGTTGTCCACAAACCCTTTGATTTCACACAGATCTAGTAAAAGAGCCATACAAGGTGATTTATATATGTTCCATGTCTAATTAAACCCCAAATTTTCACATAAGCGTGCAGGATGTGGACACAATTATGGATTATGGATTAAAATATATCATTTTCTTGGAGTTTCTCCCCTTATTACTCAATGGCAGCTGTTTGGAACCAAAACACCCAATGTGAAGAAACGAAAAAGAAACAAGATATCCTTTTTCCCTCTCACTGACTATTAATCCCACTTAAAATGCAAAAATAGATCCATGTGAAGGGATGAACAAACCAACTATGGTAAGACTTTAGGATGGCTAAAAGAGGGATCTCTATTTTGCACAGTCCCATGTAACCTTATGCATTCACTACAACTACAACATCTACCAAATTGTCCATTTTTAGTGTTTTTATAGATCTCCATGATCTATTCTAGAGATCGTATTTTTGCATGGGGGAGTAGGAAGGAAAATGTAAAATGATTTCATTAGATACCTATTTGTTTCATAAGTGAAATAGTGTGACTATCTCGAGAGGGTACCCATGCCTTATTACATAGTCGTGTCCTTCCATGGCTGCAACTATGCAAGGAATACTAAATTTTCAACCTCCACATGGGTTTCACGTGATAGATAGATGGAGGCACAATTAAAGTGCATGAATTATTGTCAAGGATAATGATAGGACTTATTGGACACCTGCCACACTCAACTCCTACCACATGCATTCCATTAAATTCTTTAATATTTTACAAACTAGAAAAAAGAAATAATAAATATACTAGAAAAGAGAAATAAGTTCCCCATTAATCCTCTTATGTGTAATAGTGTAAAGTAGAAATGTAATAGTACTAATTACATACCAAAACATGAGTGCATAAAGGAAACTTATGGCCCTAATGTTTTCTAGACCGGACGTTAAAATAAACACCACAGAGAAAGGGAGAATGACACACTTCATGCTCCCTGAATATGGCAAAAAATGATTCAATCAGAGTATGAATCCATATGAAAATGTGCTTATAATGATGATAGATATATAAATGTTGACTAATCTATAATACTTTCCCCTGGGAAAAACCATATGGTATGGTCACAACCATATATACATTCCTGACCATGTTGTAAGTTTTTGAACACCTGTAAATTTTTCTTATTTTAGTTACCAAAATCTGATACTAACGAACTTTTTTTTCATCTACATATTCTTATACCTAGAAATATACATGTTCCTACGACAAATGTAAAATAAACACCTAGATGTGTTCCCCCACTTTTGAGGCATGTGAGGTAAAGAATATTGGCATGTGAATCAAAAGAAAAGATGGAAACCCATATCTAAGTGTGTGAGAAAATATATATATCTTGTACAATGACTAATGTGGTGGCTAGCAGGAAGAAGTTGTAGTTACAAAAGATGATGTGCATGGTAAAAACTATAACACAAACTAGTAGAAAAAATAAGAGGAAATATTTATGGCCATTTGTGGCATAGAGGATGTCGTGCTTGTTCTAGAAAGTCCAATTTTGTGAAAATCGGAGCTCGAAGTCAAAAGTTATGGCCGTTTGAAGTTCATAGGTCAAACGTTGACTTTTCTTCTTTGTTGCAGCCGTTTCGCCTTTTCACGTCCCACGCATACTTTTGTCCCAGCTATCCCAGAAAAATTCTCCTGCATCGACCGATTTGGGCTTCCTTGTCCCTTTTTGTGGCCTCTTCGCCTTTTCACGTCCCGCGCGTACTGTTGTCCTGACTATCCCGGAAAAAAATCTTTGAACTGCCCACAATAGACCATCTTGCGGAAAATTGGCCGATTCACGTCCTATGCGTACTTTTTTCTCAGCTGTCCCAAACTACACGAAACAAAATACTTGATGATTTTTTATTTCCTTCGGTCGTTTCATCTTTTCACGTCCCGATGTCCTAACTGTCCCGCAGACCGCCTGGGACAAAAATGTCTGACTTAGCCAATTTTCTTTGTATTTCGGCCCCAAACCTGGTACAATGAACCTCGGTATGACCCGCACTAGTACGATCTACACCCTTCATACCCGAAATTCTTTAAAACAATCCTACAACCTTATTTTTTGTATTTTTTCCATTTTTTCTAACTCGTTGGGATTTTTCCTTGGATGAGAGAGTTAGAGAGAAACCAAGGGGGCCCCCAAAAACATGATTTTGGGCCTTGAATCAATCTACTTGCTTGGGACTGAAGAATTTGATGCATGTTTACCTTGAAGGTTGAATTTTGGATAACAGAACCTAAGATAGGGGAGTTTTTTTTTAGTTCAATATTGTTTCTGTTGATTTAATTAATGATTACATGAAATCTGCAACTATGTGTGTTGTTACAAAATGTAATAGATCACATAGTCTATAATTTTTTGATTATCTTCAGCAAAAGAACACAAAGCCCCGAATGATAGATGTGTTATCTTGATGAATACATTTAATTGCAGAATAGATGAAGTGTTAAGTTTTGGAATAACAATCATAGTTACATATTGCAGCAATCAGAGTTCATTGCTAAAAGTTACAGGTATTTTTAAGGTTCTTTCCTTCATGATTAAGACATTCAATTATATTATTGAGTTGTTTAATTCATCATACAATCCATAAAGAAAGTTGAAATGTAGAAAGAAATATACAACTTAGTTTTAGAATTCAATGTTTTATTCATAAGAAATTTCAAATGTTCCCACACAAGTTGTGGGATATAACTCAAGAGTAAATTATAACTATTGAAGAGTAAATTACAACTACTGAGGTAAGAGGTACATATACATTAAAAATAAAATAGAGGATTATGAATGAACCCATCATTTCTTAAGGTTTATTTTGTTTCAGTTGATGCATTTCCAGCTCCGACTTTTCTCCATCTTCATCCTCGTCGCTTGGCAAATGGAACTGTACCTACAAATGGAAAAGGAAAGACTGTCAAAATTGATCTCAGGGTTAATCCATATTACTATACTGTCCAAATTCATGTAGGTGGATCTCTTAATAATATGAGGTATAAATTACTTCAGATATCAAAGGCATAACTGATAAAAATACTTTTCTGTAGCAACATACATGATTTATTCACTCAAAAATAAGGATAGAGAAGAAAGAGAAAAAACTATGGAATGAAAGAGAGGCCAAAAAGCCTAATATTTTCTAACCAGTTTTTCTAAATGTACAGATACATGTAAGAAGAAATAAGTGACACATTTTGTAACTTGAATGACGAAAGCATATTTATTTCAGTTTAAATAAAGGTTGAAGTTAATTGAAAAGAGATAAGATTACAGCTAAAACAAAATGAAAAAGGGAATCTGAGAAAAAATTGGCAGGGCTTCACCATGTAAAATGGACATTTTACATCTTTCCATCAACAAGCCATAAATCAATAGATGAAGGATACAGTGACCAAATCAAAGAAAAGTGTTACAGCTTAATCGAATACCGAATTCACATTTCCAGGAAGTCTTTTCCAATTTTTACCAAGAAATATTTAGTAGTGTAAAAGTACAGAAACATCAATGATTTGCACAGTCATGAAAAGAAGAGAGAAGAAAGTGAATAAGTAAATATAGAACTTATATAAAATCAGATTTGCATGTCAAGATGGCCACTTCTAGTAACTGTTATAGGGTGTATGACAAAATACAGCATAAGTCATGATGCTACGTCACTTCTTCAAATTATATATTGTTGAATATAAGTCATAAAGATACAGTATGACTAATGAAGGAACAACAAAGATAAAGCAAAATCAATTATGTAAGAACATCAAGGCTCATAGAGAAATATGAAGCATTATGTTAATCAATTTCCCTTCAAGAGCTACATTCTATGTTGTTTAAAAATGCTTTCAATGTGTATTGACTGAAGCATGAATAAAAAAGAAAGATGAATTTGATTTCAAAAATTGGCTCATGGACACTAATTATATCATTCAGAACACTTATGATATAGGATATAAATAACATGAATTGAAGAAACAAAGCAGATTGCAAGTAATTCAGAACTCAAATAGATCAAGATAACATATTCAATACTAAATAATTTCTTTAAAATAATATAATTGAGATCTTTTCTACTCAAAATACCTATACAAGTTCAAGAATATCAAATACTAAAGTACATCAAAGGTACAAAATTTTATGAAGGATTATAGTTTTAGATGTCAAGGTTATAAGAAATACTAAATAGCATCATGCTTGTATAAGAACAGGATGCAAGCAAATAAAATATGCTCATAAACAAGGTTACATTCATGTTGAAGATCTTCCAAAGAGATACAATCAAAATGGAGCAAACCTAGTTCAGAATGCAAACAGATCTTGAATAACAGTACTAATAGTGAAAAGAGAATTGAATAACTCAAGTAGACCATGTTGTACAGAGCTTTGTTCATGGCACAAATCATCTTTAATCTCAAAATAAAGCTCCTTAGGATAGATAATAGATCTCAGACAAAGCTACAGGAAACCCAAACACCAAACAGAAAATATCTAGATTTATAGTCAAGAACGAATACTCATGCCAATTAAAGTTCCAAATCTAGTGATTAAGCAAAAAATGATAACCTTTAGGGATTTTACTATTTCAAAAACAAGATGGAATGAGTTAATCATAGAAAATGTACCAAGGAAATCGATAGAAATGGCCAAGGCGAAGACAAAGAGCTTCTGGGAAAATCTCAAGCCAAAGCAAAACTAGAAACAATGAACATCAAGGAAACTGGTTCGAGCTTAAAGGATTCAAAATATAGTTATGCTAAAGAAACCATATCTAAAGCCAAACGTAGAGCCAAATATCCAGATTTGTAGTAAATAAAATACAATACCCATGTCTTTAAAAGACTAGATCTGGAACTTATCAGCTGAAAAATAGGAAACAAAGCTTAAAATCTTACCAGTCATGGTCGAGTCTATCGAACCCTAAAAAAGATCAAGTGGAGAGTAAAATAACAAACACCCAAAAGTATTTTCAAGCTCAGAGATTGAATTCATGATAGAAATGTAAAGTAAACACAAGGTTTTTCAAAGTGTTAATTCTTTTAATCCAATAATCAGAAGAAACAGTTATAGAGTATACAAACAAGAGGCTCACTTTCTAATTTAACGGCAGCCATTAAAGCTTTCACAGAGTCCTTTCATAGTGATAATCAATTACAAAATAGATGTATCATAGTTTCAAACCCATGCTTATGTACTTGAGGAGTGGCTATGCCAAAATATTAAAGAATAATGAAGTATAAATGTACATAAACCTTCTACAGTGACCTCGAGGTCTCCATTAATAGAGGAGAAGCATAAATTTATGCACAAAGATTCTAAAAAAGTATGAAAGTGAGATCGAGACTACTTTCATGGTATTTGAGACAAAAAATTTCTAGGGCTTCACCCATTCCCTCATGCTCGGGAGACAAAATGACCAAATCATTAGGTTTCAAACCTTTTTTCTATCCAGACCGAGGGCCGAGTTAGTTAACTCAACATGAGTTAGATTACATACGTGGAGCTCATAGGAAAAACCCTAAATTCAACAAGGGTTACTTGATGCCACTGAAAAAGGAAGGGTCAAGTCATTGTTGGAGGGGGCCAACCACCCAAATAATTTTGTAATTATTTGCTTTGAACTTCTAAGGTCTAAACCATGATGCCTCAGAAATATCACAAAATGCCCGACAACATTATGATTTTACAATAATAATCCCAAAAGGGGGGCAAACAATGTAAGTTCCATGTAAATCAAAATCCCCACATTATAACCAATGACATATATTTCCTAGGGTTAAGGTTTTTCTTATCTTAAAAATTGCAAATGAACCTTAATCTAGTCAAAGCTCGTGCCAAGGAAGATATGGAGTAAGAGGAGAATATTATTTTTGAATAAATGTGGTCCCCACAGTGGGAAAATTGAAATTTAAATGGATTTTATTTATAGAGGAGTATCTTTTCATGTGACCACAAGAAGACAAAGGGAATGTCAACATCAGAGCCTACAAGTGGTCCCCATGTATTGGGTGATTTTTGCAAAGTATTGCAAATACTGAATTATTTTTACTCATAGGAGGAGATCAAATTTTGCATGTGCATGCAAGAGGGATTTTTAATTTCTATTTTTGCAATTGTAAGTGGATCAAGTGGAACAGCTAAAAGACAGAGACTACATGCATTGGAAAAGACTTGCTCATCAAGCAAGGTTTATTATTAGCATTATTCACCCAACTTTATTAATAATAGAACAGTCAACTGTAGTTTGACTAAGTTGTAATTATGGCTATTCATGCCTCTTTGTATTAGCATGGTTATTTTTATTCCTTTATTTATTAATAAATGAAGGGTAAAAATAGGATGCATGGGCAAGTAGATTTTTAGCCTATTTTTAGGAAGGGTGGAATGAATAATTTTTTCTATATATTGTGTGCAATTACAAGCACAGAGAGGGGAATTTTAGACACAAGAGTGCTGAAGAAGATTTTGCCAGTTTTTCCCTCTGAATGAGAAGTATATTCTACCTTTCCAATTATTTGCAGTCTTGTATATGTTTTATCAATCCTAGTGAATGTCTAATTCCCTGATTAATCATCTTACCCTATTGCAAATTCATTAATTTTTGCTTGATATTAATGTGCATGTGTAACTTAACAGTATTGTTGTGATACTATCCCTTAATACATCAAAGTGTTTCCCCTAATATTATGTAGAAATCTATTGGCTTGTACATCTAGAACTCATTCGCATATCAATTGTGCATGTGCTCAGTCAAAGACCTCACATAAATTTTGTGTATCACCCTAATTTTGAATCCATTCACAATCATCTTTTACCCTCAAACCCTACAAAATTAGTTTAGGATACATCAATAAGGAACCGGCCTTGATACCAAAGACTCACCTAAAAATAGGTATACCCATAGAACTGAGGTGCTTTCATTGTATCTAAGAAAGAGAGAGATCAATTTTGCAAGCTTAGAACACCTACATCCATCTCTCTACATGGTGCACTTTCGACAGGTAGCAGTTCTTTTAACTCAATAACAATGCTTGAGATAGATTGCATTGACTGGAATCTGCAGTCCTTCTCCATCCAGCCTTGATAGTTGGAAATCATTGTTTTATTTACATCCTGAAATCATATAAGGGCCACTCTATATAGCATCAAACTTAGAGTGACTTCCTAGTTTTTCCCTGTCTGTATCCCATTTAAGGACCAGATCTCCCTCTTGCAAGTTTATATCTTTTTCCATCTTGTCAAAGCACCTCTTGATCAATGATTGATCCTTCTCCATGATGTGCATGGCTTGGTTCCTCAACTCCTCCAACTCCATGAGCTTTGTGTATCTTGCTTCTATGGGTTCGAAATCAGATAGCTCTAGATGCTTCATGAGTTCCAATGTGCAAAATTTGAGGGATATAGGTAGCCTTACCTCCCTTCCATAGATAACCTATAAGGATAGGTCCATGTCAACCTATTTGGATTAATCCTATCAACTCACAAGTCTGATTTCAACTTGGCATGCCAAGTTCTCTGTTTCTCGTCTGGAGTTCTCCTTATAATCTTCAAAAGATTTTTCTTTGTGAACTCTACCTACCCATTTTCCTATGGGTAGTAATTTGACAAGGTGCTCAAGCATATCCCATTTTTACTGCCCACTTTGTGATCTTAGCACCTAGGAATTCCAAGGCATTATCTGATATAATGGTGGTCAAACTTCAAACCTCATCGTTATCCCTTCATAAAAATCTAGTATATTGGCCTCATTTACTTCTTTGAGTGCAACTACCTCTGTCCACTTAGTGAAATAATATGTGGCTCTCAGGATCCACTTGTGGCCCATGCTAGAATTTGGATTAATCATCCCAATGAAATCTAGCCACCATTACATGAATGGTTCATTTACAGAAATGGGTGGAGTGGAAGGGTTGCTAACCTCTCTTTTCTTGTGAAGAAGGCACACTTTTTACACTTCCTACTCCATGCATAAAAATCGTGAAAAAGGTTAGGCCAATAATAAATTACCTTCATAATTCTAATATTTTTCACCCTTGCGGAAAAATGACCACCTATTTCTCAGTCATGAAATTCATGTAGCACCTTCTCTATCTAATCTACCCATAGTCACCTTAGGAGGTCACCATTTACATCCTTCTTAGACAAGATACCATCAAACAATACAAAGGGGATACAATGGAGCCTGAAATATATTTTTTTGGCCTTTCTCACCCCTTAAGGACTTTGACCTATTTGATGGAAATGGACTATATCTTGAGTCCAGTAAGGATCGGGTGAGGCATCAGCTGATTGCTCTTGATCGTCGTGTAGAACCAAAAATAACCTCTCCTTTATCACTTGCCCCGACATGTTATCCTAAAGCTACCTGTTCACATAATCCCTTCCCCTTTACTAGCTTGGTCACCTTAACATCAATGTCATATTCCATGATCTTGGTTACCCATCAAGCCATTTTTTCTTGGAGGTCCTTGTTTAAAATAAAATATTTTATAACAGCATGTGTGACTAGTAGATGAATCCTTCTATTTAACACTAAATGTCTAAACTTATTCACAATTATAATCATGACAAGGACATGATTATCAATGAATGAATATATTACCTCATAGTCCATAAGGCCTTAGCTTAAGAATTTAATAGGTTGTTCCATTCCTTCCTTATTCTACTGCAGCAAGATTATGGAGATAGTTTCCGAACCACCAAAGGTGTATAGAAAGAAGTATTTGGAAAATTCTAGATTAATGAGAATTGGAGCTTGAGATATGGCCTGTTTGATGGCTTCAAAACTTTCCTTTCCCTCCACTATCCATTTTAAAGACATTTTTTTTTAGCATCATAGTTAATGGCTTTGCAAGAGCAGAAAAATTTTGTACAAAATTCCGAACAAATTTTATCCTCCCCAAAAATATTTTGAGATCCTTTTTATGACTTGGAAATGGTAGAGCACATATGGATTCTACCCTCTCTTGATCAATTATCTATCCTTCCTTTGACACGATATGTCCTAGAAGCTTACCCTCATGTGCCATGAATATGCACTTTTTTGGGTTCAAGGACACTCCAAACCTCCTGCACCTTTAGAAAACCTGTCTGAGATGAAAGATATTTTTAGAAAATATAGTGATGTCATTAAGATATACAAGCACTATTTTATTTAACATTCCCTTAAATGCCATATATATTGCTTGTTGAAATGTTGTTCCAGCATTTAATAGCCCAAATGACATCTTGTACACATAGGCTCCCCATTTTATGGTGAAGGTTTTTTTGAATGTATCCTCCTTTTTCATCATAATTTGATTATAGTCTGAATATCTGCATAACAGGGAGAATCTTTCTGAACCAGCCACTACCTGTAGAATTTTCTCCATTGAGGGAAACTGATAGTGATCCTTGAGGGATACCCTGTTTAACTTTTGAAAATACACACACAACCTGATTTCCACATTCCTTTTCCTAACCAGCATTATATTTTCCACCCAACTTGAGTGCTTGATCAATAAAATTATACTCACCTCAATGAGATTATTCAAATCCTTCTTCATGAGAGGATCTATATGAGGGTTGACTGACCTTTGTTATTTCCTAGAAGGATTAGCCTCCGGATGCAACTGAATGGTGTGTTTCACCAATTTTGGGTTAAAACCCCTTCATATCCTCATAGCTCCACACGAAAATGTCTAGGAATTCCTGGAATATATGAAAAAGGTCGTAATTTTCTTGTTCATTACTCATCTTGCCTATTTGGAGCATCTTACCTTCTCCAACTAAAATGGGCTAAGAATCCTCCTTTTTTTACTTGAATTTTGGTCTTCTCTTTTTGGAATTGATCATTTAGTTTTGAGTTGTGACTCTAAATTCACTAAACCATTTATAATTTATTTTTTCCGCAGCTGCACTACTTGATCCCTGTACTGCTGCTCCAATTTCTCCTAATTTTTAGTTGAGAACTCAACCTCCTCCTGAAAATAACTAATGATTTATTGATCATTCTTGAAAAAGTTATCATCTTATGTTATTATTTGGTACAGCTGGCCTTATAATGACATTAACACGTGGTTGTGCTTTATCTCTCTTGATATTGTACACCACATCAAATGTTGCTCCAATTGTTGTGAGCTTATCTGCAGCCTCATTCTTCTTCCATGGTATGGCCTAAATATTGAATACTTCAAGGTCTTCAATATGATACCATACCCGATGCATGAAGGCCTTTAGTAGATTATTCTTAGTAGCATGTTTTCATCTAACCTGGTTGATAATTAACTCACTATATCCAAACACTTGCAAGTTTAATACCCATCTTTCTTGCCCAATGCAATCCATGGATTAAGGATTCCTACTAAGCTATGTTGTTTGAGTAAGAAAACTCAAAATGGAAAGCTGGGGTAATATTTTGTACCATGTGGAGAAAAAAACATAGCTCCTCCATTAGCACCTTGTCTACTCCTTGATCCATCAAAGAATAGTTTCCATACCTCATTATCATCTTTATCAGCAAGCTTGGTGATACTAAGAAATGGTGAGTTTTCTTTATGCAAACAATAGACCCCCTAATTCAGCTTCTTCCATTTCCTTTTATGGATTGAAAGCATGTCCCCCCTAAGCTCAATCATCAAATGTTAGGTTATGAATTCTCCCAACCTTTGTGTTTACCTATTCAGCTTGCAAGCATTCCTCTTGATCGAATATGGTACAATTTGCATTGATTGGGTTGGGAACATAAGGCTCAATGTGAAAATTGGAAATTAGATCCGACCTGATCGTAGCCTTAGCTCCATACCTTGTCCCAAATAACATGTGGGACTAGTCAACAGAAAAATAGCCTCTAATTTTAGACATGAAGTCTCTTGATAAACATAATACAAAGAATGGTGGAAATTCTATGACCGATACATCTTGCAAGACATTCACATTGGGACATGCATGCAATGTAAGGCTCAATCCTTTGATTACTCCAACTGTTGTTACCATTATCTCGTCCAATTGCACCACACCTCTAGAAATGACTTCATATTGAAGACCCACCTGATCAGCTATCTTTTTGGCATTACAAAGCTACTTTATCCTGAATATATCACGTAATTATGCACCAACTTATCTCTGATGATCAATGAGATATAGAATGGTGGGGGCTTCAAATTTTTACCTTATTGGCCTCCTTGATTTTCTCCTTCCTGAGTTGCATTGGTGAGTACCTTCTCTTTCTCTATGGATGATTGATTTGATGCCGACCAATTCACCATAGTAGCTTACAATAGGTCTCTTTGTCCTAGGATAGCTAATGACTCCCACATTGAGATGTTTACATTCATTTTCTAAATCTGCTCAATAATGTTGAAGGGATATGGGATATCTCTTTGCTAACCCTTCCTCTGCACATTTTTTCTTGTACATGGGTTGTTACAACCAACACTTGAGCTAGTCTAGGAGGTTTCTTTGGTTGACCTTGCACATTGGGAGCTACATTTTGGTTATTGATACCTTGTTTGGTGATAGAGGGTTGTGGATCATTTTAATTGGATGATTGTCCCTCTCTAATATTTCTCTTCTTGGATCATGTATTAGATGCTACACTTTGAGAAGGGGCTTGATTCATAACATAGAAATCATCGGTCTACCAATTTATAAGTATGGTCTCATTCAGAGGTGTCTATTGCTAAGTTGCCCTGTGAACCATTGATTTAGAGAAGCTATGATTTTAGAAGAATGGAGACATTGCAATCAAAATTTATCTAGTCCATGAGAACCAAGTCCACATTGGGCATGTTGGAGAATTTAGGTAACTAGACTAATGAGTCAGCAATGACAGTTGGTTCCTTATTTCATGGGCTATGGGGTTGTTCTTTAACAGTTATCTCTTGAGAGTTGTTTGAACAAGAGGCCTTAGGTTGCATTGGTCTATTTTTTTCATTCTACTAACTATTTTTCCAATCCGCATCCTTAGAGGGTTTAGCCACCTTGGCTGTTAGGCTATTGCAAGGGACATAAAGAGGATAGGCCTTGATCTTGTTATCAGAGGCCTGATACCATAAAAAAGTGTTAGGAAGATTGATATATTAGATACGTTGGGAGTAACAAATGACTCCCATATGAATCTCCACAAACTCTTTCAGTTCTTAGGAGATATCCACTTCAACACAAAACACACTTCTATGGACAGGCATTGTAAAAATGTTTGAGGTTCCATATAGACCACCTTCTCAATAGTAGAGGTAATTTGATGCAAAAAATGAATGTAGGGTAAGGGGAGGCTAGGAAATTCCACACAAACTGGCACTTTGAGTGTAGCATAATCAAATACCACAAAGACTATGGTCCATGGAGAAAGGACCAAAAGATATTTTCAAATATACCAAGTGGTTGAATGGGTTGAAATGGTTAGGGCATGAGACAGGTCAAAGAAGTTAAAAATGAAAAATCCTTTGGTCATGTTTTGTACGCTCTTGAGCTGGATGTAATGGGTAGGCAAGGCCGAGAATGCTTTTATATGTGATGCAAACCAAAAATATTTGATGATACAGAACTGTTATAACCATTGGCATGTAGCATTAAACTCGGGAATACGTAAAATAACATCAGAGGGAAATTCGTTACCTCATAGAAGAACTTCAAGATGAACTTCCAAAGGTGTTTTGGTAGTGGTGCCATTATTAAAATCTCCACTACCTCCATCTGCGGTTTCAACAAATAGGCTTATAGTTGAAGAGATCATTATATAGATGCACCGAGAGGGTGATAAACCCTAAAAAAGACCGATATAAATATTATCCTACCATGCCCAAAGAGGCCATAGAATGACAAGTGCACATGGAGGAAACCCTAGTAGAGACGACACCCTAAGCATTAATATTTTTATGTGAACATATATATAGAATTTGACAATGTGGTTTAAACAGAGTAAGACATGAGAAGATGAGTGCAATTATCTCTTTGAATTTTCTAGAAGATAATATGGATGTGATATACGGATGAACTACGTGGAAATATCCTACAAATGCTTTGTCTATGATTCAGCAATTGCATTGTACACGGGATGAAAAATTATATTTAGAACTAATTATTTGGTTGTTTCATAATTTTGGATAGTTTTTTCTAATTAAAAAGTGATTCTCTAACTTTTTTAAATATTTTAAAGTGACTAGAATATTCTTCAATTTGAAGTATCAGGACTTGAAAATGTGTGAAACCCTTTTTAACTGAAAAACTTTACCCATGGAATAAACCTAGGCTAAAATTCCTATAATATCTTAGTGGTTAAGTGAAAGCATAATTCGTAAACATCCTACATTGGCACTACTATAAAGAGGCCTTTATACACAACCAAAATTTCATGGTGTTATATTGATGGTACAGTAAAAATCCCCAATGATGATAAATTTCATTTCCACAACAAATGATGATGCCCATATCCCATTTCCTTCAAAAAAAAGGATTGAAATTCTCTACTCCCATCTACAACCAAAACCCTAAACCTAAGTATAGTGGTAGCTCTTCTAATCTTGGCAGCAGCTCTTCTGGGCATGGTTGTGGTGTGCATAGCGAGTGTAGGAATGGAGATGTAAAAATGGGTAGTTCGGGAATGGTCACTGGCTTATTTGGATCCCTTATTTCAAGTCGACCCTCTATTTCTATGGTGGTCATGTCCTTTCCTTATCTTGTCTAGATTTCCCCTGTTGGAGTTGATTTTTCTGTGGGTGTTATAGTTGTGAGGGGGATAGATTTCATGAAAATCTAGTTCAGGGTATTCTAGGTAAAATATTCTTATATGTAGCTAAATCCTTTACTCGACCTCCTTCCAAACCCATTGTGCATGCTAAATCTTCCCCCAAAGTGAGATTTGAATCAGAGGTATTGAAATCGGAGTCATATTTCAAGGAAAAGGACCTAATCTACAGATTAAACATTATCAGCATAGGTTTGCCTCTACTCCATGAATGCATCTCTTCTCTTTGGAAACTGTTAATGGATGGTAAAGTGGAAATTCACCCCATAATTAGAGGTTTCTTCATTGTTTTATTTGATAACATCTCTGATAGAGATTTTATTTTTGATAGAATTCAGGATTTTCAATCCCATTTTCTTCTTACGAAGCCATGGTTTCCTCTTTTCAATCATGTTACTAAAACATTCCAAGTTAGACCAATTTGGATTTTTTTTCCATATCTACCCCTCTAGTTTTGGGATGAGAAATATTTAATTTCCATTAGGGATTCTCTATGTAAAACTCTTGTTATTGACACAAATATGACCTTATATGAGTATACAACGTATGCCTGCATCTTGAATGACATGAACACTTCAATAGTTTTGAAGATATAATCTAGACTCAAAACCTAGACTATGAAGGTTTTCCCTTTAGATGTCAAACCTATTATTCACTTAGTCACTTACTTGCAGACTACAAGAATGGGAAGAAACATGTCATTATTCCTACTTCATGGTACAAGAATGATGATCTGATTCATTTGGTTGTTAACAATCACTCACATAGTGATTCAGAAGATGGATCTGCAAATGAGGAAGATGTGGTTTCAAATGAGGTTTTCATCCCTTCCTCTACCCCAGTAGACAAGAATCCACCACCCACCTCTCTGATTAGTACTATTTCCTCATAGGTCCAAATTCAGGTGGATAATAACAATTTTGATATTGTCATACCAGTTCATACAAACAAAAATGTAAATCCAAACACTAGTTATGGTTGGTCTACTGTAAGAAGAAGAAAGAAATGGAAAATTTTCAATGATTTCCTTAAGATGAATCTTATAACCCATCGGAAGTTATCTCATGGCTAGTTTTTCATTTAATTTTGTGTTTGGTAGTGTTGTTGTTCTGGTTTGTGTGTGTTTTACCCTCATTACCACTAGTAGAGGTAGTCCCATGTGTTCCTCATTGATATACTTTTATCTCCATTGGTACTTATTGTAATGGGGAACGGTCCCCTCAAACCTCTTTCACCCTTAGTTTTACAAAAATGTCCCATTTCCTTCCTTTCTACATGCCTATGATAATTTTTCTTCTTTACTTCTTAGTTTCCTAGCCTTACGTTCTTCTACAAGTCTTTTTCGCTGATTTTTAGTTTAAGTTGTGTAACTACTGTGGCGGTTGAGTAACTATTGTGGCACTTACGCAACCACCAGTTTTCCTTTATCGAAGGTTGTGTAACCTCCGGTCTGTGGAGACTGCCAGTTCTATGTTGTTTAATCTAAAAATTCAACTCCCACTTTTGTACACGTGTTGCAAGTTCCCAAGTACTTTTCTTACACTTTTCTAAACCGATTCTGTTGATTTTGAGCTTGTTGGATGCATATGAAATTCTTCTTGCTCACATACTATTCTTAGCTTGTTGATTTCCCCTTCTTATTATGATCTATAACTTCTTGATTGCAAAGTGTACCGGACCATTTCCCTGCCATTTTTCTATAAAAACCAAGGTTTTTCCTAAAGAATTGGTTGGAGATTATTTATTTTTATTACATTGTTACTCTACTGAAATCATACCAAAAAGTACAAAAAAATCAATTTCTACTTTATTACTCTTTTTCTTTCATTGCTACAAGTCAACCTACCACCGGTCTTCTCCAAAACTCTTCTAGTTATTTGATTTTCTTCCACGGCTAGTAGACCTCTTTGGAATCATTGGACTAATCTTTGGGGAATATGCTTAAGGGATAAATAAAAGCACAACTATGGCTGGATATTTTCACAGTTCTACATTTCCAAGTTGGGGTGCAATTCAAATTCTTTAAATCTTTCTTGTAATCTCAATTTTATATTTTTTATCAAATCATAGTTGTTTTAAGGAGGTAGAATTTGCAAGTATTCATTTCATGTAAGTAGAATATGTTGATATCTCCTTCTCATCTTATCCTTATGGATTTTCCTGGGAAAGGATTTGGAGGAATTTCATTTGCAAATTTCTTCATTTATTCAATTAAAATCACTTGTATCTTGCATTTCATTTATTAGATAGATTTAAACATATACACGAGAAAATATTTCATTGAAATTTTCCTCCTTGCTTGCCCCTATAGATCTGCAAGGGAAAGAATTATGAGGAAGTTTCTATGTATGTTTATTTTGTTGCATTTCTTCACAGGTTAGATTTTTGTGTAATCCACTATTTCACTGAGGAAGTTTCACGGAAGTAAATTTCTTTTAAGAAGCTTCATTTTGATAAACTAAAATTAACTAAATAACTAGTAATTGGCCTAGTTAATCTAAGTTATGAAAAACTATAATAAAGTAAATAAAAGTAGTAAAGAAACTATGTAAATGATCTAAGTAACTACACAAGAGGAAATGCTAAACCTAATGTGCAAAAAGGAAGAGAAAATAACTCAACTGAATAACAGATGCTCATGAGAAAGTGTCACAGTGATGACTGGAAAAATCAAAAGCAAGAATAACTATGAAAAAGTGTCAAAAATAATGGATCTGGAGGATCTAGATGGATTGGAGCACCTAGAGAGGGACTGGGGCACATGTGGGCACTCTAGTCTGCAATCTAGGCTCCCCGGTCTGTGAAAAATCTCTAAAACTAATCTTCACTGGTTTGGAAGAAGGTCTGAAATCCTTTTTTTCTATCTCATAAACTTTTCTATCCCGTGTTAGATATTGTTAATAATCCAAGATGGAAAAAAGACCTTCAAGACCCCAAAATAAGCATCAAACCCTAAAAAATAAAAAAGCATATGAAGGGGTCAAACTGATCTCAGCTACCACAATGGTGGACTTACTAACAAATCATTGCACTACATCTCAAACCCCTAGGTTTTTCTTGTGCCAGTCGCACATTTTGAAGTAGCAAGTAATAATATGTGTAGAAAATGTAATAGAATGTGTGTATGGAATAGAATTGAAACCCTCCCCCTATGAAGTGTGATGGAGATATCATCACCTTGTGCCTTGATGATGGAGCTATATAGATTCAAGTGATCTCTAATGTTATAGAAGGATGCAACTCTAGAGGATTGATATTGTTAAATGATGTTAGGTCCCTCCTTATGGTCTCATAACTTTATATTTATAGGGTTATCTTGGTCTAATTTAATAATTAACCTAGAAAAGGTCGACCATAAGAAATATTTAAGATCTCAAATGGCTAGAAAAATCCTAAGAAGTGGCATGAAATCTCTAGAGAAATCAGGGCACCCATGGTGGGACGAGGATGCCCACGGGTGCCCCAGTACTAATCTAGGTGCCCCATTTGAGGTTAAAATAACGTGGGATGATAGAATCTGACTGGTCATATGGGTGCAAGTGGTCAAAAATGATGAAATAAAAATAAAACAAGATGGCCAAAAAGAAGGGGTTAATTAGTACTTTCTTCACTCAAGAACCTTCTAAATAGTAGTGTTATCCAAAATTCACCCCCCAAGGTAAATTTTTGATAACATGCATCTGATTACTCAATCCCGAGAAAGTATGTTGATTCAATGCAAAAAATCATGTTTCTGGGGTCCCCTCGGGTTCTTTCTAACTCCCCTATCCAAGAAGTAAACCCAGCAAGTTTTAAAAATGTGAAAGCCAAGCTTGGAGCTGAAATATTGAGAAAATCAGCTAAGTTCTAGCCCAGACAGCATCCGAAACAGTTGGGACATTGAGATGCGTGGGGCGTGAAAAGCTGAACCGGCTGAAAAAATGAAGAAAATTTCCTAAGTCTCGTTTCGCGCGGTCTGGGACAGTTGGACCAAAAGTACGCGCGGGACGCGGATCCGCTGGTCCGGCGCAAGTCAGTCCATTTCGAGCGGTTTGGAGATATTTGTCCTAGATGATTTGGGACATCCAGGCCAAAAGTACGCGGAGGACGTGAACCGGCTGATTCAGCCGAAACAGGAGACTTTCGTCTGGGACATTTGGGCCAAAAGTATGCAGAGGACGCGAAAAGCCGAAAGAGCCGAGAGCCAATGGAATCTCGCCACGTGTCTTCACTGTAAAGAGGGACAAGGAAGCCCGAATCGGCCGAAGCAGGATATTTTCATTCGGGACATCTGGGCCAAAGGTACACGAGGGATGCGTGGGACGTGAAAAGCCGAAAGAGCCACCAACAAATCAAATCTCGCCACGTGTCTTCACCTCATCGGCCCGGCGGGAAAATTTTGAAAAATTTCCCAAAGGCAAAAACAAAATGGAAATGGTCAAGAAGGGCCCACGTCTAATGAAATTGTGCCATGTGGTACTCAAGTGGCAGAGCGTGGGGAGAAATGGGAAAATTTTCCAAAGTGAAAAATATCAAAAATTAAAAGGACAAAGTGCGCCCCTCAGGCCCGAGCCAATAAAATAATGCCACGTGTCCAAGTGGCAAGAAATTAAGAAAGGGGCTGACAGAAATTTTTAGAGGATGAACCCGCGAATGAATCAGAGCCTGACACGTGTGATCCAAGTGGCAGAGTGCGGAAAAAATTCAAACTTTTCCCGCCGATCCGTTTTGGCTTGTTTTTGCCCTAAATCTTCAGATCGCCATATCTTTCGATCCAGAGCTTGGATTTTCACGTTCTTTATATCAATGGAAAGCTGGTGAAATTCTCTACACGATTACGGGGTCAATCTTGCATTTTGGTTCATTTTGGAGAGATAAAATTAAGAAACGTCTCTGTTGCATGATAATGGCCAGAAATGACGTTTCAACAACCAGCTTAAATGCAAAAAAACAGCTCGCCGCTTTTGCTAGGGTTCTCACCCACCACCATAATGAGATGAACTAAATGTGACCTAGAAGTGCTTGGGATAGATCTGGATTTCCTCTCTCTTCCCTCTCTCATTCTTCCTATAAATTATAAGGAGGGGCTTCTTTCTCAGGGTCGAACATTCCTGTTTTGCCCCTCCCTTCTTCTCTCTGGCAGGTGAATTTGTGGGGTTCGAACCTCCCATTTAAAACTGTAATGCAAATTTGCCTCTTGTCATTTTGTAGTGTATTGTATCAATCTTTGGAGAAAGTAATGCATGTCTGTGGATGATTCTCAGCCCTCTCTGTGTTCATTTGCATCCTCATGATCTTTCACTACAAATTTTGTTATCTGTGCATGATCTTGCATCACATTTGAATGGTTTGTGTTTATTGGCAAGATAGGTGTTCTTCATTCCTCAGTGCATCACCTCTGTTAGCTTAGGTTTATTTTTATGCATCTTCTTACCCTGTCTCCTTGGCAATATTAGATTAGGTTTTGAGTAAACCCTCTGTAATTTTTGTGTGCATCTGAACAGAGGAATAGGAACCAGCCTTCTCTGGAGATTCCTTTCTCATTTCTGCAAGTCCCACACTTGGAGAAAGGATTCCATGTTGTGCAATCACACTAGATGCTAGCATGATCAAACTAGAAATCTGATCAACATCTAGGGGTGCTGTGATTTTTCACCAACAAGTAGTATGAGACTGGGATAAATAAAAGTCTAAATTGCATGATTTTGTGACTACATTTTACCCACATTTGATGATGTTGAGAAGAAATATTGGTAACATAAAGTAGATAGAGATGCATACCTAATGCTAATGTAAAGTGATGAAGAAGGCATGTCAAAGGACTAGACAAAGTGGGAAATGAAAAAAATATGAAGGAACGTGGAAACTAAAGATGAAAAATGCATGAAGAAAAGTGATGAGAGTGAACCTAGGGTGGAACACATGTGTATCTACTGATGTATGTGATGTACCTACATTGAGCATTATTATTGACGTTGTCATTGTTGTTACTTTTTGTTTCCCCCATTTGACTTCTTATTTATCATATGGCTAGACCTGCAAGGAAAAAATGATCAAGTATTCAAATATGTATGTATGTAAGTGTAGAAATAGAATGTAAAATACACATGTATATGAAATCGTGTAAATTTAAAGTATGTAAATAAAAAGGATAAATGGAACATGCGTACTTGATCCATGTCGAGAAAGAGAGTGTAGAAGGAAATCCTATACTGTGAGTTTTTTGGGAGATCTCATGCGATAGGCCAAAGAAGTATAGGGAGTAAATACTTTGTGTCCTCCAACCTTTAACTAATTCCCTTAACTATGTGTGTAGAGATCTCTGCATGTACTATTTTTCTGGGTGATATGACACCACTGGATGAAGTACTGTAGAGAGGCACACCCATTATAATATCTAAGCTTGTAACTGCTTCCCAAAATGCTAAGGACACTATGTCCTATAAAATTCATTGTATATGAGGTTTGTATACTTTTCTGAACCCACTCCTTGTATATAATTGAACCGAACCCGTGTAGAATCTTTGTGTTAGAATGTAAAAACCTCCAAATTATGCCCCCTCTTTAGGGGCACATGTGATGTTGTTTATAGGATAATATGGCCCCAAAAGAGGACCAACCATATGTATGTTATAACCCTGAAAAGTGCTTGGTAAAAACAAAGACATGCACAAACAAGAAATCTATCCAAAGAGAAGTGTAATCAAATGCATGTATATGGAAAACAATGTGTAAGGTACACAAATAGTATAAAAGATACCAATAAAAGTAGTAATGTAAACATGCAAGAAGGAAAAGTAAGCCTCAAAAAGTAGGCTACAAAGATGGGACATCACTCATGATGTTGTAAGACACGAAAGGCCATCATTTTCGTAAACAAAATATAAGTGTGCACACTAAGAAAAGGGAAATGCCCACAAACAAGAGAAAATAATAGCAGACAACGTAACAAATAAGTATGGTAGCCAATATATTTGTATAACAAATTACGCACATGAATCACCCATTAGTCATGTCAGAAATATAACTAGTATGTCAAAAGTGTGGAAGAGTTGAATATGGATGCCCCTAGCAACTAGTGTAGGAAGAGTAGAATGCGAGCATCTGTGTCGCATGTAAGAGACCTGTATATGTGATCACATCTAGAAAATGGCATGAATTCATATCTTTGGATGATATGACATAAAAGTAAGCTAACTAGCATGTGTAATAAAGGTGAATATGAACAAGAAAAAGTAAGAAAGAGTAAAAACAACCATAATATGCAGTATGTTGTGGATGGATAGAATGGAATGCAAGATGGAATGATAGGATCCGCATGCCCCTTGAGTGAATGGAAATATATGTAGTGAGGTTCATTTTGTTTCCCCCCCTTAATAGCCAAGAATGAACAATAAATGAGAGTGCATCATCGGGAAATGGCCAAATTGTGTGTTGTGTCTAACATGTTGTGAGGGATGTATAGGTGTATTGATGAGATGTGACCTAGTGACAATGTGTGTAATAACCCTATGTCTGAAGCTTTTATCATGACCAGATGAACTTATAAGTGATGATTTAGCTTAAGTGTATATCATTATAAGATGAATGGACAAGTGATGATTTAGCCCTAGCATATACACTATGAGATGAATGGATGAGTGATAATTTATCCCTAATCTTATATCACTACAAGATGAAATGAGGGATTGGTGATGTAACCTAAGGTGTATATTGTTATCACCGAATCACAACACCCCCAAATGAGTTATGGATCTTATTTTCTAAGACAAAGTCATTTGGTGTGAGTTGCATTACATGGGACCATCTCTCAAGCTGTGGGACTTGGTAAACTTGAGATCGACCTCCAGAGAAAGTCGGTTCTTTCTCCTAAATTATCTGCCACAAGCTACTCTAGTGTAGGCAGAACCTAACTATCCTAATCTAACCGTTCCAAGGGGACAAAGAGAGAGAGAGGGTGAAAGATCCTACACTAAGTGGTGATAAGCTAGAAAAGGAAGTGGATGATCACATACCCAACTGCCTGAAACAGAGAGAGCTGAGCAGAGGAGAGGGTGGATAGAATGCACCACATACTAGAGATAGATTTCACACCGAACACCACTTCAGAACCCATTAAACACAGCTCCTAGGACATGCAAAAAATATCAGAATATGCACAGTATACCCTACAATGACGAGAGGCAAGAAAGAGAAAAATAAAATAAGGATGGACAGATGCATCACAAAATAGATTTTATTGTTCCAAAAGTTCACACAGTACATCGTGAGTGGGCAAAAGGAAAGAAAATGCAATTATAGAGCCATGAGAGGAGGATTAGACTATGCATTCAACCCTAAGGAAGAAATAGAGAGGGGGGGTAGAAGAGAAACAATGACCAACCCTTTGAATATGCCCCTCTATTACAATATATAGGGAGAATAAGAGAGAGAAGAGGAAAAAAAATTGAATCCCGAAATATGTCCTTCAACCACTTGTAAGAGGTATTAAATGGAGTGAAATGATGTTTTTTTTATTGAAAAAATGCTCCCCATACTATCCCATGACTTGTAGCAGTGAAATAATGATAGCCATGCCTCTTAATTGCACTCCCAACCACCAAATAAAACATTGTTCTAAACCCAGCCGCATTTTTAGGAAAATATCAATTGATCCCTCATTGAATCCATAATTTCTTGATTTATTTGCATCGGGCTTGGAGCTATGATTCTAATGGTACCAATTTCATATGATTTTGTTGAGAAATGCAAAAGTTATGGCCTTTTGAGTGTGAGTAGCTATTTTGGGTCTGCCAGGCATTTATGTCATTTGACAGGAATGAGCATTAATTAACTGGAGCTGAATATGTTTCTTTTGTTTTAATATATCTACCCTCATAAAAATTTAGAAATCTAATTTTTTTGATGTAGAGGATGTCGTGCTTGTTCCAGAAAGTCCAATTTTATGAAAATCAGAGCTTGGAGTCAAAAGTTATGGCCATTTGAAGTTCGAGAGGTCAAACATTGACTTTTTCTCTTCATTGCAACTATTTCGAAAAAATTAGGTCCATGCATCCCGGTTGTCCCGGACACATTATTTTGCATCACCCAATTCAAGATTCCTTGTCCCCGTGCATCATCCTTTGACTTCTGCATTCACTGCATCCCATTTAGCTTGGCTCTTTATGCGGTGATTTCACCTTTTCATGTCTCGACATCCTGACTCTCCCGAACACATTTCTCCACGCCACCCATAATGCACTGACTTGTGGATTTTTTGCCTTTGCGCGTCTCGCATGTACCTATGTTCCAGATGTCCTACGAACCACGTGGGATGAAAAATTCCACTTTTTCTGATTTTTATTGCATGCGGTCATTTCGGCTTTGTGCGTCCCGCATGTACCAGTGTCCCAACTGTCCCGCAGACTGCCTAGGACAAAAATGTTCAATTTTTCCGCAAAACACCAGAATGAGCCCATTTTCTGGAATTTTTCGGATTTTCTCTGACTTGTTGGATTTTTTCCTTATATGGGGAAGTTAGAGAGAAACCAAAGGGACCCCCAAAACATGATTTTGGGCCTTGAATCAATTCTACTTGCTCGGGACTGAAGAATCTGATGCATGTTATCAAAATTACCTTGAGGGGTGAATTTTGGATAAAATATACCACTAAAAATAATATAATAGGTGATGATTTAGCCTAAAATGTATGTCACTAGCCTAATATTGTTGTATGAGGAAAGGTCAAATAGTAAACGTGTGATGAGTGTAATGTCCATTTGATTTTAAAACCCTCAATAATCGAGTATGGACCGAGGAACTAAAGTGTGTCATCAGGTAGTGAGTACAGCACATAGAAGACAATGTAGTATATGTAATGATGAAAGACAACCATGTGATGGGTAGAATGTGTAAAGATGTTATGTATAGAATGCAAATGCAAGATATATAGGATATGTAAAGTGGAATTTTCATAGATGGACTAGTAGTGTAGCATGTAATATTACGTAATGATAGATTCATATGTGATGATGACTAGTATAGTATATAGAATATGTGGGTAAATGCGTGGTGCAATATGAATGGTATGTAAGGTATGTAGATAAATGAATAATGTAGTATGTATGATAAGTATTATAGGATGTAAGATGTGTAGACAATAATGACGACTAGGATGATATATGGTGTATAAATGCACAAATGTAAATATGTTGTAGACTAAATGTAGAATGTATGGTGTATGATGTGTAATGTGTGATGAAATGTAATGTGTAATGCCTATAGTGCAGTGCGTGGGGTGTTAGAATTTGAAGATTCTAATAAATACATATTTAATCAACTCACATATTACATAATGTTACAATAAATATTTAAATAAAGATTACATCATAACATAAGTAAATAAAGAAATACTTACAAGAAATAAATAACATAGGTGACACAGTATTTATAGTGGAAAACCCCAATAGGGTAATAACCACATTGAAAATAAATTTTTACTTCAGAGAACTTATTTTACATCCAGTAAGATCACCTCCTATGAAACCCTATTTTCCAAGGGTAAAACCAAATCACTTGATTTGCACACCTTTGATATATTTCCCGAATATATCAAATGAGGACCTAAAGTATTTTTTATATAAGCTGGTCGGGTATGTCTCCCGACCCACCTTTTCAACCTAAAATGGTTGACACATAAACCTAGGTTTATAATATTTAATATTAGAAATATAATCATTTCATGATATTAAATATTTAACCTAAAGTATATACCTAGGTTAGCATATTTAATAATATAAATATAAATATTTCATATTATTAAATATCAACCTATATATTAGTGATGGACCCATATACATTAAGGGTTGGCCATACCACTTAATCATTATGTTCCAACATGGGGTTCATGTGTGAAGTCCTTAATAGTGAAGTGTGAACTGACACATGAGAGTGTGTCATCAAGTAATGACAACACTAAACTATGAATGAATATGCATATGTTAGGAAATGGATGTAAATATGAGATATGAGTATAGGCTAAAATGATATGTGCGTAATTGTTAAAAGTATGATGTATGATAATGTAAAGATGAGATATGAACCTATGCTAATATGATAAAGGGGGTATTGTGTGAGTGTTATGCCCCCAAAGTGTACTATGATGATGGAGATGTATGCAATGACGCAAGAGGTGTCATGCCATTGTGGGAAAGTTTTATCTGTGTCATGATAAGAGTTAGGGCCAGCACAATGGTAGGCTGAAGAAATAGTAGGACCATGTGATAGTAGTGGAATTTTAAATGTGTCTTTACTGTCAATAGGAGTAGTTGCTTTGACAAAAGTGATTGGATTCGAAAGTTGAGTAGGATGGGGAAGAAGCTTGATTGATTATGGAAGGTGGTGATGTGGTTTGACTTGGTTAGACCGCAGACAACTCAATAGGAGGTGGTGTTGAATTAATTTTAAGGGATGGTTACTTAGGAGGTGCTTGACTTATTGTAGACAAATCCTAAGTAATGTTGACTTGATGTTTATTAGACATAGATGGTTCCAATATAGGAACCTAATGGGATTTATCATTTGTATTATAATGTTTTGCAATAAATTATAGGAAACCATGATGCACAAGGTACTTCATACTTTCTTTTTAAAGCATAACAATCATTGTCAATATGTTTATTGATTCAGTTAGTTGCAATATGGAAGACCTTGATACTTGGCAAGCTTATAAGGAGGATAGCCATGAGTAGGTGGCAAGCTAGTGATTATCTTACTGATAAGATATGGAATAATATCTTGTTTCTTAGCATTGATATTATACATGAGAGGCATAGGGAGTGGTATGACTTCAGGTTCACTAATATGAGCACATGTAGAAGACATATGTTGAATATGAGAATAATAACAATCGTGAACCTGAGAAGTATCCTTAAGCTGTTTAATTTCATATATAAGATATGTGATTGTTGATTCCATAGCCTGAAAATTATCTTGAAATAAAGAATGAAGATATTGAATGGATTTGCAAATAGATTGATTAGAATCGGAATCAAGGAACTTCTTAGAAAGACGACCAAAAATAGCATTAACTTGGTTAAGCAGTATGTTGATAGGCAGAAACATAGTCTATAGGGTTTTTTCAAGAGAATATTTACAAGATGGTGCATTTGAATCAATTGAAGCAAAGAGACTTGACATACATTAGAAGCCATGATATAATATATGAGAAAATCCCTTGAACGAAGGTGGATTCAAAGATCAGGTTCACTGAAATGATTGACTAAAGTTAATCTAAGCTATGAACAACTATAATAAAGTAAATAAATGTAATAAAGAAATTATGCAAATGATTTATGTAACTGCATAAAAGGAAATTATAGAACTAATGTGAAAGAAGGAAGAGGAAATAACTCATTTGAATAATATATTCTCGTGGAAAGTGTCACATTGATGACAGGAAAAATCATAAACATGAACGATTGTGTAAAAGTGTCAAAAATAATGGATCTGGATGATATAATTAGATTAGAGTGCCTGGAGAGGGATTGGGGCACCTGCAGGCACTCTGGTCTATAATCTGGGCACCCTGGTCTGTGCAGAAGCTCTAAAATTGATCTTCACTAGTTTGGCAAATGATCTAAAACCCTTGTTGTCTATCGCATCAACTTCATTGTCATGTGCTAGATGTCGCCAATAATCAAATATAGAAGAAATACTTGCAAGACCCCAAAACAAGCATCAAATCCTAAAAATTATATATTCATATGAAGTGGTATGACTAACCTCAGCTGCCACAATGTTGGACTTACTAAGTGATGCACTACATCTAAGACCCGATGTAGTTCTACGTGCAAGTGTGTGTTGACATGCCCTAGGTTGCTCTTGTGTCAATCACATTTTGTAAAGTGGTGAGCAATAACTTGTGTTGTAAATGGAATAGAATGTGTCTATGGAATAGAATAGAATCCCTCCCCCTATTAAGTGTGATGCAGATGTCTTATCCTTGTTCCTTAATGATGGAGCTATGTGGATGTAGGTGATCTCCGATGCAATAGATGGATGCAAATCTAGATGAGTGATAGTAGTAGATGATGTTAGGTCCCTCATTATGGTCTCATAACTTTATATTTATAGAGTTCTCTTTTTCTAATATTGTAATTAACCTTGAAAAGGAAAAACACAAGAAAGATAAAGATCTCAAATGGCTAGAAAAATCCCAAAATGAGGCAGGAAATCTCTATAGCGATCGAGGCACCCATGGTGGGACCAAGGTGCCCTAATACTAATCCGGGAACCCCAGTTGAGGATAAAATAATGCGGGATGATAGAATCAAACTAATCATACATGTGCAAGAGGTCGGAAATAATGAAATAAAAATAAAACAAGATGGCCAAAAGATGGGGGTTAATAAGTACTTTCTTCACTCGAGAACTTTCTAAATAGTAGTATGAGAGTGGGATAAATAAATGTCTAAAGTGCAAGATTTTATGAATACACATTTGTTCTCATGATTCTAAGTTGAGACATTAGAAGAAATAGTAGATATCCACAATTATAAATTGGAAATAATCTGTGTTTAGCTAAATTAGTATTTACATTCAAGAACAGAGGAATAGCCACATCTGATTATTCCATGTTTATTTTATTTTAGCATATGAGTAGATTTAATCTAAATTAGGAGTGATTTCCTTTATTTATAGATTTTGTTAATCTATTTCTATTAAAAAAGAAAATCCAAAAAAAAAACATAGCTTAGAAGTAATTTAGATTGATTTTCTTTCTCTGCATTCAAAAGCTTATTAAAAAATATTAAAAATAAGGTAATATTTTTCTGTAGTTTTGTATTTCTTTATCGAATAGAAGTAATCTTATTTAATTAATTAAATGGGAATTAATCAACTTTATTTGATTTGAATTTACTTTCTTTGTTTGATTAAAGTAGGAATCTATATTAATTAGCTTGGAATAAACAAAAGCTCCTCATTTCTATAGCGGCTTAGGCTACCCAATCTTAGCTTTAGTCACATTTGGTTTCTTGTGTGATTATTTGTTTCCTTAACTGTGAATTTATGCCCACATGACCATTCAGGGTCCATGACAACCAAAATTAAGATATTTTGATCCAATCATACAACAAAAAAACATAAATACTCACCAAACAGATATTGATCAGTGTTTACGTCAACTCATCTTCCAAACTACCCCGGTCCCACAAAATATCATTCATCAGTTGATTGCTTTGAACAATGAGGTAGACATTTAACTCGGAGGACATTTTGGGACTTTGAGAGTTTCATAAATCTCAATAAACCATGACAGTGTGGTACATCATTCAGAAATCTTTTTAATGGTCCTTGGAACACTAGAAACAAACTTTATATTCTCAATTTATTGTTGGTCAAATTTTGGTCAATGTTTGGACCCGACAGGGTCAACTAGCCAATACGACACAAACACGCACGTAGTGGAAGTGGAGTGTGAATAGAAGTGGAATATTTTTATTTTTCAATGTCAATATTTGACACTTATATTCAAATGGGTACGCCCCAATTTTTGCTAGCCGGCGGCCCTCTGCCAAGTTTAGCACTAGAGGGGTGTCTTTGCCACCATGTTCGATTTATCCACATATTGGGTCCTCCAGCCACCAAGTGGCCTGCCACCACTATGCCACACTACATGAAAACTAAGTAAATGTGGTTGGATTATTGATTAACTGTGTGAGCCCATTACATATCTTGTTTATTCCACTATTTACATTAGGCAAGCTATGCATTACTCTCCACCGTCAATGTTCACATGGGCTACCAAATACACTGCCCACCATCAAATTCTATGCCTAAGCCACCACGTGGCATGCAAACATGATAGCTTGGACCAGGAGTATAACCATTTCTCATTATATGGAAAAGTGAGGATGCGTGGCCGAATCCAATTTTATTACGAGCGGTGAGCCAATACAAAACAACACCGCCCCCATTATGTAGCACCCATGGGATATTAATTCCTAGGTTGGTTGGGGAGATTCGAACTCCCAACCAACCATACATACAAGTAATGCCTCACCGCTAAACCATAATGGCTCCATGAGCTATAAAATTTTCTCAGTAGATTTCGTATAAACATAGGTATGTGCCTGCCCTTTACTCTTATTAAGGCATGTTTGTAAAAATGCATTTTTGGAGAATATGGGAGTGTTTTCGTGACTCAGTGTAAACTGTAATTTTGTCAACAAATCTAAAATGCTCTTAATGGACCCAATTTTTTCACTTTTAGGGGATTTTATTACATATTCTAGAAGAGTTTTGTGATAGTGGTCTGTATACGTGTTTGTGCCTTATTGAGGTAGTTTTGTACAAGTGCATTTTAGAGGCACTTAGGAGCATTTCAAGATCTCGGGGTAAACTAGAAAATTGTCCAAATTTTCAAGACACTTCTCATGGACCTATTTTTTACCCTAATTTGGATATGTTGTGATGTTGTTTTTTGTTGCAGAAATCATTCGAGTGCTTGGGTTCTGTCTAGAGCTATTTTCAAGTGTGCATCTCATCAGAGGAAAACTTTTGAAGATGTGATCTTTTGTACCAATCATCGTATGTTGGGTTATTTCTAGTAGTTATACATGGAGGATTTATTATTCTTCATGTTTTCCAATTTGGATTCATTTTTAATAAACTGGTGTTTGATTATCTTATTGTTGAGTTTAGATTCATTGGGAATTAACTAGGTAAGTGATCACCTTTGTGTTCTAGTTCAGGTTCATTGTGGATCAACTATGGAATTTGTTCTTCTACAGATTCTTCATCTCAGATTTTCACTCTCCATAGAGGCTAATTGATGTCATGCAATAAAGTGGTAATATTTTGTGGAGGAGACTTTGTATTTCAAATAATCAGTTCAAATTCTTTATGAATCACCTATGTTTTGTTCTTATGGTGACTAGTTTGGTTTCATTCGAATCAACTAGTATAATTTTAGTTCATTTTTTCGCATAAATCACTTTATTTGTAATTTTCTATTTGATTTACAAATCAGAAGTTTTAATGAATCAGTTGAACATCTAAACTCACAGATGTAGGCATTTGTTTGGCCAAAACAATGGTATCAACTCTTTTTCAATTTATGGGTGTTAACTTTTTGCATTGTAATTTATTTTAAGTTGATAACTATTATGGAATTAATTAACAAGTGCCTATAGTGGTCCTAGGTAATTTTAAAATTTTGGCTGTATTTTCAGATTTGGTGATCTTGCATGTAAACCTACTAATCTCCAAGCAGGTTGGTTGATCTAATAGTTTGATTGCTTTGAATTGTGCAGCTGGTTCAATTTTGATTGGACCGGTATTGGTGCACTATGGGTATTATTTTTAGAGTCCATATTTTTTAGGAAGACTGAGGAACAAGTTTATCATACTTAGTGGTTTTATTTCATTTAAATTTATAAAATATTCCATTTATATCTCCTATTTCAGTTTTGAGTTCTTGTTACATTTTGGGTACAAACTCACATTTAAACGATTTGGAGATTTAACAGTAGTTCATACAAGTTGATGGAATTAGAAAAAAAATTGTTTCATACTTGTTTATAAAATGAATGTTGATTGGGAATGCATCTATTTTGGCATTTATATGTTAGATGCATTTTAAGACCCTTTTTTGGGAACTGTCTATACTTGTGATACTTGCAAATGTAAGTCCCATGAGAAAGGAAAAAATTCTGATCTAACTCATAGTATTGAAAAGTATCAATTTTTTCCTCATTGTATAGACACCCTTACAAGAGCTCATTTATATCATCTTGAATATTTTTTCTACGTAGAGATTGTTCATGGCCATGCAACAAAGTGGTAGCTGATGATCGTTGACATTTGACATCGAGGTGGATCTTCGCTCTTCATAGATGCTAATTTTTTCCATGCAACATAGCAGTACCCTATAAGTGGCGTCAACTAGATACTTTGCACCATGTAGAGGTATAAACCATGCAGCAGGGTGAGTTTCATCATTGTTTAGATCGTTGATATAAGATTTGATCTTCGCTCTACGTATAGCCTTTTGGCCATGCAATATATTGATAGTTGATCATCATCGTCAACTAAAATCAACTCAAATTTTCACTATGCATAGAGTTTTATTGTTGTTGTACAATAGAGTGGTAGTTGATCATCTTCAACATATGACATTTGGTTAGATCATCTCTCTTTGTAGAGGTTGTTTGAGGCTGTACAACAAAGCGGTACTTAATCTTAAGTAACTACAAACTTAGCACCGTGTAATGGAAAAGGTTTTGCATTGGGGTAAAAGTCACCATCAAAAACTTATGTCTGAATTAGCACCATGAAGATGTAGAGACCACGTAGTGGAGTGGAGATCAATAGGAAAGTGTCTTCCTCAACTGGCACCGAACTTCGTTTTATGTAGAGGTAAAGACCGTGTGGCAGAATGAAGGTCAATAGGAGGTTTCATCTGTGTGGCATAGATTTCATAGGTCCTTGGATCATTCCCTTGGTTGTATGATTGTGGAGTAGTAGTGTGGGACCTTTGATTCAACTCTGAGGACCTCTTTTCAGCAACACCAGATTTGGGATTCATAGAGCTTTTTTGTGGAAAAAATCCTTCTCACTAGGGAGGTGTGATGTAAAGGACATTTTGGGACTTTGGGAGTTCCATAAATCTCTCTAAACCATGACAGTGTTGTAGAGAATTCATAAATCTTCTTGGCGGTACCTGGAACACTTGAAATTGACTTTGTATGCTCAAGTTATCATTGGTCAAATTTTGGTCAATGTTCGGACCCAGTAGGGTCAAATGGCAAATACAGAAGAGACACGTGGCAGAAGTGGAGTGTGAGAGGAAGTGAAAACATTTTTTTGCAATGTCTATATTTGAAACTTGTATTTAGATGGGTGGGTGGTGCTATTTTCTATCTAGAGGCCCTCAACTAGGTTTGGCACACTATTTTAACAAACAGGTATATTTTCCGCCTCTTTAATTTTACCATGTGGTGGGTCCTCTAGATACAACATGGCATACAACCCTTATGCCACATTTCATAGAAACAAAGAAAACTTAGTTTGGTTATTGGTTAGCTCAGAGAGCTTAGTACATAGCTCAGTGAGTCCACTATTTACATTGGGCAAGTACACATTACTCTCCATTGCCAATGTTTGTGTGGGCTACCAAATACACCGCCCACCATCAAAGTCTACACCTGAGCCACCACGTGGCCTACAAACCTAACAACTTAGACAAAAAGTATAATTATGGGACACTACATGGAAAAAGGGAGAATGCATGGCCACATCCAAATTTATTATGAGCAATGATCCAATATTAAACAATATCGCCCCCATTATATATTGTGTGTGGGATATTAATTCTTGGGCCAGCAGGTTGGTTGGGGAGATTCAAACCCATGACCACCCATACCAAAAATTTATTCCTCACCAAAAAACCATAATGGATCAGTGAGCTATATAAGGGGCTTGGTGGACATTGTGATAAACACGTGTCTATGCTCAGGCCTATAGGCCTATTTTGGCAGTTTTTGTAAAATGTGCCATTTTTGAAGCACTTAGGAGAATTTTCGGGCCTCGGAGTAAACTAGGAAAGTTGTTATAGAATTCCATGAGGATACTTCTAATAAAACCCTTGTTTTATCCCTTTTTAGGAAATTTTTGATAGGTATTTGGGAGTGATCTGTTTCATGTAGGTTTTTGTATGTGCTTGTGACCTATTGACAAAGCAGTTTTGGACAAGTGCTATATTTTAAAGGCACTTAGGGGCATTTCTAGACTCTCGAGGGAAAACTAAAAAGTTGTCTAGAATTACGAGGTGCAATCCTCAGTGTACCTATGTTGTTTTCCTAGATTTGAAGGTTTTTTGACTTCATTTGTTTTGCATGGAAGTCATATTAAGCATTTGGGTTTTGTCTAGAGCTATTGTCGAGCTATGTGCATCTCATCAGAGGGAAACTTTTAAAGATATGATCTTCTGCACCAATCATTTTAAGCCAAGTTATTTGCTACTCGGTAGACATGGAGGAGACTATTGTGTCTTCTTATTTTCTAGTTTCAGACTTCATTTTGAATAAATTGGTATCAGATCATCTTGTAATCCAGTTTGGATTCATTGAGAATCAAATAGGTATGTGATCATTTTTATGTTCTGGTTCAGTATTCATTGTGGATTAGACTATGGCAATTTTTTCATCCTGCACATTATTTAAATTGGATTTTATTTTTGCTCTATGTAGAGGCTGATTGAGATCATGCAACATAGAGTGGTAGTTATTCGTGGAGGATATTTTGTACTTTGGAGAATCAATTTAGATTCATTGTGAATCAATTGAGTTTTGTTCCTACAGAGACCAGTAGGGATTCGTTCGAATAAATTGGTATCATTTTGGTTCATTATTGTAAATTCATCACTTCATTTTTAAGTTTTTATTTTATTTCAAAATTGGAACTTTTAATTAATCAGGTCAACATATGAACCTAAAGATGTAGGCATTTATTTGGCTGAACTCCATTATCAACTCTTCTGCATGGTGTGTGTTCACTTTTTGCATTGCAATTTCGAATAAGTTAATAACTATTATGGAGTTAATTAAAAAGTGCTTATAGGGGTCTTGTACGAAAGAAAATCAACACGTGACCTTCTTCGCACCTGATTTCCTGAGGTCGTGCCGAGACAACCAGTGTAGAATAGAAATGAGCGTATGTGTGGTGATGACAGATAAGCTAATGAGGAAACCTTATATCTTCGATATGCAATATCGAGATATACGAGTCTAAGGTAAATAATGCTCTCCTAAGCTAAAGTGGTGTGATGGATCAATATGATATGATAGCTTCTTGGAGACTCCAGTCAATATCGAGCTTTGTCGATATTTTATCCATTGGTTGCTGAACACACGGAAAGTTACCTACGGGTGCCTTGTATAGATTTCTAGACAAGGTCATGGAAGTGAGAACAAGAGGCGTAATAAAACCATAGGGACTATGGGATATTTTCCGGTTTAGTCCAAAAAATCTTAGCCTGATTGGTTGTTATGTTCAATAATGAAATTTTTGCAATGATATCAGGTGGAAGTGGTGATGATCTAAATAGTGATGCAAGAAAACCAGTGTATATATCTAATTGGTCAGAAGGACCTTTGGGTTGTAGCACCTGGGGATCACAACTAAAAAATTGTGGAGGTTGCGGTCTGTGTATGGTCATGCACATAATCAAAATTTGTTTCCAGGATCAATCCAATAATCATAGGCTTGATTAACTACAATGTTTAACGTATTTAATTGTTCAATATTTTCTGAATACCTAGTAGGTGTGCGTAAAACTAACAAGTGTAAACTCGTATCAATGTCAGTCAATAATTCTTACTCGTTGGGTTATGGGACCAATTGATCACAACTAAACGTCTTTTCTTATTGTGGAGTGTTGATGGTAATGCGGAATGAAATGAGTTGATTTGATAAAAAAATCTAACTATTAAAGGAAAGCTAATCTATGTTTTTATTATTTTCACAATATATCATAACAACACAATGAAATCAAACTAATGTAATAAAAGTAAAAATTTTTTATGTTTTCAAATTTTTAAGCAATGCTTCTAATCTAATAAACAAAACTAAATACAGATAGTTAGCCAGTTGTAGATAATTACCTGTGTGAATATATGAATCTAGATCTAAAAATACTAGTCTAATTCAATCAAAAACCCTTCAAACCCTACCTCAGATGTAGAGAAAAAATCATAACCCTAGAAGAGATATTGTTCCCCACTACTTCCCTAGTAATTTTAAAGAGAAAATTTTCTATTGAATTACTCTATTTATAATTGCTTAGTCAATTGAAATGAACAATTGTACTACTCTATTTGATATGTGTTTGAAATGAAAGATTCAGAATTGATAATTTAACAAATGAATCAAACAAACAAATAATTCCAACCTAGATAAGCAATATATTTGGCAAATATGGTTGTATCTGTATTTTTCCCCTCAGTTTGTTCCTTTCTTTATCTGTGTGTCCATATGAGTCCAAGGAATTATGTATGCAAGAATAACAATAAGATAAGATGCTTGAGCAATGGCAGCTTGAATACATTTTGGTTGCAATGCAAGTAGAAGAGAGATAACACAAGAGATCTGAGCTTGGATATGCAATTCCTAGCAGGATTGTGGCACCAATACTATGCAAGATACACAAAAATTATCAGGTGTTTTTCTTGAATACAAGTATGGAATGTATAGGGATTGGTTAGGATGTGCATTCATGCACAAGGAAAGAAGAGGTAGTTTAAAATAAATAAATCTATTTAAAAAATAGAAGAGGGAAGGAAAAATAAGTGTTACAGGTAAGAGAAAGAGAAAGGTTAAAAATAGGGTAGAGTAATTTTGGAGGGGGTGAAAGGAATTCATGCGTGGAGAGAGAAGGGTAGGAGAAGCGTGGCAGGTGAAAGGAAGAGGACATGGAGGAAGGAGAAGGTTATTGGTAAGGGATATGAGTGCTCATGAATGGCGGACCCTACCTGGATGGAAGAGTGGAGGAGGACTAAATAGCGGCTTAGCCAGGGTAGCAGTCCTGGAATTAATAGCCTAAGGAGAGAGGAACATAATGGAGAAGGGCAAGGGTTGGAGAATGGTGGATGGAAATAAATAAGTAAGGATGTTATAGGCTACAGAGATATAGACTGCAAATGGTTTTAGGAGATCAAGGTACAATAGTATTGGAGGGACAGGAATCATTTTTGAGGTATGGAGGAGAGAGGAGGGTAGGAGAAGGTAGAGGCATGAAACTAAGAGTGCGTACATGATGGAGGAGGGAAAAAGCAAGGGTTAGACGATGAAGAGGGGGGGAATGAAGAGTCTGAAGAAGGTGGTGTTACTGAAATGGGGGGTTAGAAGCTATACATGACATGCCCATGTGTCGAAATGTCATTATCGAAACTCCCACTACCTGCAAGATGAAGAGAAGACTCAAGTACAGATATATAAAATATCAAAAAATAAACACTAAATTAAAATGACAAGAGGACTTACCATTTGTGTGGGGATATAGAGATATACATGTACCAACGCTCCAAACTTGCAAACACATACGCTCAAAACGAGGTCAAAACAACATATATGTATATGATATAGGTATAGATACATAGGGTATAGAGGGAAGTCGGGGATAAATGGATAGATGATAGATGGTATGGAGGTAGGGGATATATATGATATATATATATATATATACATTACATAGGGAGGAATGGAGGAAGGATAAGTTTGGAGGTAAGGGATAGGAGGAATATATATATATGTATGGAGGTAGTATATATATGGGGCATATAGGGGGATAGAGGAGATAGGATATATATTTCAAGACAGAACTAAGGTTGAAAATCATGGTAGAGTATATGAGTTGGAGGGATTTTTGAAAGATTGAGGTATAGTGACCATTTTCTTAGAGGGGAGAATTGTCATAAGGTGGATTGTAGGGGATAGTGAGTGTTGGAGTAATGAAAGAGGATAAATCGACCTGCGAGGGAAAACATGTGTTTTTCTCAGGTTTTTGTTTTTAAGAGGGGGAGAAATGGAAAAATGTAGAAAAGATTACCTAGGAGAGTAGTGTCAGTTATGGAGGGAGGGAAATGGAGGCATGAAGGATAGAAAAGTGTCTGGAGAAGAGGGAGGGGCACCCATAGGGAAGTACGAGGAATGGATCTAAGAAGAGGAGGAGAGAAATACAGGTTAAAGGTGAATTCTAGGTTTAGGAACCCGTTGGATAGAGGACGCATGGTCAAGGACCACCGAAAAATGCCAAGGTGAAGAAGAATATGATGGAGAAAAATCACCCTGGATTAGGAGGGAGAGTTGTGTAATGGAGGGAGGGAAAGGGAGGTGTTATCCAAACTTCACCCCTAAGGTAATTTTGATAACTTCCATAATTTCTTCATACTTTGACCAGGTGAAAATCGTTTGATGAGCTTGCAAATTGATATATGTTACTGAAAGATCCCTTGGCTTTTCTCCATGTTTCCCTGGATGCTAGAAAAGGATGAATACAACATCCGCTGGAGCTAGTGAGAAATATTATAAAAAATTGGATACCAGAGATTAAGTCAAGGGCCTATTTAAGTGCAGAATTAGGTCTGGGAGCTGCACCAGATGAGAACCAATGTGGAGGATCGTACCATAGGTGCCTCATGTCACTACCTAGTTCAGGGCCACAGACTGCTAAGTGAGCTTAGTTTCCTAATGAAGAAAAGATCAGTAAGACTTTCTGATTGCCATATAGTCCATGGGTGAGAGCCAAAATCACCCTGGAGGACATTTACTGCAATCAAAGGCAATGCAGATACTTAGTCAGGAGGTTAACAACCTGACCTGTACAACAGGGTCAATGACGATCGTGCAGATGACAAAAAAGGCCACATACATGGAACATGTTGTTGTATCAGTCGGGCTCAAAGATAGGAATGAAATTCTGATCTATTGCTACAAATCCCATTCCTGTCATTAAAAGAGACAGGTCATGAGAATCTTGGCCTGAACGTCTTGATCAGGGCACATCCGACATCCAAACTCTTCATAAAACCTGCAATGCAAAGGCTCCCATCATGGCATACATTTAGAGCCCGACATGGAATTATCCCTACCTTGGGGACTTCAATACGGATCCTTAGGACCACCTACCATGATCTATACTGGGTTGTTAGGTTATAGGGACAGTCATTGAGCCATCTCACACTAGTCATGATCTAGGTATACAAGTGTATTACCTCTTATGGCAGGGGAATACCAATACAGGACCTGGGGGTTGTCCTGATAGCTAGGTGGAAAGCGATGTCATATCTTCAGATGACACATCACCCAGTAGATTCTTTGACTACAGCAGGCATGGTTTCCACATATAATTAAGATATGACAGGGTTATGGGGGTAGGAGGTTACCATAGTGGTAGCTTCCTCCACTACTGGTTAGGTGGTTTACATATCAAGGAGGGTCGAGATTCACCAATTTGGCCAGGTTCCTCAGCAATTTGGCTGTCGACACTAAAATTTTCCTCCATAATTTCTATTTCATTAATGTATGTATTAGGAATAGGATGTTGTTAAGTATAATTAGTAGTAGCGTCTGATAGAAGATAACGGCGCTACCAGTACGACGACGCCAATAATGTATAGTACGGCAATAGTCAAAAGTACAATATGAATGTTGTGGTAAAAAGTAAATAGTTGTCGTAAGTGGTCCAGTAATGTTAAAATGTCAAAGTTGGGGTAAGTGGAGAAGTAGGGTCTACATGATTAGGAATTAGAAATATTATATTGGTAATAAGGACAAGGAGTGAGGTCATAAATATTTTGTGTATTTTATTTGTAAAAAGTCTAAAAATGTGGAACCCATGTGAAATGATAAGGTTTATCTTATCTTAAAAGGTAAGCTTACATGTACAGATAAGAGTTAAGGTATGGAATATGATTCGTTAGAGTGGATTTCTTATCCTATCTTAGAGATAAGATGGATAAGCCTAGAAGTCTATAAATAAAGAGGCCACCCCGCTCATTTAGTATAGAAGGAAGTAGTGAGAAATATTGTAGGAAGTGTGCAAAGGAAGCCATCAGTTTAAAGGTGTGTTGAAGAAGCCATTAAGAGGTGTAATTGTAAAGTTTCTCCCATTGTCTTGGTGAAAGGAAAGTGAAGTCAATAACACTTGAAGTACCTCATGGGTGAGATTGTAACAATTTCATGTTAATATTATAATTTACTCTGATATTTCAGATTTATCATCATTCCTTCTTATCATAGTCTATGGTATTCTTGTGTTATGTTTGTTGTTGTGTTTCCAGATTACATCCACCAAACTAAAGGTTGTGCATTAGTAAATAATCATAGCACGAGGAGTTCCCGGTGAAGAATTATCATAGTGTCGGATTGGTGATGACATGGCCTTCCCTACATTGACATGATTCCTCCTGTGGGACCTGTGTATAGGAGCATTCAAGAGGCTCGGAAGGGCCCTAGATGATATCCTGATTGGACTATGGTAACTCCATCGGTGCCCATTATAATTAGGCTGGTGGCTCATGCTTGATGGGAAGCTGGTGCCCCTCAAGCATCCCTACTCTAGATTAAGGTTGCTCCCACTCCAAGTGGAGAGGAGGATGAGCCCATTGACGTAGAATTTGAATCTAAGGAGTACACAAGAGATGAGATCGAGGAGGATTCAGTTAGAAAGGGGACAGGTGATGAGGGGTTAGATGGTGAGGTTGGTGGGACAACTCACATAGAGGTGGAGGAGAGTGACCCAGAGTGGCATGACACTCAGGATATGTTGAGAATGTAACGGGAGAAGGCTAGTGTGTAGAGAGAGACCTTGGTCTTGGGGGGACCACTTCCTCCAGATGGAGAGGGAGAAGATCAATTCTTTTATAGGACAACGTCTCACCTCTTGCTTTGAGGAGGCCCCACAACCACCAGTAGCAGCAACAAAAATAGCCACTGAGCCTACTTGGATGCCCTAAGATCCAAGTATGTTGATAATCTTCCCTTGAATTTGTTAGCTAGAAATTTCTATTGGTATTTCTTTTTTTTATTTTTCTTGTTTTGTAATTTTATAACTCGCCATTTCTTCTTCTTTTCTTGCTTACAGAAACTACACATGAGTGGCAAGAGCTGAAGAAGGTTGGAGGTAGGGGATAATGATGGTTATAAGGAGGAATGGAGGAACAATAACAATAGAGGTAGGGGATATGAGTCTTTGAGTGACAGAAGAGGAGGAATGGTGGAGGTGGGAAAATGATGGTTAGAGGGAAGAGGGGGATGAATAGAAAGAGAGAGGAAGGCTTGATAATGCGTAGGGGAAAGGAAGAGGAGGAATGGACCACCACGAGTATTGATGGTATGGGATAGGAGTTCTCATGGACGTGATGCCATAGTGAAGGAATGATTGGATGCATGTAAAAAAAACATGTTAGAGGGAAGTTGGGGAGGAATGGATAGATGCCATAAGGCCTTCATGGTACTGGGATAGGGAGGGTTTCAGATGGAAGAATGGTGATGAAGGAGAAGGTTGGAGGCTAGAGGGATGATGAGGTCTTGGAGTGAAGGAATATGAGCCCACATGGTGGAATAGGGAAGAGTGGGAGCTTACATGGAAGGCTTGAATAAGGTTAATGGAAGATGGAAAAATGAATGGCCAATGGAAATGTTGAAGAAGATCAAAGATCAAGTGAAAAAATGGAGAAAGGCTTGAAGTTTTCAAACTTCACATTTTTAGGGATCTCGGGAAATGGATGGTTGAAAAAAGAAAGAAAGCTAACTCGATAAGTCAAAATTGAGCCCAGAGTGAGTCGACTCGAAGCAAAGCAACAAAGCCACAGAAGGTCACGTGTCCTCATCAGCACATAAATTCAATGGTAAAATCCAAAGGTTGAAGGTCCCCAATCGAGCGCATGCTTTCCAACGTGGCCAAACCCCAGGAAAGTTACACTGGCCATTGAAAAGTAAAATAAGCATGAGGAGGAAGAAGCAAAGCCTCCACGTGCCTCATCAACACAGTGCACTTAAATGGTAAAATCCAAAGGCTGGTCCCCAATCAAGCTTCAGGATTTCCATGGCCAGACATTTGGTTGCATGATTCCATTGAAAATTCTAAGCATGGGAAGAGCTAGCGGAATCCTCCACGTGCCATGAGTGCAACTTCAATTGTAAAATCCAAATGGGTCTCCAATGGTGCAGGCTTTCCTGAGAAACTTGCACTGGCCGTTGAAAGTTCTAAGCATGGGAAGAGCCAGCGGAAGCCTCCACGTGTATCATTCAGTGCAACTTCAATGGTAAAATCAAAGGATAGTCCCCAATTGAGCACAGGCTCTCCACGTGGCCAGAGCCTGAAGAAAGTTACACCAGATGTTGAAAATTCTAAGCATGGGAAGATCCAGTGGAAGCCTCCACATGCCTCATCAACGCAACTTCAATGGTAAAATCTTAAAGGCTGGTCCCCAATCGAGTGCACAGGCTCTCCACGTGGCCAGAGCCCGAGAAAGTTGCACTGGCCATTGAAAAATTCTAAGCATGGGAAGAGCCAGTGGAAGCCTCCACGTGTCTCATTGACAACTTCAATGGTAAAATCCAAAGGTTGGTCCCTAATCGAGCGCAAGCCCTCCATGTGTCTAGGGTCCAACAATGTTGCTCCTAAACAGAAAGGGACTTAGCCAAAACACAAAGAAAGCAGAGCAGGCTCGTGGATGATGCCAAGTGTCCAACCATTGCAACTTCAAGAGTGAAAGGAGGGGGTAGAGTCTTTGAATCCTGCCAGGGTTTCCACGTGGAGCTAACTACAAAGGTCCCACTTGAAAAGGGGTTTTGACATTATATATATTGGGCCCTTTACTCACCCAAAGGAATGAAGCAGCATGTTCATGGATGGTGCCAAGTGTCAGCATGTCACATTCCCAGGACCCTAAAAGGTAGTAAAAATCTTAAGAATGTGGGGGCTTCCACGTGGATCTTGCACGGATAGACTCCAAACCCAAAGTGAATTTGGAAAAGATTGACCAAGCCTCCAAGGTCAATTCAATGAAAAATGAATCATGAAGCCCACCAAGAATTTTAAATGCTTAGATCTTTTAAAATATTGTGAGAGCCGCGTGGAATGCCCAACCTTGACCTTCAGATGATCATAACTTTCGACTGGAAGCTCATATTTGAGCAAGAGAGGAATTTTTGGAAATCTCTCACATGTCTGCTACTCAACTATGACTGGATATATTTAAATTAGTGGGACTAAGTTCTTAAAAATGAAAAAATACAGTCCACCATTTTTGAGGTTGTCAGGCTTCTCACCTACCACCATAATGAAGTATGGGCTTCCTTTCTTTCCCAACAAGGAACAACACATGGAGGCATGGGTTTTTGTAGTGGAAACCCATCATTGTTGTAGGTGAATTCAATGCTCTTTTGGGGTGGTTGAGGTAGGATTCGATTTCTTCTCTCCTTTCTCTCTCATATTCTTCATATATATTGTAAGGAGGGGCACTTTTCTAAAGGGGGGACAATTTTTCTTTGCACCCTCTCTTCTTCCCTTGTCTGCAAGTGAATTTTGGAGTTTCAAACTTCCCATTCAAGTTGTAATGTAATTCTCTGCCTCTTGGCTATTGTAATGCACTGTATCAATTTTGGAGCAATAAGACAAGTTTGTGGATGATTTCAACCCTCTCTTGTGTTCATTGCATCCTCTGATCTCTCATTGCAGTTTTTGGTTAATTGTGCATGGTGATTGTATTATAATTTCTATGGTTTGTGTTTAATTGCAAAGCAGATTGTTCAACATTCCTTTGGTGCATCACCTCTGTAGTTAGGTTTATTTTCTTGTATCTTCTTAACCCTGTCTCCTTGGAAAATTAGAGTAGATTTTAGAGTAGACCCTCTGCAAATTGTATGTTTGCAAGGTGATCTCAATCAGAGGAATAGGAACTGACCTTCATCTGGAGAGTGATTCTTACATGATTGGCAAAGTGGGACACTTTGGGAAAATTTTTCTCCATGTTAAGGTGTCACATTGAAAATCTCAACCCATCAATTTGGAGACATTCATGGGTGACTGATTACGCATCAATAGTTTTGGCACACCCGGTGGGACCAAGAAGTCTTCATTTTTATTTGCAGCAAGATTGATGTGCACTTGTTGTAAGTTTCCAGCTTGTAAGAAGCTCTTAAATTACACATCTAGGCGACTCCAAAAAGGGCAGAATCCACTGGTTTCAGTAGTCCAAGCTTGGAAGATTCATGAGAAGAATTCAGACAAGGTCAAGAACAAGAGAAGAAGGATTGTTCATCTATCTGCACTTGTCTCCTGAAAGAAAAAGAGGAGGAAGAAGAGCTCAAAGGTCTCCATCTCCGCCAAACAGAACCTTGTCAACACCTCCACCTGGTAGGCCTTTCATTCAATCAACTAGAGTTCTTCGACCAATCAGGATGGCACAACCCAACCCCTACGTCAACTTCACTAGCAGCAACCCACTTGCTCTCAATGCACAAAATCTAGTTCCAGTTGCAGCGTTGAAGAACATTCCATATTTTACTGGAGAGAACCAAACAACTCCAATTGATCATATTCAGGACATTGCAAATGTCTGTGCAATTCATGAAATTGTTGAAATGGACATTGTTGTCAAGTTGTTGGCATCCTCCTTTAAAGGTAAAGATTTTGTAGTGGTTCAGAAGTCTAACCGTAGGATCCATCCAGAATTGGGATCCATTTATGCACAGCTCTCCACAATCAATTTGGAGAAAAGGGGGATAATTTGTCTTTATTGGAACAATTGACAACAATCAAGAGGGCTCCTAATGAACAGTTGACCGATTTCAACTTCAGATTTCAGAGGACGTGGGATAGGATTCCATTAGCCGTGAGACCAACAGCTGAAGGTGCTTTCTTATACTTCCTTAAAGCTTTAAATTCTGATATTTCCATGATGATTCAATCTATGGGAGGTATAACTTTACCTGCAGCCTATAACATTGCTATTAGAGCTGAAAATTGTTTAATTCAAGCTGAGTAAACTTGCACCTAGGCCACCTATGCCTCTATATCCAGAACTAGGAACTCCAAGCACTAGTCAAGCACCCACATTAGCTCCCATTCCTACCCCAAGAAATCAGAATTCAACTGAAGCTTCTACCTCATCTTCTAGCACCTCAAACGAGCTCCAAGAAGTCATGAAGCAATTGTAGAACCTGGGTAATGAGTTAGTGACACTTAAGAGGCAGCAAGCTCAAAATTTCAGATTGTATCAGCCTCAAACTCAACCCAATAGACCTCCATATCAGCCCAATAGGCCACCCATTCAAGCTACAAATCAGAACCAAGTAAAGTCTCCTGCTAATAGACCATTTCAGCCTTACAATCCTAATGCCACATCCACATCTAGGGCCTTGGTACCAGTGCAAAATAACATGGCCCAGGAATATGATTGGTGCTTTCCATGCAATCAACCTCATAACTCAATCAATGTGTTTCAATGGTGCTTTGAATCAAGCTCTTATGGTGACAACAACGGGTGTAGAACAAGAGACAAGCTAAGAAGGAAATCAGCAGTAGGATGCAACTCAGTAAGAGGCACCTCCAAAGGAGACCACACTTGTCAATTGGCAGGTTGAAGATTTATGTGGTATTAATCAAGCCCCTTCTCAAAGTGTAGCAGCCAATACATGGTCCAAGAAAAGAAATATTGGAGAAGGAAATTCATCCAATTCAAATGATCCGCAGCCTCCTATTACTCCACAAGGTGTTAACAATCAAAGTGTAGCTCTCAATGTGCAAGCTCAGCCCAAGCCACCTTGTAGACCAACTCAAGCGCCGGTTATAACAGCCCATGTGCAAGAGAAGAATGTGCAGAGCAAGGGGCAAAAAAAGGATAGCTCATCTCCATTCAACATCATTGAGCAGATGAAGAAAATGAATGTAAACATCTCGATGTGGGAGTCATTGGCTATCCCAGGACAAAGAGACCTATTGCAAGCTGCTATGGCAGATTGGTCAGCATCAAATCAGTCACCCAATCAACATGAAAAAGTGCTTACCAATGCAGCTCATCAAGAAGGAATCCATGGAGGCGACCAAGGTAAGAATTTGAAGCCCCCTCCATTCTATATCTCATTGATCATAGGAGATAAGTTAGTGCATAATTGCATGATTGATTCGGGAGCAAGTAGCTCAGTGATGCCGAAGCAAATAGCAGATCAATTGGGTCTAAAGTATGAGCCAGTGCTGAAAGGAGTAGTGCAACTAGATGGGACAATAGTAGGAATGGTTGGGGTCATCAAAGGTTTAAGCCTAACACTACATGCCTGTCCAAATGTCACAGTCTTGCAAGATGTGTCTGTAATTGACCTCCCACCACTCTTTGCACTGTGTTTGTCAAGAGACTTCACTACCAAAATTGGTGGATATCTATCAGCAGATTGGTCACACATGCTATTCAGAACAAGGTATGGAGCCAAGGAAACCATCAGGTCAGAACCAATTGCAAACTTTCACATTGAGCCTCATGTGCCAAGTCCTATCAATGCAAATTGCTCAGCCTTCGATCAGGAGGAGTGTTCAACTAATCTAGAAGTAGATACCAAATTTGGATGCATTCCAGACTTGACTCTTGATGAATGGGTGAACAAAAGGCATGCATTTGACCCATACAAGGAGATAGAAGAAGTTGAGTTAGGAGTTTATTGTTTGCATGAAGAGAATCACCCTCTCCCTAGCATCACCAAGCCAGACCGCAAGGATGATAATGAAGTATGGTAGTTATTCTTTGATGGCTCCAGAAGTAGACAAGGTGTAGGAGGAGGAACTATGCTTGTTTCACCTCAAGGTACATCAATATTACTCAGCTTTTCGTTTCCAGTTTGCTTGTTCAAACAACACGGCCGAGTATGAAGCCTTGATTCACAGATTGCATTGGGCAAGAAAGAGAAGTATTAAAAATTTGCAAGTCTTTGGTGATAGTGAGCTGATTGTAAACCAAGTCAAAGGACAAAATGCTGCCAAGAATGATTTGTTGAAGAACTACAAGAATCGGGTATGGGATCTCATTGAATATTTTGAAGCTTTTGGCATCAATTCCATCCCAAGAAAGAAGAATGAAGCAGTAGAAGAGACTGGCAGCGATTGGGGCTGCATTTGATGTTGTGGAAAGTATCAAAAATGAGAAACCCTAGCCTCATATCAAAGTGGTTGTAAGGCTAGTTATTCCAGACAACAACACAAGTTGGCAAGTCTTCGAGAATGATCAGTAAATTGTTAATTTTCTACAAGAAGAAGCTGAGTTCTCCGCCAGAAAACCAAGACAAGTTGGAACAGCAGTATGGTGACCAAGTGGTACAGCTGAGAACCAACAAATTACCAAAGGGCCTTGTAACTTTGGAGTCAATATTCAACCCAAATGATCAGTTCCGGAAAGAGAAGGAAAACATTTAGGTAAAGGGTGAAGATTCGGAGCCCATTTCAGTAGCTGAAGGCAAGACATTGCAAATTGGCAAGGTAAGTACCCAACAAGAAAAATCTGAATTCGTTCAACTTTTTCAAGAATTCCCAGATGTCTTTTCTTGGAGCTATGAGGACCTACGAGGATTCAATCCAAAGCTGGCACAACATACCATAGAACTAGATCCAGATGCTAAGCCCATCAGGCAAAAAGCAAAGACCAGTCAACCCACACATTGAGCCTCTTATGAAGAAAGAGCTAAACAAGCTAATAGAGGCAAGCATTATATTTCCAATCAAGCACTCGAGCTGGGTTGCCAACTTGGTCCCGGTCAGGAAGAAGAATGGAGAAATAAGGTTGTGCGTGGACTTTCCGAGACTTGAATAGGGCATCTCTCAAAGACCACTATCCACTCCCTTCAATGGAACAAATCTTGCAAGTGGTATCCGGCTCGGAAATATTTTCCCTCCTCGATGGCTACTCAGGGTATAATCAAGATAATGGTAAAAGAAGATGACCAGTTCAAAATGGCTTTCACCACTAAGTGGGGCACCTATGCCTACAGGAAGATGCCATTCAGATTGTCTAATGTCCAGAGCCACTTTTCAAAGGGCAATGGACATGGCATTCAAGGGGTTGATCAAAAAAATAGTGCTAATATATCTTGATGATATCACTGTGTTCTCCAAAAATGCAGACGGATCACCTTTTTCATCTGAGACAGGTATTTCAAAGATGTAGGAGATTTGGGGTATCATTAAATCCCAAAAAATGCATATTCTTGGCTCACGAAGGCAAGCTCCTAGGCCATATTGTGTCAAAGGAAGGATTGATGATCGACCCAGAAAGAGTTGAAGCAATTCAAGCATTGCCCTTGCCAAGCCATAAGAAGGCTCTTCAGAGCTTTCTAGGAAGGATCAATTTTGTTCGTAGGTTTGTGCCAAATTTTTCCACTCTTGTGAAGCCAATAACGTTGATGTTGAAGAAAAGCATGGCATTCAGGTGGACAACTGAAAGCAAAGTGATTTTTGAAGAAATAAAAGAGGTTATATCCCAAGCTCCAACTCTCGTCAATCCAGACTTCTCCAAGGACTTCGTGCTCTATGCCTTTGGTAGTGGGGACACAATTTCTGCAATCCTAGTACAACAAAACAAAGAGGGATCTGAACAACCGGTTGCCTTCTTTAGTCAAAGTTTGGAGGACTATGAAGTGAGATACTCCTTCATCGAAAAGCATGTCCTTGCAGTGATCAGGAGCTTGAAGAAGTTCAAGCACCTAGTCTCAAACAACAAAATCCAATTGCTAGTCTCTCATGCATGGAGTCAAGGAATTCCTTTTGAACAAGGATTTGAATGAGAAACAGTGCAGGATGGATCACTCGTGTCATGGAATATGACATTGAAATTAAGGTCACTAAGTTGGTTCGTGGAAAGGGCTATGTGAACAGCTAGTCTCAAGCCAACAAGTTGATGTCAAGTAATGAAAATGGGGTTGTTTTGGTACTACAAGATGGTCAAGAACAAGCAAATGATAATGTTCCTATTCCTTGTTGGACTCAAAAATGATACACTTCCTACAAATAGGCCTATGTCCTCCAGAAATGAGAAAATCAAAGAGGAGATACTTCAAATTACAAGCCATTCCATATGTGCTTGTTGATGGTGTCTTATTCAAGAAAGACATCAATGGTGTTCTACTGAGATGCATTGGAACATGTCAGATTGAAAAGGTGTTACAGGACTTCCACGATGGAGAGGCCAGAGGTCATTTTTCCCCACGGGTAACAACTCTCAAGATAATGAAGGTGGGTTATTATTGGCCCACAATGTTTAGTGACTGCTACACATGGATAAAAAGGTGTAAAAATGTGTGTTCTTCACAGGTAAAGAAAAGTTAGCAGTGCTTCCATTGCACCCAATTTCAGTTGACCAACCATTCATGCAATGGGGATTGGACTTCATTGGGGTCATCAATCCAAACTCAAGCCAAGGTCACAAGTGGATTCTCACAGCAACAAACTATTTCACCAAATGGACCGAGGCGGTAGCGCTCAAGGAAGCAAACGAGTCTAGCATACTAGACTTTTATGAAGGGATAGTGACTAGGTTTGGAGTACCGGCCACTATCATATCAGACAATGCATTAGCATTCCTAGGTTCCAAGATCACATAATGGGCTGTCAAGAATGGAACCTACTTGAGCACCTCTTCAAACTATTACCCACAGGGTAATGGGCAGGCAGAGTCCACAAATAAGAATTTGCTAAGGATCATCAGAAGGACTCTAGATGAAAATCAAAGGACATGGCATACCAAGCTCAAATCAGCATTATGGGTTGACAAGATCACACCAAAGAGGTCAACAGGTAATTCCCCTTACAAGTTAGTCTATGGGAAAGAGGCAGTGTTGCCTATATCATTAGAGCTACCTGCATTGGAGCTCATGAACACAATTGGAGTTATTCTGAGTTTGAACCTATGGAAGCTAGGTATGCAGAAATGATGGAATTGGAAGAAATAAGAGAACATGCAGTTCAAATGATAGAGAAGGATCAAGCCTTGGTCAAAAGATGGTTTGACAAGAAAGCAAGAGCAAGGACCTTTCAGGAAGGGGACCTAGTTCTGAAATGGGATGCAGATCGGGCAAAACCGGGCAGGCATTCCAAGTTTGATGCCATTTGGAGTGGCCCCTACATGGTCACAGGATGTAAAAGTAGCAATGCCTTCCAATTGTCTACCTTGGAGGGAGAGGAGCTTCTGATTCCAGTTAACAGAATCTATCTTAAACATTGTTACTGAAAAGAGAAGGTTTCACCCTTATAAATATTAGCCTAGGATTTTAATTCCTCTAAGTGTGTGTGCACATTATCTTGTTGTAGTGTAGGTTTCAATTTCCCTAAGTGCTTCGGCACAAGTCTTGTTGCTCAAAGGTTGTATCACTATGTAGTTCAATGTGCCTCCAGGTGAATGTTATAACTGTCCATTTCAGGAACAGGTGAAAAATCCAGGTCAAGATAAATTTCTACTCTCAGAAACCTCATTTTAAGGATTTTCTTATGAAAATTGAGAGTGTGGGCAACAGTAGGTTCGGATCACCATAGGTTCAAGATTCAAAATTCAAGATCAGTATCAGGCTATCATTCATGACTCCATGCCCAATGGATACTTCAAGGCCACTGATCTCCACCTAAGCAGGCAGGTGATTCCTCGAGTCACCAAATTGTTATCCAATTTTTCCCCTCAGGAAAATTTTGATCAAACACAACCTTCCACACCAGAGAAATGAAGAGGTTGGTTCAGTCATGTGAGCCCACATTTAAAATCTAAAAATCAAGTTACAAGTAGGCTTGCTATGGAAATGGAAGATGGGAAAATGAATGGCCAATGGAAATGTTGAAGAAGATCAAAGCTCAAGTGAAAAAATGGAGAAAGGCTTGAAGTTTTCAGACTTCTCATTAGTGGGGATCTCTGAAAATGGAAGGTTGAAAAAATGAAGAAAGCTAATGTGGTAAGTCAAAATGGAGCCCAGAGCGAGTCAACTCAAAGCAAAGAAACAGAACCATGGAATGTGCCACGTGTCATCTCAACACACTTTTAAAAGTTGCAACAAAAGCGGAGACCCTAGGGATGTTTGACCCCACGTGGATCTCAGAGCATATAATGGATAATTTACCTCGCGAATCAAAAAAGCGCTTATCTTCATAAAAGTATAAAGCTTTGACAGATGAGGAAGAAGATAAGATTGAGTGCTTATCATATTTAGAGGGATGCTTCAATGAAGAAAATCATATGGTCTCCTGTCCTCCAACTATGAAAAGTTCTTGGGCTTACCCTTTGTTTTTCTACGCCGCAAGTTTTCGGAAGAGGCCACAATGGTTGAGATTGATCGCCACCGTCTCTCTGAAGTATTACTCGATACTCGTCCCTCCTCGAAGTTGAAGTGCTTATTTATTCACTCAAGGCCTGAATCGGCTAAGTATAAAAAAGGCAAGCAGAAGCCTCCATGTGTCTCTTTGGCACACTTTTGGTATGATGATTAAAAGAAAGATTCCCAATTGAGCATAGGCTCTCCACGTGGCCAAAGCCCAAGAAATTTACACTAGCCATTGAAAATTCTAAGCATGGGAAGAGCTAGTGGAAGCCTACATGTGCCTCATTAGTGCAACTTCAATGGTAAAATCCAAAGGTTGGTCCCCAATCAAGCGCAGGCTCTCCACGTGGCCAGAGCCCAAGAAAGTTACACCTTCCATTGAAAATTCTAAGCATGGGAAGATCTAGTGGAAGCATCCACATGCCTCATCAGTGCAACTTCAATGGTATAATCTAAAGGCTGGTCCCCAATTGAGTGCATTCCCTCCACGTGTCTAGGGTCTAACAATGTTTCTCCTAAACATAAGGGACTTAGCGAAAACACAAAGAAAGTAGAGCAGGCTCGTAGAAGATGCCAAGTGTCCAACTATCGCAACTTCAAGAGTTAAAGGAGGGGGTAGAGTCTTGGAATCTCATGGGGTTTCCACATGGAGCTAACTACAAAGGACCACCCGAAAAAGGGGTTTCAACATTATATATAGTGGGGTCCTTTACTCACCCAAAGGAATTGAGTGGCATTATCGCAAACGGTGCCAAGTGTCGGCATGTCGCATTCCCAGGACCCTAAAAGTGTAGCAAAAATCTTAAGAATGCATAGGGCTTCCACGTGGATCTTTCACAGATAGACTCCAAACTCCAAAGTAGTTTGGAAAATATTGGAAGAAGGTCAATTCAATGAAAAATTGAATCATGAAGCCCACCAAGAATTTTAAATGCTTAGATCTTTCAAAATATTGTGAGAGCCCACGTGGAACGCCTGACCCTGACCTTCAGATGGTCATAACTTTCGACTGGAAGCTCATATTTGAGTCAATAGAGGACTTTTTGGAAATCTCTCAACGTTTGCTACTCAACTACAACTGGATATCTTTAAATTAGTGGGACTAGAGTTCTTAAAAAATGAAAAAATATAGTCTTCCCATTTTTAAGGTTGTCAAGCTTCTCACCTACCACCATAATGAAGTATGGGCTTCCTTTCTTTGCCCAACAAGGAACAACACATGGAGGCATGGGTTTTTGTAGTAGAACCCATCATTGTTATAGGAGAATTCAATGCTCTTTTGGGGTGGTTGAGGCAGGATTAGATTTCTTCTCTCCTTTTTCTCTCATATTCTTCATATATATTGTAAGGAGGGGCACTTTTCTAAGGTTGGACAATTTTTCTTTGCACCCTCTCTTCTTCCCTTGTCTACAAGTGAATTTTGCGGAGTTTCAAACTTCCCATTCAAGTTGTAATGCAATTCTCTTCCTCTTGGATATTGTAATGCACTGTATCAAATTTTGGAGCAATAAGACAAGTCTGTGGATGATTTCAACCCTCTCTTGTGTTCATTGCATCCTCTTGATCTCTCATTGCAGTTTTTGGTTAACTGTGCATGGTGGTTGTGTTGCATTTCTATGGTTTGTGTTTAATTGCAAAGCAGATTGTTCAACATTCCTTTGGTGCATCACCTCTGATAGTTAGGTTTATTTTCTTGTATCTTCTTAACCCTGTCTCCTTGGACAAATTAGAGTAGATTTTAGAGTAGACCCTCTGAAAATTTTATGTGTGCATCTGAACAGAGGAATAGGAACTGGCCTTCATCCAGAGAGCTTTCCTAATTGCAAAGTCCCAAAATTTGGGAAAAGCTTCATGTTATGCAATCACACTGATGATATCAACCCATCAAGTTGCAGACATTCAAGGGTGTTGTGATTACGCATCAACACGGGCATTATATGATTTTGTTTTTTATATTTTTGGCTCATTGCAAGAATTTCGACCATGCCTAGCACATGATGGCATTATACACAAACTTGACTTAGTATGATATATACAGACTCTTATTTTTGGTTTGGTATTTCTTTGTATCTGAGTTGACTTCATCTTGGCTCATTTTGCATGTGTACTCTAGATGTTTAGAACTTCCATTTTTCAATGCTTTTCAGAATGTATGGAGTTGACATGAATGTTAATAGAATGATTTCTCTTTTTTTGTAATGTTGATACATGATGATGTAATCACAATGTAATGCTGAAATTTAGCTTCTCTACGCAAAATTTAGTACTGTTATCCCAATTTTTCCCACCCAGAAAAAATGATCAAACCTGACCCCGCACAAGAAGAAATATAAGGTTCAGTTCCATCATATGAGCCCGCATTTCAAATCCAACCGTCAGGTTGCAAGAGGACTCGAAAATGGAGTAGGGTCGGTGAAGGGTGTAAACAACGTCAAAGAAACTAGAGGCTCAAAGGACGGAAATAGGGAAAGGCTCAATTTTTTCTGACTTAGCCGTATACAAGTAGACTTGGGGCCGAATAGAAGACTCGCAAAAGGTGCCACGTGTCAACTTAGTGCAATTCCTAAAGGGCACATCAAAATGGAGACCCCAAACATGCGCAGAGCTTCCATGTGTCCTAGGTCTGAAAAGGGACATAGTCAGTCATTAAAATTTCCAAACGAGTAGAAGGAACCATGTGTCAGCTCGGTGTAATTTCAAAAGTGAGAGCCCAAGGTGAAAACTCAAAATAGCACCAGCTCTCCAAGTGGTTAGGGTCCAACAGATGTCAAATGGCAGCAGGCCTAAATCGGTTAAGTATAAGAACTAGTCAAAGTATCCATCTGTCTCATCAGCGTAAATTAAAAGGTGTAACCCAAAGTGGAGACTCAAATGAGCACAAGGATTCCACGTGTCTAGGGTTTGAGAGAGGCATCGGCCCGAATCGGCTAAGTATCACAGACTCACAGAAGGCACCACGTGTCGGCTTGGCACATCTTCAAAGGTAAATATAAAAGAGGGTCTCCCAAACTAGCATTAGCCTTCCACGTGTCCTAGGTTTAAAAAGGGATAGAATCAACAGTTGAAAATTCAAGATGGGGGAGAGTCAACGGAGGGTGCGATGTGCCTCAACGGCGCAAATTCAAAAGGGGCGGCCCAAGGGCTAGTCTCAAGCGAGCGCAAAGCTTCCACATTTAAACAAGTCAAAAGGGGGACAGAGCCAGCTGCTTAAATCGACTAAGTATGGAAGGGATGGTGGAGGCCTCCACATTTCATCTCCATGTAAATTCAAAAGGTAAATTCTGGAAGCAGGTCCCAAATGCGCGTTAGCCCTCCACGTGTCCCAGGTCAGACATATGGCCCTGCCAAACAAAAAGGACTTAACCAAAACATAAAGAAACAGAGTAAAGCCGTGTAAGGAGCCATGTGTCTCTTTGGCACAAATTCAAAATAAAAATCCAAAAGTGGTCCCCAAACATGCACCAGCTCTACACGTGGCCATGTTTCAAGTCAAAATGGGAAGGTGGGTCTCCGAAGGCAGTTTGAACCTTTTGGCTTTTGTTTTAAAAAGGCTTAAAGTTCAAAAGTAAGCCGCACCTCCGCTGACGCCCAGAGAAGCCACATTTCAGGCCTAAATTACATGTGGGAAGGTGGGCCTTAGAGGGATTCTTTGCCAAAAGCAGGCCGGCGGGCTTGGGGGAGATTTTTTCACCCAAATAGAAAATGCAGACTGGTGGGCCCGAAGATGGTTTTTGGTAAAATTGAATTGCAGGCTTACAGGGATGTGGGGCATTTTTTGAAGTTTAGATATTCTTGTGTAAAATATGCAAAGTGAATTTTAGGCCCGCATGTAAAATTGGTTTTCCACCATTTTTGTACGGATCCGATTTAAATATTTAAATGAACATAACTTTCGATTAAGTGCTCAAAATTCAACAAATTTCACACCGTTGGAAAGATCTCAACCTCCTATATGCCATGGAGGCCTGAAACCCTAATTTTGAGAAGGTTAGGTGGTTAAAAAATAGCAAAATGTCTTCATGCCATTAATATACGATCTGATTGCTTCAAAAACCAAATCAAATTTGATTTGATCCACCAATCTTCCTTCTTTCTCTCTCGCCTCAACATTCTATATATTGTAAATACTTCTCATTTGAGAAAGGAGAGACATTCTAGGTGTGGGTAAACTCTATAAAAAAAAATTCCCAACTCTATTTGAGTTGTAAGCCTTCTCTTATGCCTGAAAAGTGGATTTTATGCTTCTAAGCATCCATGTAATGGTCTGTGCACCTCATAGAGCAATAAAATTGTGTTTTTGTTGTGTGCTTCAACGCCTTCTCATGTTTTGTTGTTTCTTTGTGCCTCTCCATTTTGTGTTTGTTTCCTATGCATGTATCTCACGTTTACAAGTGTAATATGTCATGCTTCGTGGAGTTTCGATGGTAGATTTGGATTTGGGTCTGTGTCACTTATGTCTAACCTCCCTCATCTCATTTTCCCATGTTTCATCCTCCCTCAGTAGAGTATCTCGCCACTTCCTTTTCTGGTGTATCACCACTTAATGTAGGCTCTCTTTCACTCTCTCTCTCTCTCCTTGTCTCCTTGGAAAGGCTAGATTAGGATTAGATAGGTTTTTCCTGCACTTGAGTAGCTTGTGGCAGGTAGATTATCAAGCAGTAACAAGCCTTCTCTGAAGGTCCATCTCAAGTCCGTAAGTCCCACAACTTGAGAGATGGTCCAATGTCGTGTAATCACACTGAGTGCCCCATTTCAAACTCGAGGCCATTCAAGGGTGATGTGATTTTACAATAACTATTTTTGGCATGCCTAGTGGGACCCTGAGGTTAGATTTTCTCATCTTTTTGAGGTGTCTCATTATCAACAGTAAATCTTAAGCCAATGTGTGACCACATAAAAGTTTTTACACACCTTGTGAGAACAGACTGAAGAGATTTACATCTTCATCTCAGCAATTTCACTATGTTATTGTTGAGATCCAGCCTTTAAAGGCATGTTTCGACACATCTGGCGACTCCATTTGGTCAAACAACCCATCCTCTGAGTTACAGACCTACTCCCCATCCATTTTCATCCATTCTTCTTCCACCTCTCTCATCCTCTTCCATTATATGAAGTTATGCAATCATGGCTTCATTCCCATGATGGAACTCACATTTGCAGCAGCTACCACACAATCCATACTCTCCTCCAAACATACTTATTATCAACCTCCTCTAGACCCATATTATAAAGAAAATCAGAAATGGGTATACTCACAAGAGCAATATGCAGATCAGTTTGGACATGAACTAGAATATGCAGTTATGGAAGAACAAGAGTATGTCAGCTATGGGGGATATCTTACAGCCAAGAATGCGGAGTTGTAGTTGAAGATAGACAAATTAAAGGCAGGTATGATGCAGGCATGGGTTACGAATCAAGAGAAAGCATTCAAGATTGGATTTAGGGTCCTTTGTCCATAGGAAGGACTCACTCCAAGCTATTTCAGCCCACAAAAGAAACTCAGTTACATCCTTGAGATGTTGCCCCAACTTGAAGAATGGGTTAAGGATGTTGAATATTTTGTAGGTCAATGGGAAAATTCAACATTGCCACCCCACAATACTCTTCCCATTCCCCAAGCAGCACCATCTTGTTCTGAGTTTCTATTTTTTAGTCTCTCACCTGCTTTCCCCCATTTTGGATTTCACTCCTCCAAGTTCTATTCTTCCATCTCATCTCATTTCTTCTTCCCTTTTCCCCTCCAAACGGTCATCTCCTCCAAACAAGAAAGAAGTTCCACTTCCCTCTCGACCACAAATAATAGAAAAATTGGTTGAATCCCAATCTACCACTCCTCTTGTATCCCCAATCCCATGTGGGGAAGAGATTCCAAAGACCATTCAAGGAGAATAGCAAAAAGAGGAGCCCAACAGAGAAGAAATGATAGAAAATCTAAAGATTGGGCTACCAGATTTTAGTTTACAAATATCCCCTTGATGGTTAAGCCAACAGAGGAGGTCAAGGTTGAAGAGCCAGTAGTGGCTGAGGTTGAGTTTACAGTAGAAGAAGAACAAGAACCAGATGGAGAATATCAACAATCTATTCACTTTGAATGCAGTGTCCCTAATGGCACTCTAACTGAAAAGGATGTTGATCTAATTTAAGGTGCACAACCAGGTAAGGAGGAAGAACAACCAACTCCAAGTCCCATTCAAGAGGAGCAGTTGGGAGAGATCAAATCATAGTTGAGGCCACTTAGTGAAGAAAGCATTATTGAATATATTTTTCTTTCATTTAGGGGGCCTAATTTGATTGATGAACCCATGATGGAGCAGGACCATATATTTTCAGAGGCTTTAAGTCCAGAGCAGGCCACATAAGAACCTTCAGTTCTTCCTCCCACTTCATCCCCTTAAATCTCTAATTTTGAAGAATAGTTTGATCTTTCAAACTTCATGTTTGAGGATGAAGGAAACCATGGTAAGCAAGTTGTAGATCAAGAGGACACCATGGAGGAGGTTGAGCACATGCAGAAGGAAAAACAAGGAGAACTACTTTCTGTCAGACTTGGAAGATTTCTTTGATGGAGAAGATCCTGAGGAGATAACATAATTTTCTCCTCCATCATCCCACCTTCCAAGCACATGAGCCTGTTGCCATGAAGGATAGAATTCAAGTATAAAAAACATGCACTTCATGACAGCCCCTCTTGAACCAAGGTTGGAAGATATAAGTCTTCCATGTTAATCAAAGGAGGAGGAAGGGAAAATGCAATAGGATGTCATCATCTCTCTCACACCATCCACTAAGGAAGGTTAGCAGGAAGACTCCATTCTTGGAGTTGAAATTCAGAGTAAGGGGCACATTCAAAGGACCAGACCTTGCCCAATCAGATACTTGGCCTCATTGGAGCCAAGGGAGAAGCCACAAATAGTCATGCTTCCTTCTAAGCATGATGGTTAGTGTCAAAATACCAAGGATTAGCTGTAATGTCTCTTTAACCCAAATACAGAGCTACTAAAAGAAGTATTTGTTTAATTTCCAGTTGATATCTTGATGATTTGGGTGGAGGATTGGCCTATTGTCAGTTTTTCACTCATACCAGCAACCAAATTCAATGCCAAATCATCTTCATGGCTGCAAATTTTAAGAAGGGGTAACTACTTTGCATTATGAGTATCAGGTTTTGTTTGAAATTTCTTGTCTCTTTCATTAGTGTAAGGTAGCAGTAGTTTATAATTTCTCCAAGTGCTTATGCACATTATCTTGTTATAGTTTAGGTTTCAATTTCCCTAAGTGTTGGTGCACAAGCTCTATTTCTTCTGGTGTATACTTGTATACAATTCATCTCACCCATGGAAAAGAGTTGTGGCCACAAGAAATTAAATCTGCAAAGTATCCATATTGGAGTAGGTTTGGATGTTTTCATCGCACTCCAACAGACCAGGTTTGTGGAAAATCAAATGAGGGATAAAATTACCAAGTAAACTCCATGCCCAATGGATACCTCTAAGGCTCCTGGTCTCTTCATCTAGCAGGCACATGTCCCCGTAAGTTACCAAATTTTTATCCCAATTTTGCCCCCCCAGTGAAATTGATCAAACCTAACCCCACACAGGAAGAAATGTAAGGGTCACTTTCCGTTGTATGAGCCCGCATTTCAAATCCAATAGTCAGGTTATAGGCAGACTTGAAAATGGAGGAGTAGGGTTGGCTAAGGGGGCAAACAGCATCAAAGAAACCAGAGGCTCAAAGGAAGAAAATAGGGAAAGGCTCAAAGTTTTTTAGTACGAAATAGACTTGAGGCCGAACAGCAAACTCACGGAAGACGCCACACGTCAAGTTGGCATAATTCACAAAAGGACACATCAAAATGGAGACCCCAAATATGCGTGGAGCTTCCACGTGTCCCAGGTCCGAAAAGGGATAGATTCAACCATTGAAAAAATTCCAAACGAGTGGAAGGAACCATGTGTTAGCTCGACACAATTTCAAAAGTGATAGCCCAAGGTAGAAACTCAAACTAGCGCCACATGTCTCCACATGGTCAGGGTCTAATAGAAGTCAAATGGCAGTGGGCCTAAATTGGGTTAAGTATAAGAAATGGTGGAAGTATCCACATGTCTCATCAGCACAAATTCAAAGGCAATGACCTAAAGTAGAGACTCAAATGAGCGCGAGGATTCCACATGTCTAGGGTTTGAGAGAGGCATTGGCCTGAATCGGCTAAGTATCGCAGACTCGCGGAAGGTGCCATATATAAGCTCAGCACATCTTCAAAGGTAAATCTAAAAGTGGGTCTCTCAAACTAGCGCTAGCCTTCCACATGTCCCATGTCCAAAAAGGGACAGAGTCAACAGTTTAAAATTCAAGATGGGGGATAATCAGTAGAGGGTGCCACATGCCTCAACGACGTAAATTCAAAAGGGGTGGCCCAAGGGCCAGTCTCAAGCAAAGAACAGAGCTTCCACGTGTCCAAAAGTCAAAAGGGGAACAGAGCCAACCGCTTAAAATCGACTAAGTATGGAAGGGATGGCAGAGGACTCCACATGTCATCTCCATGCAAATTCAAAAGGTAAAGTCTAGAAGCATATCCCAAATGCGCACTAGCCCTCCACGTGTCTCGGATCAAACATATGGCCCTGCTAAAAAAAATGGACTTAGCCAAAACAAAAAAGAAATAGAGCAAAGTTGTAAAAGGAGCCATGTGTCCTCTTCAGCATAACTTCAAAATAAAAATGCAAAATTGGTCCCCAAAACGCGTGCCATCTCTACACATGGCCATGTTTCAAGTCAAAGTGGGAAGGTGGGTCTCCGGAGGTAGTTTTGAACCTTTTGGTTATTGTTTCGAAAATGCATAAAGTTTAAAAGTAAGATACACCTCTACCAACTGCCTAGAGAAGCCATGTGTCAAGCCTAAATTACATGTGGGAAGGTGGTCCTTGGAGGGATTCTTTGCCAAAAAGCGGGTCGACGTGCCTGGGGCAGATTTTTTCACACCAAATAGAAAATGCAGACCTGGTGGGGCCCGAAGATGGTTTTTGGGAAAAAAATTGAATTGTGGGCTTGCAGGGATGATGTGCATTTTTACATTTCTGTAATTCTTGTGCAAAAATGTGCAAAGATAATTTCAAGCCCGCGGACACCCGTTTTGCAAAACTGGGTTTTCCATCATTTTTTGTACGGATTTGATTTAAATATTCAAATGAACATAACTTTTGATCCAGTGCTCGAAATTCAAAAAATTTGGCACCCGTTGAAAAGATCTTGACCTCCTCTACGCCATAAAGGTGTGAAACCCTAATTTCAAGAAGGTTAGGGTGGGTAAAATAGAAAAACATCTTCATGTCATTAATATACGATCCGATTGCTTTAACAACTAGATCTGATTGCTATTTTTTTGGCAGAGATATTCTATGATAGATATCTATTGTTTGTTTTTTGATCTCTTCTATTGTTTTTTGGATCATTGTATGACTGGATCCTTTCTATTAATATGTTTCTTTATCTGGTTGATGAGCCCTCTGAGGTTGTTTGTTCTGCCCTTCTCTAGGTTGTTTCTCCCGCTTCTGGTATCTGGATTTTGAGCCCTTTTGTATACAGGGGTCCCTTCAAAACTATTTGCCCTTAATAAAAAAAAAAACTAGATCAGATTTGATTTAATCCACTGATCTTCCTTTTTCAACACACCAAATAGACATAGAGTGGCAGACTTGACAGATTGTGGGTGGATTTGCAGGGGGAATTAATGATGGGTGGTTGAGATTTTAGAGTAGAGTCTAAGTTTTCTTCTTTCTCTCTCACCTCAACATTCTATATATTGTAAATACTTCTCATTTGAAAAAGGAGGGACATTCTGGGTGTATGGAAACTCTGAAAAAAAAATTCCCAAATCCATTTGAGTTGTAAGCCTTCTCTCTATGCCTGACAAGTAGATTTATATGCTTTTGAGCATCCATATAATGGTCCATGCACCTCATAGAGCAATAAAATCATGTTTTTGTGGTGTTCTTCAACCCCTTCTCATGTTTTTGTTGTTTCTTTGTGCCTCTCCATTTTGAGTTTGTTTCATGTGCATGTATTTCATGTTTGTAGGTGTAAGATGTTGTGCTTCATGGAGTTTCAATGGTGGATTTGAATTTGGGTCTGTGTCACTTCTATTTGACCTCCCTCATCTCCTTTTTCCCCTATTTCATCCTCCCTCAGTAGAGTATCTCGCCACTTCCTTTTCTGTTGTATCACCGCTTCGTGTAGGCTCTCTCTCTCTCTCTCTCTCTCTCTCTCTCTCTCTCTCTCTCTCTCTCTCTCTCTCTCTCTCTCTCTCTCTCTCTCTCTCTCTCCTTCGAAATGTTAGATTAGGATTAGATAGGTTCTTCCTGCACTTGAGTAGCTTATGGCAAGTAGATTAGGAAGTAGGAACCAGCCTTCTCTGGAGGTCCATTTCAAGTCCGCAAGTCCCACAACTTGAGAGATGGTCCAATTGTTGTGCAATCACACCAAATGCCCCATTTCAAACTCGGGGCCATTTGGGGGTGTTTTGATTTTACACTAATGGGTACTTCGTATTGTTTAGGAAAAATGTGGGCAAAAGGGTAATATAATAAGTGAATGAACTTTCCCCCCTCTAAAACTCCATGAAACCAGTAAGATGCGATGGATCAACACTAAGAGCCAAAAAGAGCACAAGTTATGAAATTTGTTGAATGGTAATGATGAGAGAAAGAAAAGGGTTTGAAAAAAACCAAATTGGGACACTACAAACCTCACTTCTACTCAAGTTTTTCCTCATAGTTTATAATGTGAATTGTTTTTCTATTTTATCTAGACTTAGATCTGTAGATGGCCACTTGGTTGACAAAATCTAGTTTTGAGGTTTTTAAACTCTCTTTGGAATTTTAGACATCTAATTCACTTTGTTTTGACTTATTATTTCACAATGTTTGAAATGAAATATTTATAACTTTTAAGTTTTTCAAAGAGACCCCCTACACCTTGTGCCATCCTACCAGTAAGGAAGTATGGACTCGTCACCATGGACAAGGCATAGGTGAGTAAGGGAACTTCACTCCTTTCCCAACACTACATCACCAGTAAGAGATGCAAGATCAATACAGAAGGTTTGTAGGGCAAATAAATGTGTAAAATAATATTTATGTGGATTTGCATTTGACATATCTATCTTGGAAAAATGTTTAGGATGTTATTATTTCCAAAGAGATGTTTATGGGATAGATGTGACACCATGAATCTTCTAGAATAGACTATAGGCAAAGACACCTAATCTAGAAGAAATATAAGAAGAACCATGTATGCAGGCCTTGGTATTAATATTGTCAAAGATTTGTCTTATCCTTCTTGAATTCATGCAATGATCCACAGAAATTGATGACACTATGAACATTTGTAGAGACATGATCTGAATGTTTTGCTAATTTTTTCATAAGATTTTAGGAATTTCTATATGAGTAAGTCCCTTAATCACAAATTTTACAAAATGAACTAGCGGATGAAAATGCAATGTAGATGTAGTAATGTACATATGAAAATGCTAATGGATCATGTGTAATACCTCTTTAGGTGAAGACAGTTTACAGATTCACTAAACTCCTCACCCCTTAGTGTACACAGGAAAAATACCCCATTTTTATAGTCTTTAAGTAATCGATATGGGCACACCCACCTAGGCTAGAATTTCCTGCCTTCACTACTATTTTTGTCTATTCAGCTATCAAGTCTCAAAACCAAATATCCCTCATATATTTCACACTCATAGACTTTCTTGTTGTATTTCAAAGTCATCCAGTCAGCATAAATTTTATTCTACTATTCAGCGTTGAGTGTAGCTTCATAAAGACTTTCTAATGAATAGAGTCACGCATCTCGATAGCCTTCTTATCCTATAATTCCTTACAACGAGATACAAGGACTAGGTATTTCTACTTCGAGAGGCAAAACCACTTCTACACCAAATACCAAAGAAAATGGAGTTTCCCCTGTCAGCGTTCTTACCGATGTTCGGTAGGCCCTGTCATCATCAATTTGGAACTATGATAATTATTTACCGGGAAATCTTTGTGCTATGATTATTTACTAATGCACATCTTTTAGTTTGGTGGATGGAATCTGGAAACACAACAACAAACATAACACAAGAATACCATAGACTATGATAAGAAGGAATGATGATAAATCTAAAATATAAGTGTAAATTATAATATCAACATGAAATTGTTACAATCTCACCCATGAGGTACTTCAAGTGTTACTGACTTCACTTGTCTTCCAACAATAACTATGGGAAAAACTTCACAATTACACCTCTTAATGGCTTCTTTAACACACCTTCAAAATGATGGCTTCCTTTACACATTTACTCATACAACATTTCTCACTACTTCCTTCTATGCTAAATGAGGGGGGTGGCCTCTCTATTTATATAACTTCTAGGCTTATCCATCTTATCTCTAAGATAGGATAAGAAATCTACTCTGATGAATCATATTCCATACCTTAACTCTTATCTGTACATGTAAGCTTATCTTTTAAGATAAGATAAACCTTATCATTTCACGTGGGTTCCACATTTTTAGACTTTTTACAAATAAAATACACAAAATATTTATGACCTCACTCTTTGTCCTTATTACCAATATAATATTTCTAATTCCTAATCATGTAGACCCTACTTCTCTACTTACCCTAACTTTGACATTTTAACATTACCAAACCACTTACGATAAATAATTTACTTTTTACCACAACATTCCTATTGTACTTTTGACTATTACCGTACTATACATTATTGGCGGCGTTGTACTGGCAACACCGTTATATTCTATCGAACGCTACTACTAATTATACTTAACAACATCCTATTCCTAATACATATATTAATAAAATAGAAATTACGGAGGAAAATTTTAATGTCGACATTTTTCCCCTTCCTAGCTTCTACTCCATCCTCAGAGTAGACTCTTATGGACATTCTGAAGCTGGTTGCCTGGAAAATATTTAACTTTTCATGGTTGAACCATTTCATAATGGGAGTACCATCCAATTCCTCCAGTCTGTATGTACCATTTTCATGCACAACTGCTATTTTGTAGGGCCCCATCCATTTTGGAAGAAATTTACTCTGTCTTATTTTTTTGTATCTAGAATCATATACTAGAACCAAGTCATTCACATGAAATGGAGACCAACAGATCTTTTGATTAAAGTATTCCTTCTACTTCATTTTCTTCTTATAGCTTGTATCCTTCGCTATTTCCCTCATTTCCTCTAGCAAAAGAAAATGTACCAACCTTTCTTTTACTGAATCACTTTCATCCATCCTTTCATTTTTTATAACTCTCATAGTGGGAATATCAAACTCAATAGGAAGAACTGGATCAATGCCATAAGCCAACTGAAATGGAGAGTATCATGTTGCTGACTTTGATGTTGCCCTATATGCCCACAATGCTGCATGAATCTTTTTATCCCACTTATGTACCTACAAGGCTACATCTTTTGTTATAATTTGACACAACACAAAAAAAAAATTGTTCCACCTGTCCATTTTTGTTTGGCTTGTATGTTGTTTCCTTCATGTGCTTAATAGAAAACTTGTTGACTAGGGCTTCTACCACCTCATTAATGAAGTGGATTCCTTGATCTGTTACAATTTCTAATGGGCAACTAAATCTGGTGACAATGCGTTCATATATGAACCTTTCCATTTCATCCAAGGAAGTTGTTTTCAATAGCCTAGCTTCAACCAACTTGGTTAAATAATCTGTGGCAACTATAATATACTTATTTTTGCATGGGGTAGTTAGAAGTGGACCTACAATGTCTATTCCCCATTTTTCAAAGGGACCAAGTGGAAGAATAGGGCATAATGGAGCTGATGAAGTCTTACGGTTACCATGTATTTGACAAATATCACATGTCTTGCAATAATTATAACAATATCTAAAAAGAGTGGGCCAGTGATAGCCTACATCCAAGATCCTTCTTGTTGTAAGTTGTCTAGAGAAATGTCCTCCACATGTACCATTATGGAATTATTCTATCAACTCCTTCCCTTGATCACATCCAACTGCCCTCTTATATTGTCCATTGGGTCCTATTCGAAATAATACTCCATGCAGAATAGAATATGGATGACTGGCTTGAGTAATCTTCCTCTTATTATTTGCATTGGCACCATCAGGAAACTTGAATTCATTCAGATAATTCAAAATATCTATGTATTCACTAGGGATTGTGTCAAGGGATAACAATGTTGCATATGGGAAATCATCATCATCACAAGATGAACCTAAACATCAACCTCACTTTCTTCATCTTCTGTGCCCACTTCACTGGTACTAGAGTAATCAGATGATTTCCAATCATCAGTTTCATCACTTGAATCCACAGGTTCTGCCTTATGATATTGAGGGATCACATTTATCTTCACCCTCTCTCTGTCATGTCCAAGTGTCATGAAGCCTTCATCCCAGTAGTTTCTTGCATGAACTCTCCTTAGCCATCGTCTTCCTAACAACATTGGGTACGCAACAGTACCATTTTCATCACCTAAAAGTCTACCACACATACAACACCCATAACAAATATTGCCACATTTGAAAACAACACCTTCTAGTTTAGTTTTTCCCTTATTTAATGACCTTAATATAAGTGTTGAGGGGAAATCAATTTTTAAACCCAACGTATTCATTACAAACTCAGTCATTACATTAACTGCAACACCTCCATTAACTAAGACATCATGAATTGAAATACCATTACATAATACCTCAGCTTGTGGAGCGTAGGGATCCACCTCTGCCTCCAAAACAGGGACCTCAACCTCCTTCCTCCATCGAGCATTGAGTCCATTTCGCAGCTCCCGCCTCTTCTCAGAAGATAGCCAAGAGTTGACCATATGTAATATTTGCAGGCCTTTTGGATAGATCTTCTAAGATGGAATATCATCCTTGTCGCTGTGAAATCAGAAAATCCTACACACCCAACTTTATTCTCCTATGTTTTCTTACTATTTTCTCATTTCATCTTCTTAGGATCATTTCCATCTTGGTTATCTTTTTCTTTCTTTCTTTTTTTTACAAACACATCTTTTTCATTATTTATACTCTTATCTACTACATCAAAAGAATTCACAGGTGTTTTTCCTTTATCATTATCTCTTGTACCAGATGTAGAAGCTCTATCTGGACAATTATATTTATAATGACCCTTTTTATGACAACCATAACATACAACTTCAGAAATATTTCTTTTTTGACCTTTATCTCCTCCCTGAGAACTAAATTCCTTTCCTTAAAGAAGATTAATAGTTAACTAGCCCATCTTCTTGAGTAAATCTTCATACTCGGTAGATGTAATAGGGAAAAAATTTGTGCTCACTGAGAGTGGTTGTGGATTCTGGACCAAAGGTGTTAGTGTAGGCTTTACCTTAGCAGCAATTTCTTTTGGGCTCCTCTTCCATGCTTTCTTCTTTCCTTCTTGTAATCTCCTTTGCTTGTTCAATGGTAGTTGGGTGGTCATACTTCACTCGTTGTCTGATCTCTGGCTTCATCCCAAGAATGAAGTGCTTACAGAGGATATTATCCATGCCATTCATCAACCCATCCGCTAATCCTTCCTTCTGGATCTGAGCATCGAGCTTCCTCCTTAGCTCTAAAACACGAGCATGATAATTCCTTATCTTCTCCTTCTCTCATTGCGATAGCTTTGTGATATCGATCATGAGATATGCATATTTCTATTGTTCACCCAAATTCTTCAAGAAAACTTTCAGTTAATAAATCCCATAAATTTTTCACATTATCACCTAGTGTTTCAAACCACCTAAGGGCTGAACCATCCAAAAAGCGTAGAAAAAAATTTAGTCCATTGTTCCCTTCTTATGAGGCCATTACAAATGCAAGATTGTTTAAACTCTTGAATGAAAGAGGAAGCATATTCATTAGATTGGGCTGAAATAATAGGAATCGTCCCCATTTTCAAAAATAGCCACAGTGAAATATCAACCCACAAGTACAATCAACATGACTTATGTGCACAAATAATTGGAATCACTATAATAGAAAGTAACTTTACACCTTTCTACAGTAAAATAGAAATGACCACGGTAAACTATGGTAGAACTTGACTTACTGTGGTAAAAAATGACTTTATTGTGGTAAACACTATTCACGGTAAAAACTGAAGTTACTGTATGGTAAAAAGTGATTTTACTGTAGTAAATACTATTCACAGTAAAAAGTGACTTTACCATGGTAACTACTATGCACAGTAAAAATAAGGTTACCCTCCAAATGTTTTCTGACTAAGTGGGAATATCTCTCCAAAAAATCCACCAATGAGGAATGGTCCCAGCAATGGAACCAAAATGTCATCATCAATCCGGCACTATGATAATTCTTTACCGAGAACTCCTCGTGCCATGATTATTTACTAATGCACAGCTTTTAGTTTGGTGGATGGAATCTAGAAACACAACAACAAACATAACACAAGAATACCATAGACTATGATAAGAAGGAATGATAATAAATCTAAAATATAAGTGTAAATTATAATATCAACATGAAATTGTTTACAATCTCAGCCATGAGGTACTTCAAGTGTTACTGACTTCACTTTCCTTCCAACAATAACTATGGGAGAAACTTCACAATTACACCCCCTTAATAGCTTCTTTAACACACCTTCAAAATGATGGCTTCCTTTACACACTTACTCATACAATATTTCTCACTACTTCCTTCTATGTTAAATGAGGGGGGTGGCCTCACTATTTATAGAACTTCCAGGCTTATCCATCTTATATTTAAGATAGGATAAGAAATCTACTCTGACGAATTATATTCCATACCTTAACTCTTATCTGTACATGTAAGCTTATCTTTTAAGATAAGATAAACCTTATCATTTCACATGGGTTCCACTTTTTTAGACTTTTTACAAATAAAATACACAAAATATTTATGACCTCACTCCTTGTCCTTATTACCAATATAATATTTCTAATTCCTAATCATGTAGACCCTACTTCTCTACTTACCCTAACTTTGACATTTTAACATTACCGAACCACTTACGACAAATATTTACTTTTTACCACAACATTCCTATTGTACTTTTTACTAAAACCGTACTATACATTATTGGTGGCGTCATACCGGCAGCGCCGTTATCTTCTATCGAACACTACTACTAATTATACTTAAAAACATCCTATTCTTAATACATACATTAATAAAATAGAAATTACGGAGGAAAATTTTAATGTCGACAGCCCATAAGGCTGGATAAATCTTTAAATGTCAGTCTCATTTGTTCTCCTTGACTGTCTTAAGGAGAATGGATTTGAATGTCTTCTTTGTAGCCTCATCATGTCCATTAGCCTGAGGATAATAGAGATAATTCATATCGTGATTTATCTTAAAATTTTCACACAATTTACGTACTTCCTCATTCTTGAAAGATGTGCCATTATCAAAGATAATGACTTGTGGGACCCCGTACCTATAAATTATTTAGTTCAGAATGAACCTAGCGATTACAAATTCAGGCATGGTGGTTAGAGGCATGGCTTCTACCCACTTAGTAAAGTATTATGTGGTCATGATTATGAAGTTATGACCATTTTTTGATGAGGGAAATAATTTCCCTATCAAATCTAGTCCCCACATGGAAAAGGGACATGGCGTTGTAATTAGTTACAGAGTCTGTGCTAGTATGTGGATCTCATGGGAGAACACTTGACATTTATGACATCTATACACAAACTCTACCGTGTCATGTTCTAGTGTGGGCTAGAAGTAGCACATCTGATGTATCTTCTGAATAGTTGTGTGGCCGCCAAAGTGACCTCCACATACTCTACTGTGTGATTCATAAAGAATCTTATCATTTTATTCTTCATCCACACATCTTAAAAACATTCCATCAAAGGCTCTACAATAGAACACTTGTTCCAAGATGACATATTTGGTGGTTATAACACGCAAACATCTTCTTTGTGCCGATGATACCCCTTTTAGATATGTATGGTCCACTATGAAGTTAATGATGTCACTATACCATGGGCACGTAAAAAAGGGAGGCTTGGTTTCAACAAAATACACACACTCATCTAGAAAGTCTAGATTTACTAGATCACCTTCATCCAACGGGTTGTCATCCAACCAGTCCATAATGATTTTTCCTTTGACGTATTTCTGATTAACAAATGTTAACTCAAACTTGCCCATCAGATTTATGAAGCATCCAAATTTCTTAGATAAGGACCCTTGCATGAGAAATTTTCACATGTGATCTGATTTAATAACGTCAATGTAGCATGGGCACACAAAAATGGGAGGGTTGGTTTGAAAAAAATACACACACTCATTTAGGAAGTCTAGATTTACTAGATCACCTCCATCTAACGGGTTTTCATCCAATTAGTCCACCATGGGCACGCAAAAATGGGAGGCTTGGTTTCAAAAAAATACACACACTCATCTAGGAATTCTAGATTTACTAGATTACCTCCATCTAACAGGTCGTCAGCCAACTAGTCCAACTATGAAGTTAATGACATCAATATACCATGGGCATGTTAAAATGGGAGGCTTGGTTTCAACAAAATACCCACACTCATCTAGGAATTCTAGATTTACTAGATCACCTCCATCCAACATGTTGTCAGCCAACTAGTCCACGATGATTTTTCCTTCGACATATTTCTGATTAACAAATGTTAACTCAAACTCACCCATCAGAGTTATGAAGCATCCAACTTTCTTAGATAAGGACCCTTGTGTGAGAAATGTTTGCAGGTGATTTGATATAATGTCTTAAGCACTTTGTCATGAACCCTATAGAAAGACATTCCTTCTCAACTTGTTTATAACATGTCTCATAATCAAGAAATGCCCGACTAATGAAATAGACCCCAAGTTCTCATTTATCATCATCTTATTAAGCTAACATGTGGCTAATGAGACATTTGTACCTCATGAACACAAGATCAAGGGGTGATCTGACCTAGGCAGCATGAGTGTGGGATGAGATAGTAAGAACCTTTTAACTGACTCAAATGCCTCATTGCATTCTTCTGTCTAATAAATGCAACAATCCTTTTTAAATAAATTGTTGATTGGTGAATAGTAAAGGTCAGATCAAGGATAAACCTTTAGATATCACCGAGTTTTCCAAGAAAAGATCTAATGCCAGACTCATCTGACGGTGGAGTCATTTCTAGTACAGCTTAGATTTTGGCTGGGTCTACATCAATCCCTTCTGAAGACATGATGTATCCCAAAATATTGCCTCCTGTTACACTGAATACGCATTTTTTGGATTCAAAGTTACACTGTATTTGATTAAGTGAGAAAGAATGATATGAATCACCTCAAGGTGATCCTAGCAATTTCTTGCCTTAGCCAGAAGATCATCCACATAGGACTCCACAATCTTATGGATAAGATCATGGATTATTTAAGTCATATCTAGTTGGTATGTGGCACCAACATTCTTAAGTCCAGACAACATGACAACATAACAATATGTTCCCCAAGGAGTTATGAATGTAGTTTTGGTTTGATCCTCCTCAGAGATTTTGATTTGGATATATCCAGAAAACCCATCTATGAGAGACAACAACTCATAACTGGCTATTGCATCAATGATAACAATAATGGATGGTAATGGGAAATCATGTTTAGGACAAGCCTTGTTGATATCCTAAAACTCTATGCAAATGCAGATTTTTCCATTCTTTTTTAGAATAGGGACGATGTTAGACACCCATTGTGAATATACAACTGGCTTGATGAACCCAAATTACAATAGTTTCATCACTTCTTCTTTCACCATAAGTGCCACCTTTGGCTTCATGGGTCTTGACTTCTATTTAAATAGCTTAGCATATGGCTTAGTAATGAGGTTGTGAACTGCAATATGGGGCGCAACTCCTATCATTTCCTTATATCTAAATGGGAAAGCTTTCTCATGATCCTTGAGGATTTGGGTTTATATTTCTACTTCCTCTAGAGTTAAAGAGGATCCCAACTTCAATATTTTTAGTTCCTCCTCCATATCAATGTTTATATCGATCATTCCCTCAATTAAGGAGGCATTACCTTCCTCGAACTCAGGTGCTGCTTGAGGTAACTCTAAATTCCCCTCTTCTCCTACCTCATAAATTTCAAGATACTTCCTAGCGGAAGATTATATCATGGGATTTCCAAAATAGGAAGAAGAATGTGGGATTAGGGAAATATCAACCTCGTGATGAGAAAGATGCAATTCTGCAAAAGCGTTTAGATATCCTAGAGTTGCTTTATCACCGTCAACATGGTCTGAGATAACAGACTCATTTGCATCTTCTATGTATGTCAACATCAAGGTTATTGGTATTTTAAGAACCAAAGGTTCAACATGAACCGATACCATGAAGTTTGTATCTTCCAACTCACTTCTTGGAGTGAAGTGGGAAATAGAAGTTGTTATAGAGTCTACAAGAATATTTTTTTCCCATTGAAGTGCTTTAATCGATATGAAGTCAAACCCTTTTGTTAGATTTAGCACTGTTGTTTTGTACAGTTGTAGATATTCACCTCTAGTCTCATATACCTCATATACTTGATTTACAACCAAATGTGAATCACCTAGCACTCTAATATTACCAACACCCATCAATTTCGCTACAATGAGATAATAAAGGATTGCTTTGTATTTAGCCATGTTATTTATACATTTGGAGTTTAACTTGAAGGAAAAAGGTAGAATCCTTCCCTCGGGAGAGGTAAGGATCACACCTGCCCTAGCACCAAAATGACATCTAGCTCCATCAAAATGGAGAGTCCAATAGTTACTTGGAAAAATGGATGTTGGATCATTCTTTGTATCTTCTTCCTTTACCTCAGTCACTTCCACCATACAAACTTCATCTGGTAGAAGAGAATCAAGTCCCACGGTATGTCCCATACCCATAGGATCAAATGGAAGGAGAATAGGTAAATCCTTTTCCAATAACTCGATAATCTTTGATGTGGTTCCTAAAGACAGTGTCTCTATGACGACAGTTTCATCCTTTACGGCAGGAATTCCCTCAATCAATCCCGTAGTTTCTAGCTCCATTGTAGGAACCAACTTTTCTTCTGGTGCTAAGCTTGTAGGTTTATTTAATTTATTTACAGGAAGCTCAAACTCATAATGAACCCCTGGCCTCTTCTTTAAATTAGCTAGATGTATGTCGAAGGGTTTTAGGTCACCCTGTGCCACGAAGACCTTCCCTAAATGTAGGAATCTTACTTCCTAAAAAAAATTAGAGGGAATCACCTTCATGCGATGAATCCAAGGATGAACAAGGATCATATTATATTTGGTTTCCCAATCTATAATATAAAACTTAGTTAGAACTATCTTGGGTCCAAGAGAAACTGACAACACTATAGTTCTAATTGACATTCTTTTACGGATGTTGTACCCTCTCAGCATGTTTCGTGTTGAGGAGCAATTGGTCTCTCTGTTATCTCTTGAAAGTGCACCCGGCAGAGAGATGGCAGTAGGTTTTCTAAGTTTGCAAAATATCTCTCTCTCTCTCGTAGATATAATAGGGACACCTCAGGTCTGTGGGTATACCTAGTTTGAGGTGAACCTCCGAGATTAAAAGGCCGGTTCCTTATTGGTGTACACTAGACTGATTTTTTGGGAGTTTTAGGGTGAAAGATGACTAAAAATGAATAAATCTAAGGTGATACACCAAATTTTGTGTGAGAACTTGACTGAGTGATATACACAACTGATTTGTGAAGGATTCTTTGGATGCAGGAACCAATTGATACTTTCTGCATAATATAAGGGAAAAACACTTAATTTGTACTGAGGGAAGTTCACAATAGCACTAATAAGCTAATATGCACAATAAAATTTACCAGAAAATAGTAAATTTGCAGCAGGGTAAAGTAGTTAATCAGGGAATATTGATTCACAAGATTAATGTTGACATACACAAGACTGTAGAATAACTTGGAATGGCAAAAAATACTTCACACTCAGAGGGCAAAACTAGTAGAAATTGCTTCAGTACTCATATCAAAAAGTTCTTTGGGAAATTTCTCTGAAAAAATCCCCCCCTTGTGTTCTGCAAGAGCACACAATATATAGCAAAAGTTCACCCCCTTCCTAAAAATAGCCTAAAGGCTATACTCACCCATGTGTCCTAATTTTATCCTTTATTTAATAATAAATAAAGGAATAAAATAATACAAACTAGAGCATGTAATAAAATAGGCATTATCAGCCTTAGATACAATACAGTCAAACTGAAGTTGACTGTTCTATTTTTAAGAAAGGAAAGGTGAAAAATTTGCTAAAAATATAAATTGCTTGCTAGGCAAGTCTTCCTCCTTTGAGCATGCAAATTCATCATCTTCTATGTTATGTCCTGTTGTTGAGGCATGCAAAATATCACTCTCTGTATGTGGGAAAAAGCTGTAACCCTTATAAATATTTACACAATTAAGATGAGTGGGAACCATCTCCAATGTGCACATGCTCTAATTTTCTCTATTCTTCTGAATAGTCACATGAGTGACACTTTGCAAATTTTGGTTACAACACCCCATGTGGGGACCACCTTTGGTTTATGATGTTTTGGATGCTACCACCTTTGAGGATTTAGGAAAATTGCATGTGTTTTAAAATAAAGGGGGACCACCCTTTGGTTAGCCCACCATATGCTATATTAAGCTCGCCACCTTTGATCATTGGCATATAGTTACAAACTTTACCTTTTTCGGTGCTTTTGGCATATAATGATGGTTTTTTAATTTTTGCATGGATGACTATATAGTCAAAATTTTGGTCACTGGCAATGGTTATTTCCATGTCCACGTGGGCTAGCCCCCTCCTATGATGACTCGACCCTTACAGTCTTTGGCGGTGGTAACCCTAACTGGGCTTGGTTGACTTGGTTTTTTGTGAGCTCTTATGGCCCTTGATATTCATCCTCAGTTTCTCTATGACCATTGATCTTCACCACGGGTTAGGGTTCTAACTTGAGCATTTATTTGGTTGGTGGCATTAAACGAGGCTTGTTCACTTGGGAACATGTGTTTGTTGATCAACATTTGATTTGGCACTTGGCATTTGGTGAATCGTTGATCTTTCACCATGGGTTAGGGTTTTGAAACCCTAGTTTCGATTGCAAGTTAATACACTTGAGCTCACAGTTTGGTCATTTCATCTAGTTTTCATCTCGTGAGCAAAGCCCTGGCAAAGTTTTCCTTGCTCTACAAATTTTGATGAATGACATGGAAATTTTATGGCATCTGAGCCTGCATTTTTGATTTGGAGGTCCTCAACGCCACGGCTATGACTGTTGCCTATGTTTTTTGTGAACTCGAAGGTATTTATTTTGTATTCGTTTCTATTCTCGACCTTTTCCTCCTGTATATGATCTAAAGATCATTTAAATCTTTTTCCTACTTTGTATTACCTCTGTAGATCATTTGAATGAATTTTTTACATCTGGTTTTTGTGATGGAGCTCGAAACTAAGCTTGCAATGAAGTTGGAGGTCCCACCGAGATTTTTTTTTGCTTGTTTACCTCATCTTCATCCTTAGTAAGTTATGTTACATGTCTTCTCTTTCCTTTTGGGCTTAAGTTTTTAACTCCCCAACTCTGAATCTTGGAGGTCTTCGATTATAATATTCGTTAAAACGAAAATATTTTTTATGTGAAGTCCCTTTCTATTTCTGAAAACTTCTTTAAGCTATGACTCGTCACTTAGAAATTTGTTGAATTTTTTATGTGCTCGGGTTTTGATATTTTGTAGACCCAACTTGGTATTTGGAGTGTTGACTGTTTTCGTTTTGATACATACATGTCAATATTTCTTCCTCTCTATAGATGTATCTTTGACTTGTTATAACCATTTTTGGAAAGCATGCTTGTATTGGATACGTTCCCTGTAGCAACCTGAAACATTCTTGACTGAAGGATTTAAAACGTTGACTGTTTTCATTCCTTGTTGATAGATAATTGTCACTGTTTCTTCTTTCCTGTAGATACAATCCACTTGGCTGTAGAAGTTCTTTATTCTTGCACTTGTTGAACCTTGACTGTCTTGTAGATGTATACTTAACATTTGTAGCCTGTAAATGTATGCTTGGCAGTTTATGAATCATTTCCATTCCTGATGTAGTGAGAGAAAACTTCACTTCTTAGCATTTGTTATCTCTTTTAGCTAGAAGCTGACTATCATTGGTAGATCTGTGACTTCTGGAAAATGGGTATTTGAAATTTTATTTCACAAACTATAAATTTGGAAGACTCCATTCTAGACATTTGTAAAATTTGAAAATAAGTTCTCCATTTGTTTGCAGTAGTTGACTTGTTGTAACCTGATTGAAGATGTTCATTGGATACTTGCTGAGCTCTGTAGTTCACTTCTTCACTTTGACTTGTTTCTTCTTTTTGTATATTTAGCTGTGTCATTTTGACTCAGAGAGATTTTTTGAAAGTTATATGGCTGCTCCTTTGTTACAAACATGATTGTATTCCATTCTATATAATGAAATAAATGCTCCTTTTTTGGAAAATTAAAAAAATACTTAGTTTCCTTTTCTGTAATGACATTTTCCTTTTCAGAAGTCACAGTAGCAATTGTATTTCAATTTTTTGCAATCAATATCATTTCTGTTTTTTTGGAAAACTCCATTTTTCCAGGGGAAACTCTGGTAAAAAATTTCAGAATCCTTTTCTTTCCAGATTTTTTGTGATTTGACCATTCTGAAAAGATATGAACCTCTCTTGCTTATCTGATCACTTGAATGAAGTTGTCCATGTTAGCTTTACTTGATTCATTGCATCTTCTAAAAAATTGTGAAGTAGCTGGCCTTTGATTCACACTTGAATTTGGAAATCAAAAGGAACTTTCAATAGCTGCAACATGATGAAATTCTGGAATACTTGTATGTTTCATTTGATCATGATATCAACTTAAAAGTGAGGAAACATGTACTTTTGTTGACTGTTTTTGTTCCTTCTGAAGTTCAAATAGCTTAGAAAGCAATGTAGTAGCTAAAAAACATGTGTTTTAATTCTCTTTTAAATCAAAATTCAATTTTACAAAGGGAGACTCTGGAAAAAAATTTCCAAAATCCTATTTTTCTCTCTCCTTTTCCATATTTTTAATCCTGATTTGCAAAAATATCTCTTCCTTGCCCTATAAACCATCTGAAAATGATGTTTATTTTCATTCAATAGTTGCTTCCTTCTTAACCAGTTAAACTGATTTCATTCTATGTTGCAACCTGTTCCTAAAACACTCATAAATAAGTTAGAAATAAATAGGCTTTTTGGCCTCTCTTGTATCCATGTACTTTTCTTCTTCATTCCTTCTTCCTAAGTTGTTTTCCAGTTTCCTTCCTGTGTTATCTCCACATCTGCTTCTTTTACAAGCTACTCAGATTCTACTTTTTCTAACCCAATCCTTAGCTTCTTTGATTCATTTCACTTATGTACTCTACCTCTTCCTTTACTACTAGCTCATTTGTATCTCTTTCTTATTTTGTTTCATGTGCCTGTATCTCTTTCTTTCAAGTACCATTAGATACATTGAACTTAGAATATGTATTTGCTTTAGAACATGTGTATCAGAATAAAATTGTACCCTGAGCTCAAAATTTGACAGATACTGCTCTTGCCTTACAGGTGAAAGAAGATGGAGATGGAAGCGGAAGATGAAAGAGCTGAAGCTGGAGATGAAGATGATGTGGAGTGGGATAGAAGACAAAAAAGGTAATGATGGGTTCCTTTTTAATCCTTTACTCTTGTTCTTTAGCACATGTGGTATTCTCATTTCCATGTATATGATGAGTTACTCAGTCTCATTGTAGACACCAAATTTGTGTCTTACGACCCCTTGTGACCCGCATCTCATCTCGCAATCTAACCTCACCACCTAAACCTTACACAATTATTTATTAATTACCTTATAATTGATAAATCCACATCACCTTACCCGCCACCTCACTTTGCCACCTCATCATGACCTAGCCCTAACCCTAAACTAACCTAATTAGGACCCATGACTTGGTCTAGACTCACATCCATAACTAATGCCTCCTTACTCGCACCCAAAGCTGACCTTCTAGCCACTTGACCAAGCCCGCAACTGATCTCTCGGGAGAAAAGTAGGGAAGGTGGGCTATTTTACTAAAAATAGCCTACTTTTTCCTTACCGATGCCGGTTCCTACTCGACCGCCGTCGGTTACGCAACCGCCATCGGTTCCCTGTAAATGGGCTCCCCAAACCAAAACAACGGATCGGAATTTCATTTTAGAGATCAGTCGAAGGATTTCTGGACCAACAGAGAGTATTGCAAGCGAGGAATAGAGTCCAGATCTTCACTTGACAGAGCAGAGACGAGTAGAAATACCAGAAGTGTTCACAACCAAGGAGATCAACTTGCATCTTTGCCAAAACCAGTAAGTCACATCTTGCATGTCCTCTGTTATAACATTTCTTATGCTTCTTGAATCTCAGTCCTCCTAAATCCGTTTCTGAATCCACTACCCAATGTGCCATTGCATCTAACTGTCATTCTTTTATCCCTCATCATCTCATTTCCTAATATCATCCATAAACCAGCCATTACAAACACCATAGCTACCAAAAAGATCCTAGAACCAACCGGTATCGGTCATCAGTAACCGGCATCGGTTATCAGTAACCGGCATCGGTTCCTCTGATCAAAAACCAGAAAACTAGCCTTTCCCCTACCCAGTTCAACGAAACAATTTAATTGATATTTTGCAGTCTTTTGTGTTAATTCATATTAGCAGGGGAACTGACCACCTTCGAAAGGAAGTTTTATATTTCCTGGGCCCAAGGCAGTTCCCTCATTTATTGTCTAATTAAAATCTTGTGGTCTTGTGTTCTTATTTGCAGGTAGTCCTTCCAAGACAAAAAGGAGTTCTTCGCAGTCAACCTGATCTTTCTCTACGGTACGCGCACACCATCTCGACATTCAACAGGTATTCCTCCTAACCCTAACCTCATCTGTTTCTAAAAGGAATGAAAGGATAGAAGCAACTCTATTCCCAGAAGCCGAAACATTCCGCGTGAAACATTTTGGCACGCCCGGTGGGACCCATTTTGGGTTTCTTTCTCTTGTTATTTTCATTTTAGGAAATATATTTGCTGTTGCTGCTTTTGTTGTATATTTTCGTAAAGAATTTGTCTTGCTTTCCTAGTTTCGCATTAGTGAAAGTCATCTCTCTTGCTTCATCGAACATAATTTTTGATTTGGGTTTAAAACACATGCATTGCATTCCTGCTTGTTGTTCTTCAATTCTAGTGAACATAGATTAAGTAACAGGTCGTACACGTGGGGGTGATATCCACGGTATTGACAGGAAATTAACCCTAGTTTCACTGCACAACACATACCGAATCACTTCACCATTAACACAACAGCTCAAACATCCCCCCTTTTTCCGCGGTATTCCTCCGCCCGATTGAGGTAACCTTATAAGCCAAAACAAACTTGACATTTCCCCTAGGTCTTGTTGTTTAGGATTCCGACATCATCTCTACGTCTAAAGGCATAAGCCCACAATAACTAAAATTAACCCTAGGATTAGTCTCTGGATTTGCGTGTGCATCTTGCTTGTTTTCAAATTCTGTTTTCTCTGTCATACTTTGTCTTCTGTGATCAATAAGTTGATAAATATACTCAACGTTGCTAAAAATCAAATTAGCAGCCTTTTATATCTTCTTATCCTAGAGTTTTAACACCGGCATCGGTTAAGGGACCGACGTCGTTTGCTCTGTGACCGACACCGGTTACTAAACCGATATCGGTTACTGTCTTCATCAGCCCCTGACAAACCAGCAACTTGCCAAATTCATCATTCTGAGGTTGTTTTTGTTCTTGATAGATTGAAACTTTCCTGTGTGTTCTTGTCCATGGTTGTCATCACTCGGAAGCAAGCCGCCGCCATGGTTTCACATGCCTGCTCTGTGTCTTTGCCTGAATCACCCCCTTCACATTCTATAGGGAACCCTACGGACACCAGTGAGATCCCCCAAATTCCTGTAGGAGACAAGGACTTTGCCAAATTTCTGGATGCTAATCCCAGCGCTGTACAATACTATTTGTCTCATGCCCCTGACCGTACGCCTGATGGTCAGCTCCTTATTGGCATGCCTATTAGTATAGCTGCTCATTTAGCTCCCACTCCTCCTGATAACACTGCCTTACTTCCTGCATCTCTAGCCCCGTCTCCCAATCCGACGGCTTCAGAGGTTCATACGACCCCGATTAGCTTTCCTTTGGTTAATCTTGGACCCCACGTATCGTTACCACCAACTGCCCCTACCTCATCTCTCTTTCAGACCACTCCATTCATGACTTACTCTCTGCCACCTATTCACACGAGCTTTCCTTCTCAAGCTCCGCCTACCTTTTCATTCCCATACACGTATCCAGTAACCTCAACACCTTATATGGGACATCCCTATTCTGTGGCACCATCATCTCATCCAACCACAGATTTCATCAAACAAATGATGGACAAAATGCACAACCTGGAGGCTTCTGTTTCGGGAAGTCGTAGCGCCTTGACATACGAGCAAGTTTGTCGGGAGCCCATTCACCCTTCTGTCCCCCTTCATTCATATCCTCCTCAATGGGAGTTGCCAAAATTTACTCGTTTTAACAGTAAAGAGGATCCTCAACAACACTTGCGATCATTTAGACATGCTTGTTATTTGATTGCCCATGATGACGCCTTGTTACTCCGCACCTTCCCCATGTCCTTATCAGGACCCGCCTTGGAGTGGTACAGTGCTTTAACCCAGCACTCGATCTTCTCTTTTAACCAACTAGCCCAATCTTTCTTGGATCATTTCTCCATTAACATTGCCAAGAAAGTATCTATCACCGACCTCTATGCCATCCGACAATTTGAAGACGAATCTATCGCAGATTTCGTTGGACGATGGCGGGGCCTTATCAACCAACTTACGTATGCCTTGCCTCAAACCGAACTTATCGAACTATTTACGCGGGCCTGCGCTAAGCACATCTCCCCTACCCTCCAAATTCAAACTTTCCGCACATTCGACGAGGCCTTTACCATGGCTCGGAAACTAGAAATTCGAGCCTTAGAAGAAGAGAAATTGCGGTTGCGTAACAAAAACCCCAATTTCCGAACTCCTGATTCTACCAACAAGCCAAACACCACCACTCCTCACGCGTCCACTTCTTCTAAATCAAAAGGAGCTGTCCACGCGGTAATGGTCAAATCTCAAACACCGTCCAATACTCCGCCGAAAACCACTTATAAGTACAAGGCCGAGCCCACCAATTACACTCCCTTGGGAGAAACTTATGGCGTCATCCTGGAGAAATTGCTCAAAGCTGGGGCTATCACCTTGCCCCCTGTTAAACCTCACTCTGGGTTTGACTCCACCCGCGCAATACCTTCCTGGTACAAAGAAAATGACTTTTGTAACTTTCACCGCGTAAAAGGACATAGTCATGAAAACTGCAAGATGTTGAAAAACATAGTGCAGGAAATGGTTGACGCAGGGGATATAACCCTCGATAATCCTAACGCCCCTGCTAACCGAAATCTGAAAATTTTCAACAAGCCATTCCCGAATCACTCGTCCAACAGTAACGTAAACCAAGATATCTTAGCCGAGGAGAGTGTTCATGAGATCCATGCAGTCTTCGATTCTCAGCCAAAAGCCTCTATTGAAAAATTTTGAATCAAGCCTCTCCACCAACACAGGAGTCTGAACCTCCTTCACCACCATCAAGCCAAAGTGAAATCATTCCTTTACCCATAGAAGAGTTAACTGCCCGGACTTCTCTTCTCATCGACGAGTCTTCTTACACCACATCCCTACAAGACTGTGAGCGGATGTTATCTAATTTATCTATTTCCCAAACGTCCCCTTCTACCGCTCTCGCTGCACAAGAGGAGAGCTCGCCACTCCTTTTGTCACCTTTAGACGAGAAACTTCTTACACCGACATCACTAACTTCTTTAACCATAACGGACCCCCTCAAACACGCCCTCTTACCTATTAGTTCTTCATCGCCTAAATCTTTTCAGCGACCTGTTGACCTCTTAACATCTATTGATACAGCGCCTCATCTACCCCTTGTATCACACCCGCAGTGGACTGGAATTACAACCCACCTTTCTTCCGTACAAAAATTACAAATCACACCTGGAGACTGTCATTCCACAGAAGATAGACAGGCCCTATGGGAACGTTTGAGTACCCCTTTTTCTACTCAAATGCAAATGACTGATCCTGATGTCTCCACCATATACCCGAAGTGTTTACAGAAGCTTAAAATGCCCCTGTTCTCACCTTCACCCCCCTCACCTCTACCAAATGCCCCGTCCACTTCTATCAACTTAACCAGATCTTCCCCTACGCTTGGGACCTCACCAATGCCCAGTCTAACGCACCCGCCTAAGCGACTCGATCTATCCAAAAATAAATCCGTCCCGCCACCTAGGAGACAAACTCAATCCGTGCCCCTATCACAATCAAAACCATCATCGTCATACCTACCTTCCATATTGGGACCCCATCCCTCTACCTTACATCAATATATCATACCTCCTGCGTTTTCTTCAAAACAACCTACGCCTTCCGCACCCATACAGAAATTCCAGGGTATAGCAACACCGTCACTCCGCGTATCCTGTCCACCTATCAACCCTAAACAAATTCCATCATCAAAAGATTTGTTTTCGGTCACTCCTATTTCCCCGTGGTTGTTTTCTGATACCACATCATCTGCGGCCTCATCATCCCACATAGCTTCTGCGCCAAAGAAATCACGTTTAGTAAAAACCACGTATCAACACCCCTCGGCTAAACCACCACCCGTGCGAACCAATCATGCCCAAACATTACCAAAACCCGCACAACCAATACCCTCATCCTCTTCCGATTTTGACCCACTCAAAGGATCTTACGCCAAAATCCTTGCTATGTTGGTGGAGAATGCGACCATTTCCCTACCTCCACTTAGACCTTATGACCCGTCTAAACCCCGACCTATGGGTTACGATGAGTCTAAAATCTGCGCTTATCACCGCACACCAGGACATGATGTGGAGGGATGCAAAGCTCTAAAAACCATCCTTCGTCAGTCACCTCTCCCGGATAGAAAGATTAAGAAAGACAACTTACGAAGGGAGAGACCTTTAGTTTCCATTCCCTCTCCTATACCATCTGTCCCCGCCTCACCAAGATCTATCATTATTACAACCCCACCTCTTGAAGACCATGAGTTATCCCAACCATCTTCCTCATCTCAGGTCTACGAGATTAATATGATTAGTGTCGCTACTCGAGGGCAGAAAAACAATGGGAAAGCAAAAGAAAACACACCTGCGGCATCTCTTTCTCCGTCAAACATCCCGATTGCACCACCACCTAAAGTGGTCATTCGCGGACCCGCCTATCCCGTCTCTAATGGCATTGCCCACCGAAATATGATTAAACAGCTTCACCAATCGCCCGTAAAAATGACATTGTATGATCTCATTCAGACTTCTGAATCTCATCGACAAGCTCTCGTTGAGATCCTTCAAGGGATAGAGGTTTTACCTAATGAAACCCTGCCTGTCGCCTCCATTCTAACACCCAATCACGTTGCTTCTCTCACCAAACAATCCATCTCCCCCACCACTTCTGTCTCGGTACAACAAGCCGCTGCAGTTAGTTTCTCGGAAGATGAAATTGTCGACTTTGGTACAGAAGACCCTGACCCTGCCCTTTTCATCTCCGCTTACGTCCGGGACATTCGAGTACGTCGGGTTATGATTGACGGGGGCGCTAGCCTAAACATCATCTCTTCAAAAGCCTTCCAACAAATGAATATCCCTTCTAGTTGCATGTGTGCCAACCCCATCATGTTGCGGTCATTCAATGACGCTATTACTTCTACCTTAGGCACCGTGATCCTCAACATTCGGGTAGGACCACGTACTTTACCCGAACTCTTCTATGTCTTGGAGGGAGAGTTCCAATATAATATATTGCTGGGTCGTCCTTGGATCCGAGCCATGGGATGCGTTCCCTCAACATTACATAGATGCATAAAATTTGAGTACGAGGGGAAGTCCTACACCGTAAAAGCTGACCCTCCCCCCTTTAAAACCTGCAATATGTTATACCGCCCTAACGATGTGCTTATACCAATCAAGACACCCATACATTCAACCCAACCATCCTCCTCAAATGTACCTCAACCATCCACCTCAACCGCGCCTACGCCTTCAACTGATGAAACCACCATCGCAAAAACCACTTCCCTTCCCGCAGCTAACATTCCAACCTCCGACCCCTTAGTAGATGTTTTTCAGCGCCTTACGCTGGGGGAGTACCGCCTATATAACGTTAGTTCTTTCCCTACCCCGCAGGAGTACGGACAATTACATGCACATCCCACCTACGACCGTCGCGTGGGGGAGATAATCTCTTACGGACCACCCCATTGCCGCACTAACCTAACGTATGGGGGTGTTGACGCATCCTCCATTACCCCTGAACCTCCTCTTGGTGTGGTTCCTTTCCAATCCGATTTTCAATACTTGACAAATCGTCGTTTCGCCCTCACCTTCTTGACTCGCTGTGCGTGGAAAGGCTTTGGTTTTGGCCTTTACGAACAAGGCCGACATACACTCATTCCCGTGACTACCCGTAAACATAATGATCGCAGTGGTCTCGGTTTTCCCGAAACACCTACACAGGAGACACCTCCTGTCAGCTGTATCTTGGAAGAAGAAGACGTCGCCCCTACCAAACCATCATCACCCACTTTGCCATCATCACCCACAGAATCTATAGACCCTGAATCCATCCCTCCTAACTTTTTTTTTTCATAAATGCTATCTTCATAGGTCCTCTCACTTATCAACGCGATAATGAGGACCCATCTTCTCTTCCCCTTCTGTATCCAGACATGATCGAAGAGGATTCGCCTTTGATTAATGTTGTTGAATGCCAGGATGACGACTCCATCCTCACTTACCTTGGCGCGGATGATTCTTATATTCAACGAGCCTTACCATCTGAAACCCAAACCATGCTGAACGAATCTACCATAGAAATCAACATCCACACGGAGGAGGATCCTCACATTGTGAAGATTGGACAATCCCTTAACACATCAGAACAAGCCGCCTTTACTACCTTTCTCCGTGCTCGCAACCAAGCTTTCGCATGGTCTTACGCTGACATGCCAGGAATTGATCCTACCATTGCCGTCCATAACATCACCCTAAACCCCGATTCCAAACCAGTCAAACAGAAATTGAGAAAAATGCATCCACGCATTGCTCTCTTGGTCAAAGAGGAGCTCCAACGACTCCTTTCTGTTTCCTTCATCTTGCCTATTGACTATCCTCAATGGATTTCTAACATCGTACCTGTCACTAAAGCGACAGGGGGACTTCGGATATGCACAGATTTCTGGGATCTTAACCTCGCTTGCCCTAAGGATGACTTCCCCTTACCTAGCATTGACCAACTTGTTGATCTAACTGCAGGTCATGAGATGCTCTCTCTCATGGATGGCTTTTCAGGATACAACCAAATTTTGGTTGCCCCTGCCGATCAACACAAAACTGCCTTCATAACTCCTTGGGGAACCTTCTGTTATCGTGTCATGCCGTTTGGCCTTAAGAATGCTGGTGCTACCTATCAGCGGGCTATGACCTACATTTTTCATGACATTATGCACACTATCCTTGAAGATTATGTCGACGATCTTCTCGGCAAGTCTAAACATCGTAGTGAACATCTCGATGTTTTAACCATTATTTTTGATCGCCTGTTACAATATTCTGTCCGCCTTCAACCGAAGAAATGTGTCTTTGGTGTTCTTTCGGGAAAACTTCTTGGCTTTATCATCTCTTTGCGTGGCATTGAGGTCGATCCATCTAAAGTCAAAGCTATCCTAGAAATGCCCCCACCCAAAAATCTCAAACAATTGCGTAGTTTACAAGGTAAGCTCCAATCTATCCGACGTTTCATCTCCCAACTTTCGGATCGATGTCAACCTTTCCATCACCTCCTTAAAAAGGATATTGCATTCCAATGGAGCGAAGAATGTCACCAAGCCTTCGAAGCTCTCAAATCCTATCTCTTGCAGCCACCCGTGCTTATCCCACCCCAAGACGACCGCCCTTTCTACCTTTACCTTTCCGCCACCGACCACGCTGTAGGAGCCATGCTTGCACATCGTGACTCTGAGAATCGCGAACAAGCCGTTTATTATATAAGTCGTACTTTGGTGGACTATGAGACTAGGTACACACATGTAGAAAAATTGTGCCTTGCCCTATCATTCGTGGCCACCAAACTCCGACACTACCTTCTAAATCACAAGACTTTCGTCATCACCAATACAGACCCCATCCATTACATGTATGCCAAACCTCATCTGAACCAACGCATTGCCAGATGGCTCATGCTTCTCGCCGACCTCGACCTTGAGTTTGTCCACCAGAAATCAATCAAAGGACAAACCATCGCAGACCAACTTGCAGAAGCTCCTTTACCTGGGGAACAATTTACCAATTTTACCTTCCCCGACGAACTCATCGCCACTCTTTCACTCCGGGAAGAGTCGTACCCAATGACCCTCTTCTTCGATGGATCTAAATGCCAGCGCGGCGGAGGAGCCGGCATTGTTCTCATTCCTCTCGACGCTGAACCTATGCCTCTTTCATTCCGACTCGATTTCCCTTGCACTAATAATACAGCGGAATACGAGGCCCTTGTTCTGGGTCTCCAAGTTGCGTTACACTTAGGCATCAAATCTATCAACATTTTTGGCGACTCTCAATTGGTAGTCAATCAAGTTATGGGTGTCTACCAATGCAAAAATGAGGAACTTCAAAAATACAAACACTACGTGGATTCACTTCTAGCCTTATTTACTCACTATTCTATACAAACCATTCCACGCTCCACTAACAAATTTGCGGACACTATGGCTTGCCTAGCCTCGCAAATTCCCGCCGCACCAACTGACTCTGAATTATTCGTTGTGGTCCAGCAACTTTTTGCACCATCCTATTCAACCCCGGTAGTTTGTATGATAAATACTGTGTCTACTAGTTCGCAGGATACCTGGTACCACCAATTTCACGACTACCTTACAATCTCTGTCCTCCCACCTGACCTTACTAGTAACGGCAAACGTGCTTTTCTTAAAAGTGTTTCGCGTTATGTTGTCATGGGGGGACTCCTCTATAAACGTGGCTTTGATGGCATCCTCCTTCGCTGTCTAACTGGCGCGGAGGCCACTCATACCATCCAACAGGTCCATGACGGTATTTGTGGTGGACATTTCAGCGGCCTTGCCGTGGCCAAACGAATCCTTCGCCTTGGTTATTATTGGCCTACTCTCAATAACGACTGCTACGAATATGTTAAGCGTTGTGTTATGTGTCAGCAACATGCCAACCTTCAACATACTCCTAGCCACCCGCTCCAGGTCGCTCGAGATCTTTGGCCCTTCTCACAATGGGGTTTAGACCTTATTGGTGAGATTCACCCGACCTCTTCACAACGTCACCGTTGGATAATCACAGCGACCGAATATTACACAAAATGGGTGGAGGCTATTCCACTCATTTCAATCAAAAAAGAAAAAATTGTCGAGTTCATTAACCACCACATTATCTGTCGTTTTGGTGTTCCTCATCGCCTGATAACAGATAATGGAAAATCTTTCAAAAACAAGTTGTTGCAAGACCTTTGTGACAACTTTGGTATCAAACTTAGTTTCTCATCACCTTACTATCCACAAGCCAATGGGCAAGCCGAGTCCTCTAATAAAACACTAACCAAAATCCTCATGAAAGTTGTCAATGAATCCGGAAGAAATTGGCACGATCACATTCCCTTTGCCCTTTGGGCTTATCGTACTAGCATTCGTACCTCTACTAATGCCACACCTTTTTCTTTGGTATACGGTACCGAGGCTGTTTTGCCTCTCGAAATACAAATACCCTCCCTTAGAATATCTCTTCAGGATGTTCTCACCAACGATGATTTCCGCCAAGAGCGGTTAGCCCAATTGGAGCTTCTTGACGAACGCCGTCTTGCAGCTCTTGATCACCTTCAAATCTATCAAAAACGCATTAAACGTGCTTATGATAAGCGACTTCATGAGCGTACCTTTAAGGTTGGTGATCTTGTCCTCAAAGAGAATCAACATGTAACCAAACTAGAAAAGAGCAAACGTGGAAAATTTGCTCCCAATTGGATTGGGCCTTATATAATCACTCACACCTATGGATCTAGGCGCTTATCATTTAGCTTCGCTTAATGGTAAACCTGAGCCTGAACCCCTTAATGCCTTGCATCTTCGACCATTCTACTGTTGAAATTAGTGTTATATCACTTCTTATCTACCTGCCGCTCGTCCCTTGAGCTCACTTACCACTACATACACTCTGTTTCCTACACCTCATAATAACAATCAAGCTCACATAGTTTGATTCTCACCTCCCCTTGATGATGCCTTCCCCTTTTTAGTCTAGTCCATGACTTCAAAGTATTAAAATAAGCCGTATTCTTATGGGATTTTCTTGAGTCAAACTTCCTACTAAACTAGATGCTTCACGCCAAAAGAACATCTAGTCATCTAAATTAAATATAGACTGCTCCCTCGAAGGACAGCTATATGCCGAACTATTGCTGCTATTATATATAGACTGCTCCCCCGAAGGACAGCTATGCATTACAATCATATCTGCTACTATAAATAGACTGCTCCCTCGAAGGACAGCTATACACAGTCAGCCTTTATCAGAAGCTTCTCGCATTGATCAGCTTCGTGAAGACCTCAAGAATAATACAATCAATATCCCTTGTAGACTTCCCGCATCGATCAGTCTACATTCAATAAAATAAAAGCTTCATTCAAAAGAACTTTTGAGTCATGGACTTGTCTATTTAGGGTAGGTTCTCTTTCGTTAGAACACTCACTTTGTAATAAGTTCTCTGCACCTCAGCTATACCATCCACCTCACCTCACCATTTGTTTCAACTCAAGGGACGTAATGTACGCTCGATATATTGTGATCACACAACTCTTTTCACCTATTGACTTCTCGTCTATGCACGGTACCTAGGGCTCCAAGCTCGTTCTACGTGGTGTGGTTTGTTTAGCTCTCTTCATCTACGGAGCACTCTTTCCGCTTTGCCTCGCATCTAGGATTGTGTGTTGATCTTAATCAGGACATGATTCCCTTCTACTTGGGTAGGCTAACTTTCGCTTCCCTTATACCTTTTACAACATCACCAATTCATTACCAACACCATCAACCTTACCTTACCAATATTAATATCAATATTTTTACCAACCAACCAATTGCCTAAACCGTACCAAATTGCCTGAATTCGCCTCTCCCTGATCCTAAGGGAGAACTACATCGGTCTGAGGCCCCTCCTTGCTTTGTGCAATGGGCTATGTAGGCAGCACTTCGGAGACATGGGGTCTCCCAAGGTTAGCTCGACCATCCCCTACCATAACCTATCCTGTGTGGTGAATATAAATATTTTTGTGTATTTCTATTTAATCACATTCCTCTTTATCCTTTTTCAAAACACCGAAAATCAAAACACAAACATTCTTATTATTATAACTCAAATCAACATACATATTCAGTTTTATTTAGATGTTAAACAAATACATCTTCTCTATCATCGACACGCAGGTCGGTACTCTTATTTATTCTTATACCTTGCTAACATTTACTCAGACCCTCACGCCTCATCCCGAACTAGGTGATGATCGTGATCGTCGACCCCTCTCGCCGGGCCTCTCTGTCCTCAAAGGTACCACGGCTATTGGTACCGCCCACTGATCTGCCAATCTCTCCTGTAACATATGAATACGCCCTCTCGCATGGAGGACTCCAGCCTCTAGTCTCTCCACCCGTGACTCCGCAACCACTAACAATCCTCTTGTCTCATTCACCTGTGTTTGGAGCTGTTGAACCAAACGCTGCAGACGATCCCTCTCTGCTGTAATCACCGCTATGTCAGGGCGCTCACGTACACCTCGCAGTTCTGCTACCCACCATAATCTATAGGCCTCTGTCGTTCCTGCATCCATTACCCTGCGATCGGCTGCTACCTCTTCAGGCCCTTCTGGAGGTGTTGGCTGGGGAGGTGAGAATGTTGCCTCGGCGTCGATCCTCATATATGGTCTATAAGCCAGGGGTATATCCTGCACAAATCCAAATTGTCGCCGCACGCGATCTATAGGAATCCTCTCATATTCACCTGGCCTGTGCCCCGCGATCCACCTCATTCACTCTACACCCCTTAACTCCTCAGCTATGCTCTCTGTTACCATATAGTTACCGTAAGGCCTCCAACAGATGTCCGCAACCGTCACCCTCTCCCATACCTGCCTGTAATACTCAATATCACCCGTCACGGCTTGGGATCTGGCCTCTTGTTCTGTCTGGACCCATCGTCTGAATCCCAACCTCTGTACTCCGGTCTCTCCTGCCTGGAGGGATTGGCCTATTGGTCGCACACAAACAATGTGCTCATAGGCCCAACAGTGTAATAAGTATGAACAATCCAGCGTCGTCCTGTGATTTCACCTACAAGCCCATAAACCCCTGTATAGCTCCGCCAAATATGCAGGTGCCCACGCAAACGTCACGTTCCTTTCTACCATCTCCCAGATAACACACATCAATGCCTTTGGAAATCTTCCTCCTTCTGCCCTCGGTAATGCATAATACCCTACCACTATCATTAATATCACTGCTAACCTTGTCTCCTCAGGGTGTGCTGCATACATTACCCCATACGTAAAGGATAAACCTCGCTGTGTCAAATCTCGTGCGTATGGACCAAATACTGCTGTTATCGCTCCCCGTGCCACGCTAGGTAGTGCCTGATATACTAGTTTTCCTGTAATGGGGAGTCTCAAAATACCGAAACACATCTTCCAATGTTACTGTCATCTCCCCTGTTGGCAGATAGAAGGTATTTGTCTCGGGATTCCATCTCTCAATCAACGCCTGTAACATACCATGATTACGTGTGATTCGTGAATAATAACGGATTCCACTTAACCCCAAATGATTTATCAATGTCCATTCAGCTGGTGTTACATCCGCTCGGATTCGTGACAACAGCGCTGGCACACTATCATTCATCCTCAACCCTGCCTCTGCCTGCATACACCAAAACAACAAACAACCATTCAATCCGTCAGGGTTTTTCAAACATTCTGGAAATTCCTCCAGTAACCGGTATCGGTTATACATAACCGATATCGGTTGAGTAACCGATACCGGTTCCTCCTAACCGCTACCGGTCACTGTCAATTACATACATCTTGCCTAAAACAACCACCTACGACAATAAATTGCTCGTTTATTCCTCTCTGTATACACAGACATACCCGAAACCCTTGATTACCTACCACGTAACACTTACCTCACCTATAACCCTTGCTATCATGTTTTCTTCTTCATATCTACCCACTTAATCTCTTATTCATAACACATGCAAAAATCAGATCACAATCAAAACATTTACCTCTTGGGTTGCAGTGGCTTGAGGTGGCCCTTGTCTTCCCTCTTGTCCCTGCCTGCTGGATGCTTCTCCTCGTTCTGCCATGATCACCACCCTTTTCAAATTCACCTTTCTACTTTCTGAATCTCAGATCGCATTCACCTTCCCAGTCTCTTTTCTTATCACCCAAATCTCTCATGCAATTTCCTGTCTCTTTTCTCCTTATCACTCAAATCTCTCATGCAAATATCTGTCTCAGTCGTCAAAAAGCGTCGCGTTCGCGTATTTAACCTCTTGCATGGCTCTAAAATTAAAACTTAAGTTACCACCCTAGCTTTTCTATTTCTAGAAAATCTCATACCTAAATAACCGGTATCGGTTACTTAACCGATATTGGTCTATTAGATACCGATATCGGTTCCTCAACCGATATCGGTTACACACCTAACTTTCCTCAACAGCGTTCTTTTCTTCATTTCTCATCTAAATTTTTGTCGCGCCCGCCTCTTTTCCTACATAAACAACACAATTTACCACATTTGTTCATCCACCACATATAGCATTACACTTTCATTAACATCATTTATTTTATACAAATACACAAACCATCAACTACGGATATCAAGCAAACTATCAATCTATACATCATTTGGATCCAACTCATCAGTTACATATATCACAATGTCACAAAACCAACAATTCATCACATAACCTGTCTTTCATATATACGTGCAAAAACAAAAACATCAACATCATCCATCTATCAACATGTCAACTAAAACTTATCATACATTATATATTACCAACCATTAACAAAATATTTAAACACATTTTGAACACTGCACGTGGATCAAAACATCGTCTCTATATATATACAAATTTTCAAAAATACAATGTGCCCTACATCGGGGCCTCTGTGATCTCATAATCCACCAAAGCCGGCACGCAGGCCGCAATAACTGTCAAAAAATCTCGACTCGGCTCGCAGGCCGGTCCCTCGTATCAAAAATAGATATATACTCGGCTCGCAGGCCGGTATCCACTATACAACCCCTACTCGGCTCGCAGGCCGGTATACAATAAATGAATAAATGAATACATGAATAATACATAGGCACGCAGGCCTCTATCAATACACCCGGTTCGCAGACCGGTGCCCATCTATCAATACACCATGTCTGGGATCTCTCAGCTCTCCCCACCGCCCTCGGCACCTCTCCCCGCTGGTCCCTGTGGTGCCTCTCGCCTCCTGCCTGTGACGGACCCACCAGCTGTGGCTGCACCTCCCTAAGACCTCTGGCTCCGAGAGGTCTCTGCTCTATGTGCCGCATAGGGCTGATAATCAGCCCCGGTACCATCAAGAATATCCTGATAGTATCGGGCCTCCGCTCTAGCCTCCATGTAACGCTCTCGAGCCACCGTAGGTACTAGGGGCTGGTCCCCTGACACCTACTACCAGTGCCCCCTGTGCCTGTGCTGGTGCCGCTGGTGGTGCCTGTGGCTGTGGTACCTGTACCTGTACCTGTGCCTAGGGTTGTGGCTGTACTGCTGCCGGTGGTGGTGCTGGTACCTGTGCTGCTGCCTGTACCTGTACCTGCACCTGTGGCTATGGTGCTGGTGGTGGTGCTGCCTGTGCCTGTGCCTGAGCCTGGGCTAACTGCCCCTGTAAGACACCTATCTGTGCCTGTGCTGTAGCTAGCTGCCCCTGTAAGAGCTGCACCTGACCCCTGAGCTGATCTCTCTCTCCTATCACTGCAGCCAAGTCTGGCTGTGCAGGCGGTACTATCCTGGCTACTCTCTGCCCAGCCCACCACACCCTGTATGCTCCCATGCACCCAGCATCATCTACACCCTCACCTGCTGGCCTCTCTGCTACCCAATCTGGATCCAAAGGCTGTGGTGGCAGGCAGTGGGGCCTCTACATCATCTCTCCTGTACTGAGGAACGGGAGGTTGGCTCGTCCTGTCGCAGCCCCATCTACCTGCGTACCCTCTCCAGGGGTATCCGCTCGTACTCTCCTGGCCTCCGTCCTGCTATCCAGAATGTGTACTGGATTAGGCGCAACTGTAAGCAGGCTCCTCTGCCAGGATGGTGACCTCTGTAGGGTCTCCATACAATGTCTACTGCTGTAAGGCCCTCTAGCAAATGTCTATAGTATGCCACATCCCGACCTGCCATAACTGCTCGTGGCTGGCCCACGACCCCCAACCACCTCTGAAAGCCATATCGGTATATGACCTGTGGCCCTGGCTGCTGGGGTAACCCTACTGGCCTGATGCATACGATGTGCTCGTATGCCCAACAATGCAACAAAAATGTAGAACAAATACCAAATCGCATCCTCCGGCGATAGCCCCATAGCTCCCTGTATAATTGCACCAGATATACTGGTGCCCAGGCGTAACAGGTGTGCTCCTCCACCATCTCCAGCAGTACCTGTTGGTGTCGAATCACAGCACCCCTGGGACTCTGCAACTCGATGGGTTGAGAATCTCAGTGCGATTGCACAACATGGAGCTTTTCCCAAGTGTGGGACCTTGCGAAATCGGAAAAGCTCTCCGGATGAAGGCCGGTTCCTATTCCTCTGTTCAGATGCACACGTAAAAATGCAGAGGTCTACTCAAAACCTAATCTAATTTTCTAGGAGACAGGGGTAAGAAAATGCAAAAAATAAAACCTAAACTAACAGAGGTGATGCACCGAGGAATGAAGAACACCTGTCTTGCCAATAAACACAGACCATAAAAATGTAATGCAAGATCATGCACAGATAACCAGATTTGCAGTGAAAGATCAAGAAGATGCAAATAAACACTGAGAGGGTTGATAATCATCCACAGACATGCATTAATTTGCTCCAAAGATTGATACAACACACTGCAAAATGCCAAGAGGCAAAGCTTGCATTACAGTTTTAAATGGGAGGTTTTAACTCCACAGATTCACCTGCCAAAGAGAAGAAGGGAGGGGCAAAACAAGAATGTATAACCTTTAGAAAGAAGCCCCTCCTTACAATTTATAGGAAGAATGAGAGGGAGAAGAGAGAGAAAGTCCAAATCTACCCCAACCACCTCAGGTTGTATCTAATTCATCTCATTATGGTGGTAGGTGAGGACCATATCAAACCCCAAAAGTGGCAAACTGTATTTTGCATTTTTAAGAACTTTTTCCCACCCAATTAAATATATCCAGTCGTAGTTAGGTAGAGGACGTCGTAGGCTTTCCGAAAAGTCCAACCTTGTGTGAATCGGAGCTCCCAGTCAAAAGTTATGGCCATCTGAATATCTGGGTCAGGGTCTGCTTCCTGTCAGCGCTCAGAATGTTGCGCCTCCTGAAGGTGCGCCTTGGCGCATCCATATGCATGTTGACAATCCTTTTCGTGTGCCAAAGGTGCAAATATGTTTGTGTCGACAACCCTTTTTGTGTGCCAAAGGCGCATTCATTTGCATGTCAACACTCTTTTCTGTGCACCAAAGGCGCAAATATGTTTATGTCGACACATGTTTACGTGCGCCACTTTACCTGCGCCAAGGGCGCAACTTTTCCCGTGTCAACATTCCTTTATGTGCGCCAAGGGCGCATCTATTTCTATGTTGACATCTTCTTTTGTGCGCCAAGGGCGCATCCTTTACATTGTCGACATCCATTTCTGTGCGCCACTTTCCTGCGCCTTGGCGCATACATTCTCATGTTGACACTCATTGTTATGCGCCATTTCTGTGTGCCAAGGGCGCATCCATTTTGCTGTCGACACTCATTGTCGTGCGCCCCTTTACCTGCGCCAAGGGCGCAACTTTTCCCGTGTCAACATTCCTTTATGTGCGCCAAGGGCGCGTCTATTTCTATGTTGACATCTTCTTTTGTGCGCCAAGGGCGCATCCTTTACATTGTCGACATCCATTTCTGTGCACCACTTTCCTGCGCCTTGGCGCATACATTCTCATGTTGACACTCATTGTTATGCGCCATTTCTGTGCGCCAAGGGCGCATCCATTTTGCTGTCGACACTCATTGTCGTGCGCCCCTTTTGTGCGCCATGGGCTGAGGTTTGAATTTCTTTGGTTTCCATATTCTTCCGCTTGTCTATATCTACCTGGGGGAAGATATATACAACAGTACCCCCATCAATGCTCTTGGGAAGTGGCCTCCCTCTGAGTCTGGGAGGGCGAAGCAGGTGATCCCAACCATCATCAACACAACCAGTCGTGTCTCGTGACGATGCGCACGGTACATGTCACCGTACCCGATACTCGCGCTATGGTAGGTCAGTAGCGCGGCTGCATCCCCAAAAACCTACAGTATGCTGTCCATCGCAGTCTCTGAATCTACCTGGAAGACTGCCTCTCCCTCGATAGGTAACTGAAGGATGCGATACACATCCTCCAATGTGACGGTCATCTCCCCAGTCGGGAGATGGAACACATTGGTCGCCGGATCCCATCTCTCGATGAGGGCGACCATCAGGCTGTGATCTCTCTCTATCGCTCTGTACCTCTGGACTCCACTAAGTCCCACCTCGCGCATGATGGCCCAATGAGCTGCAGATACGTGTGGCCTCATCCGCACCAACAGCGGGGGCATCCTATCCCGCATCGTCAACTGCTGACCTGCCTGCAAAACCAACACACATCCTTAGACCTACTCTTTATTACAACATCTACTTTATCATCTACACACCCCTTTTTTATCCCCCCGACCATACCCTGACTCTCTACCGCCCCCTTTTAACAACCTACCACCCCTACACACCCACACCAAACCCAACCCAACCCAAAAACCCAAAACCTAACCCCACACCTAACCCTTCTCCACCCCTAACCCAACCCCCACACCGACCCGCAACCCAACCCAAAAACCCAAAACCTAACCCCGTACCTAACCCTTCTCCACCCCTAACCCAACCCCCACACCGACCCACAACCCAACCCAAACCCAAAAACCCAAAACCTAACCCCACACCTAACCCTTCTCCACCCTTAACCCAACCCCCACACCGACCCGTAACCCAACCCAAAAACCCAAAACCTAACCCCGCACCTAACCCTTCTCCACCCCTAACCCAACCCCCACTCCCACCCACAACCCAACCCAAAAACCCAAAACAACCAACCCAACCCCACTCCCACTCCCACTCCCACCCACAACCCAAAACAAGCTACCGACACCCGGCCGATACATGACCGACGCCGGTCACCAACAAGTCTTCCTTTCCCTAAAATTGTGCGACCCGATGCCGGTCGCTTAGTGACCGACATCGGTCACTGTCCTCTCCCGGAGCCGAACCCCCGCACGGCCCCCAAAACCCATTTTTTTTACCTATTTCTACCCATCTACCCACACCAAAAACCCTAAAAACTTACCCACCTACCCACCTTAGCCTATCTAGCCTATCTACCCTCTCCCTTTTTCCAACCATTTCCATTTTTTTCATTATTTCCTAAAAAAAGGTTAATTCCTACCCAAACCCCCAATTTAGCATAATACAACCAAATCACCAAATTAAAGAGTTTTCGAATCTACCCGAACGACGACACGTCGTCGTGGTGGGATGGGCGGGTGGCGGTCCAGCTGGTCCAGCCCCTCCAGCTCCTCCTGCTTGTGCCATGGCTCCAATCCTGATCTGCTGGGTCCCCAGCCAATCAACTGCTGCCTCCTCCTTAATCGGGCCCACTATCAACTCTCTCTGCCAATACAATAGCTCCACCTCACTCGATCAAGCCTCTAATCCCAACTCTCCACGTCAGACAAGTCGATTTGGTTTGCAAATAACAAAAGTGACAATGACAAGCCGTATTTTTCTTTTTGAATCAACATCGGTTCTCTACCCAACTTTCCCCCAATTTTATTTTTTGCCCCTATTTACCATTTGCCCCTTTTTAACCACATATCGCCTATATCCACCCTTGCTGAACACCATTTGTTTCTCTATTTGGCCCGACCCAAGGCCTCAACCTACCTATTTGGCCCGACCCAAGGCCTCGCCCTACCTATTTGGCCCGACCTAAGGCCTCAACCTACCTATCCGGCTTGACCCAAGACCTCACCCTAACCATTTGGCCCAACCCAAGGTCTCGTCCTAACCATTTGGCCCGACCCAAGGCCTCGCCCTAACCATTTGGCCCAACCCAAGGCCTCGTCCTAACCATTTGTCCCGACCCAAGTCCTCAACCTACCCATTAAGCCCGACCCAAGGCCTCAACCTACCCATCCGGCCCAACCCAAGGCCTCGCCCTAACAATTTGACCTGAGCCACGGCCTCACTCTACCCTTATGACCTGACCCCGGGCCACCGCCCAACCACTTGGCCTGACCCAAGGCCGTATCACTTCACTACCATACCCACAATCAACGTTTTATTTTATCCATCCATCATGTAAAATTTTTGTTCAATCGAGCTCACCTGTTCGTGTTTTAGCATGATTAGGGTCCCTGACTTGATCTGTCGACCAACTTTGCCTAGACCTAGACCGTGACGTTTATCTCAACCAAACCAACCATTTGGTACTGCCGAACATGCCTAAACGTTCCTGTACCTCACCTGTTATATACCCTGGAGCTACTTCCTATGCCTTGGATACCAGGATTATATCACCCTTGTTTGGATAAACTATCGACCTTTGCCTACACATTGCTGGTTTGCTTGTCAAATCATGTACCCTCGTCGTACTATTGCATTTCAACATGCGTCTACTTCCTTGGACCTACCCCACCACCTTACCCTCATCTCTACAACATGTACCCTTTATCAACCCTATCCCTGATTTCCCGTTCACCATCAAATCGGCGATAGATTTGAGGGGGATTACCTACATCTTCAACATGAGAAACCACTTCATATTATTGTCCGCACAGCTTTACAGAACAAGCTACACGACAATAAGGGGCTAATGTAGACACCAAATTTGTGTCTTACGACCCCTTGTGACCCGCATCTCATCTCGCAATCTAACCTCACCACCTAAACCTTACACAATTATTTATTAATTACCTTTAATTGATAAATCCACATCACCTTACCCGCCACCGTCACTTTGCCACCTCATCATGACCTAGCCCTAACCCTAAACTAACCTAATTAGGACCCATGACTTGGTCTAGACTCACATCCATAACTAATGCCTCCTTACTCGCACCCAAAGCCCGACCTTCTAGCCACTTGACCAAGCTCGCAACTGATCTCTCGGGAGAAAAGCAGGGAAGGTGGGCTATTTTACTAAAAATAGCCTACTTTTTCCTTACCGATGCCGGTTCCTACTCGACCGCTGTCGGTTACGCAACCGCCATCGGTTCTCTGTAAATGGGCTCCCCAAACCAAAACAACGGATCGGAATTTCATTTTAGAGATCAGTCGAAGGATTTCTAGACCAACAGAGAGTATTGCAAGCGAGGAATAGAGTCCAGATCTTCACTTGACAGAGCAGAGACGAGTAGAAATACCAGAAGTGTTCACAACCAAGGAGATCAACTTGCATCTTTGCCAAAACCAGTAAGTCACATCTTGCATGTCCTCTGTTATAACATTTCTTATGCTTCTTGAATCTCAGTCCCTCCTAAATCCGTTTCTGAATCCACTACCCAACGTGCCATTGCATCTAACTGTCATTCTTTTATCCCTCATCATCTCATTTCCTAATATCACCCATAAACCAGCCATTACAAACACCATAGCTACCAAAAAGATCCTAGAACCAACCGGTATCGGTCATCAGTAACCGGCATCGGTTATCAGTAACCGGCATCGGTTCCTCTGATCAAAAACCAGAAAACTAGCCTTTCCCCTACCCAGTTCAACGAAACAATTTAATTGATATTTTGCAGTCTTTTGTGTTAATTCATATTAGCAGGGGAACTGACCACCTTTGAAAGGAAGTTTTATATTTCCTGGGCCCAAGGCAGTTCCCTCATTTATTGTCTAATTAAAATCCTGTGGTCTTGTGTTCTTATTTGCAGGTAGTCCTTCCAAGACAAAAAGGAGTTCTTCGCAGTCAACCTGATCTTTCTCTACGGTACGCGCACACCATCTTTACATTCAACAGGTATTCCTCCTAACCCTAACCTCATCTGTTTCTAAAAGGAATGAAAGGATAGAAGCAACTCTATTCCCAGAAGCCGAAACATTCCGAGCGAAACACTCATACCCACGGCTTGTGTGGGAAAACTTATGATCTCATATGAATAAAGCATTAAATTGAAATAATGAGTTGATTATCTCTTTCTACATTCAGTTTTCCTTTGATTGTACAATGATGTAGGCAACTCAATATCTCAATAAAATGAATTAACATAAGGGATAAACTTAAAGTGAATACCTGTAACTCCAGTAAGAAACCATCGAATGAGATATGCCTCCTTGTATGATATTTGACTGTCTTAGCCTATGCCTTTCAACTTGTCTCCTTCTTGCTACTTACATTTAGACATTATTGTCACCGTTTGTTTGTCAGTATTTTCTTGACGTAAGTAGTAGGAAACGAGTCAATTGTAATCATTTATGATAGTGTAGATTGATGCAATCTCATTAATCACAACATATTGTAATGAATACAAAGCAATAAATCTGATAAGCACCAACATAATAACAGAAAATCTAATTACTTGAAAACTGCCACTATGTCTGTTGTTCCAAAACCATACACCTCACATATTCTGTAGTCTGGTTTCTTCATCACGATAACACAGCTGTCCTTTGGGGCTTGTGTTCTTTTGCTCAAGATATTTGTGAAATTGTAGATGATGTGATTTTTTACGTTTTATAACAGCACACATAGCTGCAGATATCACTTAATCTACAAATCAGCAGTAACAATAAAATCTAATATAAATTCCCCTAGCTTAGGTATACTTCACCAAGGCTATCCATGGTAACAAAGTTTTGAGTTGCCCATTTTTGCGCAAGTGCAAAAATTGTCAACACTCTCCATAAACAAACTTTTGAAGAAAAGATAAGGGGACTATGTTGATCGGTGCCCCATCATCAATCATCACACATTTTACATAATTTTTGTAAATCCAAACTTGTAAAAACAAAGCCAAATCATCTCCATGATCTATTTTAGTGTCTGTGGGCATGTTGCTGATGTCAAATATGAATCCAATGTCTCTTTCAAGATTCCCTAGAGGATAAACATCAAATTCTATGTGATTTATCTGTGTTTCTGGTCCAGGGGGTGACATTAATCAGAAGCCCAAGACCTAGTGCTTCTAATAAAGTGGCTCTGTGAGCAAGGGAATTCTTTAACAGATCCAAGAAGGAAATGTGAGAGAAGGTTTTGGTCAGGTCATTTATCAAGTCACAATATCTTACTAGCTTGCCTAGTGTATCACAAATGTCATCTAATATAGTCAGGTAGATTAGGATAGGCTGCAAAGAATAATCTTTTGTTCTAGTTGTAGTGATAATTTGAGGTTTAGTGTCCAACTCTACCAATCCCATGATTTTTGTTTGTTTGTGACCATCCAAAGGAGGGGCCACCTGTGAGTTTGACAAATTTGAGGCTTCATGATTGTTGGTTCCTATTTTGATGCCCTTGTTTGAACCGTTGGGATCTATTCTACCATTTTTTGGGTACATGGGGAGAGGATCGTTAAAGATCCTAAGCGGTGTGTTTTGTGAGGATATCATCCCCGTTTAAGTGTTCTAAATTCACGGGTGTTAGGTTTGCAAAAAAACATGTTAGCAAATAATTACCTTTGATTCTCCAATAAACATTGTAGGAATTTGTTGCAATCACGACATACTCTTGTATCATGCCTGTGAACCCTATGAAAACTGCACTATAAATCAGGATCATAATCTTGAGGCCTTTAGTTTACACCTTGTTGCAGTCTAAAATTATGATTATTGTTTATCTATTGATTATTATAGTTAAAATTTGGAAAACCCCTACCCTTGGTTTTTATAATGGTTTGGATACCTGCCTGGGTACTTATTAGGGCCTTGGTTCTGCACTTTTCTTGGTTATTGAGGTTTTGGTTGATTTTTTTTTTTGTTTTTGTTATTGTTGAGCATGATTAAAATCCATAGCGTTGATTGAGGGTGAAAAACTATTATTCCTCTTATTATTACCATTTTTTATTGTTGTTTGTAGTATTTATATTGGGAGAATTAACAACATTTGGTTTGATGGGATGATTAGTTCACCGTCAATTATAACCCAACAATTCTTATTAAGGACCTTTGGTCCCTGATTATTGTTCACATTATTGGAGTAACTGGGGTTATTTTGGTTAGGAGTGACTAACCTTCCATTTTTCCCCATGAGTCATACAACCACTGTCAATGGCTACTTGATCAATCCGGAGAGCCCCCTCTAGCACCTCTTTGTAGCTCCTTAGTGGGAACTTTTTGACTTTTTCCTTTTTCTCTCTATTGAGGGAGTGGAGGAAAAAATCACAAAGCTCCATCTAATCCATATTTGGAGCACTTTCAGAGGAATAGAAAACCTTTCTCCACCTTTGAATAAAGTGGGTTGTGGACTCGTTGTGCTCTTGTTTGAAATGAAGCAATTCTATAATTCTTGTCCTTAAAAGATTTTTCACTTCAAAGGCCTTAATAAAATCTAACATGAGTTTATTGAAGGAGTGTATTGAATCCTCTGGTATCCTATAGTACCAATCGAGAGCAATACCTTCTAGCATCTTAGGGAAAATATTTGCAACAACTGCATCCCAAGAGAGCATATCTTAAATTGTTGTTGCGTAAGTTTTGTTTTGAGTGTTAGGATCACCCTCCCCTTTGAAATTTGGAAGATCAACTAAGGGTCTTGAAAGCATGACAGCCCAAATGGAAAATTCTAATGACACCTTAAGATGTTCATAATAGGTCCCGATTGCGTATGGTTCAACCATTGAAGATCCTTTTCGGGGAGGTGAAGGTTGCATCAGTTGTTGAAATGGTACATTGTAAACATTATTTGGGGTGTATGGCATCCCCTGTGGTTGTCCATATGGACCTAGGTAAGTGTACATATCCCCTTGTGGTCATTTAGAATACATGTGTGCATAAGGGGGTTGACTGGTTTGATATGGACTCGAAGGCACAAGGTCAGGGAACATTGCATTTCCAGCTGGTATGGTGTTTGAGAATGCACTTCTGACTAGTGTTTGTTGTAGATATCCATATGTGGCGTGAGGGGGGCATACCCAAGGTGCCCGTCTTATTCATTGAATCTCTAGGGCATGGAGCGCCCGTATAAACTGGAAGAGTCTACACAGTAGGTACTTGCCCATAATTCTATGGATAGTGAGAAAGTCTTACTTGCCTTGCGTATGAATTTTGACTATGTTGGGAAAGCTATAACTCTTTGAATTTGTCTACTAACATCAAGATGATGTCACTCGCTTGATGGGGTGGTGTTTTATTTCGATGCTTTTTTTTGAACTTTTGGAGGTTGTTGAGGAGTGTGGTATCCTGCTATGGATTGTTTTTTGTTATACCACCCCTCATTGGTAATGTTTTCCATTATTAGAGGGGGTAGTGCTATTGTTTTGGAGCAAGACATCAACATGTCCTTGCAACCTATCAAAATCTTGGTTTATATTGTGGAAGATTTATTTTATTATGGCATATCGTGCTAAGTAATCCTCATCTAGATATGGGATTTGGTCTAACTCCATGCTAATGGGGTGTCGGAACAAAACCCGAGGAGATGAACTTACCACCCTAGTGAAATTCATGTTATTAGAACTTGAATACTCAGGAGGATGTGTCTATGTGATTTTATCAAGATCCTCAATGTGTATAGAGGAACCAACATTGGTTCCCTAAAGAAGATGATTTTGAGCACTTGAATGGTTATCTACCCATGTAGAGAGATAAGGCGATTTTTCTTGTCTACCTATTTGATAGTTGTACATATCGAAACTCAGGATGGGTTGACTATACTCATCGTATCCCAACATATTCAGGGGGTATAAGAACACTCATAGAATAAAGGATGGAAAAATAAATTGGAAATGTTTAGAGACTAGCTCTTCATGTCGGGTTCAGTAATTTGTATGAAAGAAAATCAACACGTGACCTTCTTCGAACCCGACTTCCCGAGGTTGTGCCGAGACAACCGGTGTAGAATAGAAATGAGTGTATGAGTGGTGATGATAGATAAGCTAATGAGGCAACCTTATATCTTCAACACGCAATATTGGGATTTACAAGTCTAAGGCAAATAATGCTCTCTTAAGCTGAAGTGGTGTGACGGATCATTCTAATATAATAGCTTCTCGGAGACTCCAGTAAATATCGAGCTCTGCCAAGATTCTATCCACTATTTGCTGAACATGCAGAAAGTTACCTACAGGTGCCTCATATAGATTTCCAGTTAATGTCATGAAAGTGAGAACGAAAGGCAAAATGAAACCACCGGGACTATGGGTGATTTTCCAATCTAGTAAAGAAAGTCTTAGCCAAATCATTTTTTATGTTCAATAATGAAAGCTATGCAATGATATCAGGTGGAAGTGGTGATGATCTAAATATGGATACATGCAAGACAATGTGGATATCTAATTTTTCAGCAGGCCCGTTGGGTTACGGGACCTAGGGATCACAACCAAAAACTCATGGAGGATGTGGTCCTTGTATGGTAATGTGTGTAATCAAACCCTATTTCCATGAGCAGTCTAATAATCATAGTTCTTATTAGCCACAATGTTTAACGTGTTTAATTGTTCAATATTTTCTAAATACCTAGCAGGTATGCGTAAAACTAACAAGCATAAATCCGTATAAATTTTGGTTAACAATTCTGACCTATTGGGTTGTGGGACCAATGGATCACAACCAAACATCTTTTCTTTTTGTGGACCATTGATGGTCATGTGGATTAAAATGAGTTGATTTGATCAAAAAAGCTAACTATTAAAGGAAATCTAATCTATGTTTTTGGTATTTTCACGGTATATCAAAATAAAACAATGAAAGTAAACTAATCTAATAAAAGTAAATGTTTTTTTATTTTTTCTAGTTTTTAAGCAATGCTTATAATCTAATAAACAAAACTAAATACAAATAGTTAGTCGGTTGTAGATAATTACTTGTGTGAATATGTGAATCTAGATCTAAAACAATTAATCTAATTTAATCAAAAACCCTTCGAACCATACCTCAGAGGTGGAGAACAAATCATAACCCTATAAGAGTTATTGCTCCCCACTACTTCCCTGGTAATTTCAAAGAGAAAACTTTCTACTAACTTACTATATTTTTAATTGCTTAATCAATTAAAATGAACATTTTTACTACTCTATTTGATATGTGTTTGAAATGAATGATTCTGAATTGATAATTTAAGAAATGAAGAAAAACAAATAATTCTAACCTAGATAAGTAAGAGCTTTGAAAAATATGGTCGTATCTATATTTGTCCCCTTAGTTTTTTCCTTTCTTTCTCCATGTGTTCATATGAGTCCAAGGAATTTGGAATGCAAGAACAACAGCAAGAGAAGACTCCTGAACAATGACAAATTGAAGGCATTCTGATTACAATGGAAGTAGAAGAGAGATAGCATAAGATATTTGAGCCTGGCTATATAATTCCTAGCATGATTGTGGCACCAATATTATGCAAGATACAAAAAAATTCTCAGGATTTTTGCTTGAATACAAGCATGGAATATATAGGAATTGGTTGGGATGTGCCTTCATGCACAAGGCAAGAAGAGACAGTTCAAAATAATTAAATATATTTTTAAAATAGAAGAGGGAAGGAAAATTAAGCAATCAAGAGTATTTTTAGGCAATTTGGTTCACAAACGCATCCTAAAAGTTAAGTGAAGTGAAGTGTCACATGTCAAAAGTATGCATGATGGATTCTAGAAAAAGTGCTCAGGACCACCACCTTGTGCAGGGCGGTGATCGGAGGAACACAGCTTTGCCTGGGCAGTGGTTTCAGAACCTCCACTTGGGCAGGGTGGTACTCTTCAAACGAAAGGCCAAAACATACACAGAATGAAGTGGGAAGCTAGAAAAAGGCATTGAAAATCTAAGTAAGGATGTCTAGGCTATAAATATACACTGTGAATGGGTTTAGGAGCTTGAACATCTTCTAAAATGACATGAATCATTATTGGGGACTTTTGTAACCGTTTTCTGACAATGTAGCACATGTAATTTTGGGTGCATATAGGTCTAAGGCCAGTTTCAATTTATTTGTGTATTTTCATATCAACACTATTGTGTAATTATGGAAAAACCATCCTAGTCAAAAACAGACATGTCCTTCTCCCATCACTCGTCATATATTCATGACCCTCTTTATGTATGAATTCGTACACGAAGAAGGACAATTTCCCCATTTTTGAAACCAAGTAGGTTCTTATTTGGTTCTACTGGTATTGACCGTGACTTTTATATGATGATAATCCTTAATCATGCCATCAACCCTAAACAAGTGAGAAAAGCATTTATTCCCCTCAAAAAATAATACACATTTTTCTAGTTAAGAAAATTAGGTTTCCTTGATTTCTTTTTGTCTCTTCCACCTACTCCACCTGTATCTTGTTTACCAATCTCTCTACCATCCCTTCCATTTTATTCTGGTTGTCCCAAAACAACCTCGGGAGGTCACATGTGTCTAGGAGTCACTTATCAATTCTCAGGCATACAAAATTGGTGAACCTGATGTGAAGGAATAATTCCTCTTCATATCATTTTTATTTCATTTGTCCTTCTCCTTTCCCATTATTCTATGGGTGTCTATACATCCCCCAAATATCTCAGGTCAGGAATATGTTACTTCTATCTTGCGTCTCAAATCCTATTACTATCAAATGGGTATGCAATAGTCACCCTTGTTATTAGTGTGGGATGAAAATTACTCAAAAAAATTCTATCTCCTCACATGCCTCCTCCTCAAGGCTCCAAAACTAACTCAAAATTTAGGATTGAGGATATAGACCAACCCATTTATATTCCATAGCCAAAGTTCTCTAACTCCAACAATATGACATTAACAGGAGAACAGGAGTATTTATTATACACGAGTCTTATCCAGACCTAAAATTAGCATGCAATCTAATTGGTTCTCTTACTATCTATTTCCAAATGATGAGATTATAACATGATTCACCCAAAGAGGTGATCTTCTTAATGCTATACATGAATCCTTGGATTGGATACAATGATATTATGAAGCTCTTCTTCAAAAAAATGCTTCCACCCATCCTCCCAAAATAGAAAACATACCTAAAGAGGGGTAGTCTCCAAAATACCAATTTGTAGCGGGGTATCATGTACCTTTACAACCCAACAAGACCCATCACGCACCTAAACAAAATGCACAACCCTTGCTTGAATATGTGACCTCCACATTGGTGGATAGGATTATTAGATGTTGGTCAAGCCTCACAACCCATAAAATTTGGGGGTTCAAATAATCATTCCCATCATATACCAGTACAAAACCATGTTCATACCACAAGTACCTATAAACAACCGCTATCGCAGTCATACTTCGGTGATCCTAACCTAGTAAAATGCTTTAGGGATAGACTCTCCTAAAGGTATTGAGGTTGATGTTGATGTTACGTGAGAAGGAAGGAGGAGTGAACTACCAATATTTTGAACTTTTTGATGAAAGTCTCTACAATACTCTATGGTATGGCCTCATGTCCTATAGTAATCATAGAAAGTAGAAAATTCATACAAGGTGGGCTTCCACCCATGGTGGTTTGACGGATTAGGAGGTGGTAACATGATGAGTGCTTCTTGTAATAGGTTATCCAAAGTGGTGGCATAATGTCCTTTAGGTCCGAATGTATCCAGGAATTATTTTTTCTTAGAAGGAGGTGAAGTGGGTTGTTTGGAAATAGGTTTTTTACTTGGTGGACATGGAGGATTTTTAGTTGTTGTAACAAGTGGATGTGGCTGTTGCAAAGGATAGCTAGGTTTTATAGGAGGTAGAAGGTGAGGATCATATGTGGATGCCCACTGCAAGGCAACAGATGTGAAATACAGACTCACAGTGGGGGTATGATGTAGGGGTTTTTCCCCTGTAATGATAGGGTGATTAAATGGTATGATAAAATAACATTCTTGTAAAGGATCCAGATCCAGGGGAGATAAGAATGGTTGTTAGGATCCTGAGTGATGCTTAGTTACAAAGGTGTTTTACCGTTTTCTTTACCTTTTCTAAATGATGAAACAGATAAGGGTAAGGGCCAAGGAGGAATACATGCTAAATGTTGGTCGATTGATGTTTATTGCACACATTCTGACTTCTTGATCCATAGCTGAATGTGAGAGCTTCCTTTTGGCTAGGAGGAACTACCTATAATAGAAAACAAGACCACAAGATATAGTTAAATGATATATGACAGTGGACTGCCTAGCGTATGCTAGTTCTAGGAAGTCTGATACTTCCTAGACAGCTATCAATCCACTTTTTAAAACAAGTTAATGAGAGAAATAAACAAGGTGATATTGTAGTTGATATGATTTAGGTATCTCATTCAAATACAATAAGAAAATCCAATCACAACAAGCTAGGCTATAGTTGGATCTGAGAGGTGAGGGGTCTGTCAAGGTTCTGGGACTGGTCAGGGTCAGATTTTGGGTTATGTAGGTTAACTGGTAGGATGGTTATTGGGTCTGTTCTTGGTCAAGGTGTAAAACATAGAGACAAACATCAATTGAATATGACCGATGCAGATTTAGGTAGAACCGATGATGGTTATGGGTAACCGGCGTCGGTATGGTCGGGGTGAAAGAAACTCAAAATAGGTTAAATGGTAGGGGTGATCTGAGGTCGAATAAAGTATAGACAAGTGAATGGGGGTCTGTGGAGGTCTTAGGTATGCTCATAAGTATACAATAGGTGAGAATAGGTGATTTGGTGATGTGGGTGAAGGGATCTTTGGATTTACAAGAAAGTGGGTGATGAAGCAATAAGCATACAAAGAATAGATTAATAGCATGAGTAATAAAGATTACTAACTAAAATAAACTATATTGATTATGGCCATACTTATTGTGTTAAAGATCTAATGTCAGAGTGATGGAGGTGGTTGATTGGAGAATACATGTATGGTCCTGTAGTGGTGCTTTCCCAGAGTGCTCCCATGAATACAATGGCTCTCTGATTGATGTTGGTGATGGCTCTGGATGGTTGGATGTGTAAAAGGATGCTTGTTTCACTTATATGTAGCTTTGGTATCCTTCCTTGCTCTCAAAATGTGACAACCTCAAAATAAGGTTACCAAAGGGAATAAAAGGTGACCGACGATGGTTCCAGGTTGACCAGCGTCATTTCAGGGGTGACCTTTGTCGGTTAGGGCAGGATTCCCTAGGTTTACTAAAAATGGGAGATCATGGAAATGATTTCTGCCAGATCTCTTTATTCATTTGGGCCAAAGCGGGAGTTACCTCTTCTTATGTGGGAATGTGGTTAGATGGGATGTAGGCTTTGATTTTTAGGGTTTAGTTAGGTCTTAGTTAGTTATGGCAACATACCAAGAATAGAATTAGGGTGAGGTGGCTAGGTGAAGTGGTGGTATGGGAATTATCTTAATTATGATAATTAAATAATAAATCTTGTGAGGACATGGATTAATTTAATTAAATTAATATTAGTGTGGGGTGTAAGGGGCCATGGTTAGATTAGTGTGTTCGAGTTTATTATTTAACGAAGGGTCAAGGAGTGTGTGACCCAATTTTGGTGTCTACATTTTACCCCTTTTTGTTACGTAGCTTGTATTAGTAAGCGATGCTGACAAAAATAATATGTGGTTGTCCCATGTGTGGGTGAAGGTGATCCCCCTCAAACCAGGAACTGATGAGGTAGAAGGTAGAATCGGTGAGTGGTTTGATAAAAGGTGAATGTGATGAAGAGGAAGGTGGACAACAGGGGTAAAGTTCCAATCGGGTAATCCAGGTAATGGGTCAGGGTCAAAGGTAGTAACAGTCAAACGCATGCACACATATAAACTACAGCACCGTACCAAGTTGAAGATCATGCAAACTCTACATTATCTAAGGTCGATAGGTTTATCCAAACAAGGTTGATGTGATTCCGGTATCCAAGGTATAGGATATGGTGTGGAAGCACTTCGCAGGTCAGGTGCAGGAATGTTTAGATATGTTCTGGTACACCAAAGGTTGGGTCAGGATAAACGGTTATGGAAAGAGGCAAGGTAAGGTCATTAAGTCAAACAACACAGGTAACAGTGTCACAAGGTATAGCGAGCACATGATTTCACAGGTCACTAGCAATGTTTCAGGTCCAAGTAGCCAAGTCAAGGCATGGGTAGGGCCGAGGTATGGGTTAAAGAACAAGTCCCAAAATGTAATTAAGGACAAGTATAGGTAAGGTAGGCATGGAGGTTGGTTGCAATAAGGGTGGGTAAGGTCAAATGGTGGTTGGGTTGGGTAAGTGGGGACAACAATGGGGAATGGGCACAAATATGACAGGTAACTGATTTCGGTCATACATAACCAAGGATGGTCGAGGTAAGTTGATCACGGTTTATGGGGGTAGATGACCAATTCTGGTCTTGGTATAACCGACCACGGTGAGCTAGGGCACAGGACCAAAGTCAGTTTAGTTATAACTGGCGTCAGTCAAGTCAACGTGGGTATATTAAAAAAAATATGTATAATACGGATTCATTTGTATTGGTGTACATATGTATGTGTACACAGATGTCATGATTTATAGATGATGATATTTATACTATGGATGGTGTGCTTGTTGTAATTTCCATTATTATTTGTGTATGTGATGGAAACTAGGTGAATTAAGTATGATAGAGTCAGGGTCGTAGGCATGGATTGAGTCAGGTCACAGGCATGGATTGAGTCAGGTCATAGGCATGGATTGAATCAAGTTATAGGCATGGATTGAGTCAGGTTGTAGGCATGGATTGATCCAGGTGGACTTAGGTATGATGAAGTTTAGGTTGGTTTAGGTATGGTTGAATTGAGGTTGGTTAAGTGTGGTTGAATTGAGGTTGGTTGAGTGTTTAATTCATTAATTGGTGCAATTAGTGATTATGTGTGTCACTTTAAGATGTTTTGTAGTAAAATGCATGATAATGGTAAAGAAATGGCAAACATAATGAAATGAATGCATGAGTGATGATGGTAAAGATATGAAGTAAGTGTTTTTTGTTTGGTTTAATTTCCAATTATTGATATAAAAAGGAAACTAACTAGGGTAGAATGTGACTAGGAAAGGGGGGGGGGAGGAATTGTTTAGGGTAGAGAGTGAGTGAGATAACATCCAAGGGCCCGTTCCCTCGGAGTGCTACCTACATAGTCCCAGTGAAAAAGGACCTCAGGTTGATGTAGTTCTCCCATAAGCTAGGGAAGATTAAGGTGAAATAGTGGAATGGTCGGATAAGTATTAAGCATGGGTGATGTAGGTCATAGGCATGATTGTGTTTAGGTTGTAGGTGTGGTTGATTGAGTTTTAAATACATGTGCCTAGGATCTGTTCTTGTATAGGATAATCAATAGGTAATGAGGAAGGCAAATGGTAAAAAGTAGTAAAAGGGCTGCGTAATTGATAAGAACCCTGACGAGTCGATCCAACCTTAGATGGGCTTATGAACATAAGACCCTACAGGCCTTGCATAATGGACTGTTTTAAGGGTGAAGAAAAGTCACAAGATCGCAAAATGTTGTATTTGCGCCAAGTCCCTTGAGTAATGATGAAATTAGGTGGAAAAGACAAGGAGGTGAGAATGAGAGGCTTAGCGTAACTTAGTGTAAGACAATGTGTTTTTCGGAACAAGAAACCCAAATCCAAAATAGGAAAGTCCATGATGAAAATTTCATATTTTTCTCTATTTTTTAGTTTTTAATGGACTGATCGATGCGGGAAGTCTATATGGGATGAATATATTATCTCTTTGAGGTCTTTGTGAAGCTGATCGATATTGGAAGCTTCTTAATATTTATTACATTTTGTAATGAATGTACATAGTTGTCCTTCGAGGGAGAAATCTATTGATAGTGGTAGAATATGGAGAAGAGATGTCTCTTTTAAGGGAGTCATTGTTTTGCTGGAAGTTTGACTCAAGGAGTTGTATCCCTTTTTTTTTAGACATTTAAGTCATGGAAAAGATTATAGAGGACGATTAGGTTTCGGTTTAGAAGACAAGATCCTAGTACACAAAGATTAACTAGGAAAGAGGTGGTTTCGAGTGATGAAGGACCATGGGATTCCATCTTGAAGAAGATGAAAAGTATCCATGAGAATCATGCTATGAGCAGAGTCGTGGTACTCATATTGAAGATAAGGCTAACAGGTGACGGGTAATTACATGATTCTCGTTTAATCATGGATCCTCAAAAATGAGTATTAATGGAAAGTGAACAGTGCTCAAGGGGCAAGTGACCAATTGACATAAAGTGATATATGACTTGATAACAACAATAAAATGGTTGAATATGCAAGGCATTAAGGGTCTCATGTTAAGGTTTACCTTCGAGTGAAGACCAACAATAAGCACCTGATCCATAGGCATGGGTGACGATATAGGGTCCAAGACAATTAGGAGTAAATTTTCCCCATTTATTTTTCTCCTCTTAGGTTACATGTTTATTTTCTTTCAAGACAAGGTCACCGACTTGAAAGGTTCATTCGTGAACACGTTTTTCATAGGCACATTTGATGCATTTTTGGTAGATTTGGAGATGGTCCAAAGCGTTGAGACGACGTTCATCTAATAATTCAAGTTATGCTAAACGATCCTGGAGACATTCATCATCATTGAGCATGTCTTGTAGTGATATGAAGAGGGATGAAATCTGGACTTCGAGAGGTAAGACAGCCTCAATACCATAGACCAGAGAAAAGGGGGTGGTAGTAGTTGAAGTGTGAATGCTAGGGTGGTAATCCCACAAGGCAAAGGAATGTGCATATGCCAATCCTTCCGAGTATCATTGACCACCTTCAGAAGAATTTTGTTTAAGGTTTTATTGGTTGATTCAGCTTGACCATTGGTTTGCGGGTAATAAGGTGATGAGAAATTGAGTTGGATGCAAAAAGCATCACATATTTTGTGTAGGGTTTTGTTTTTGAATTGTTTTCCATTATCCATGATAATGTGATGAGGGACACCAAAGCGACAGATGATGTGATGGTTGATGAATTCACATATTTTCTTGGCTTTGGTGGAAATGAGGGGAATGGATTCTACCCATTTAGTATAATATTCAATAACGGTTATGATCCATTGGTGGCATTGTGAAGAATGGGGTTTGATCTCACCGATAAGATCCAAACCCCATTGAGAGAAAGGCCAAAGGTCTCGCGTGACCTGTAAGGTATGACTAGGGGTGTGATGCAGATTAGCATGTTGCTAGCATTTTATTCAACATTTGACATAATCGCAACAGTCACAGTTTAGGGTTGGCCAGTAATAGCCTAGGTGAAGAATGCATTTAGCGATAGTGAGACCACTAAAGTGGCCTCCACAAATCCCATCATGGACTTCCTTAATGGTGTAAGGAATTTCAAAACTGGTAAGGCATCGTAAGAGAATGTTGTCGAAACTATGTTTGTACAAAATACCACCCATGATGACATAACGTGAGACACTTTTAAGGAAGGCATGTTGTCCATTACGAGTGAGATCAGCGGGTAAATGGAGAGGAAAAGATAGTCTATTTATTGCTTATACCAAAGGTCACTCGATTTAGGAGCAGTGGTTCCGATAGAGTAAACTTCATGAGGCAAATAAGAGGGTGATTGTAGTCTTTTTATGGTGACAAATATTTTAGAGTCAGCGAATGAAGCAGGTATTTGAGAGGCCAAGTAGGCCATGGTATCTACAATTTTTTTTGGTAGAACATGGGGTGGTTTGAAGGGTGTAATAGTCAAAGGTGGTCAAAATTATGCCCACATGATGCTTATACTTTTGAAGTATCTCATTACGACACTGGTATATACCATTGGCTTGGTTTATGACCAACTAAGAATCATCAGATATGTTGATTGACTTAACATCTAAGGCATAAGCATCCTGGAGACCTAATATGAGTGCTTCATATTCAGCAATATTATTTGTACAATCAATAATCGAGTTTGAAAGAAAAATACATAGGTTCACCATCAAGTGGAATGAGGATAACACCAGCCCCACCCCACACTGACACTTGGAGCCATCAAAGAAGAGTGTCATTTGGGTAAGCGGGTTCGTCCAGGGAAAGGGTAGCAATAGACTCATCTGGAAAGTCGAAGTTAGAGGGTTGATCCCCAAAAATAGGTGTATCGGCCAATTTATCGGTGATAGCTTGGCCCTTGATGGAATTTTGATGGAAGAATTCGAGGTTGAGGTCAGCCAGAAGCATAAGCCAGCATGCGGCACATTGATTTTGATAAGGTTTGGCATACATGTAGTGTAATGGGTTTGTATTAGTAATGACGAAGGTTTTGTGGTTAAGTAGGTAATGGTGGAGTTTGGTGGTGACAAAAACTAAGGCTAGGAAAAGTTTTTCAGAGTGGGTATATCTAGTTTTGTTGTCAAGAAGGGTATGGCTTATGTAATAAACCGCTTGCTCCCAGTGTTGGTCGTCACGATGAGCAAGCATGGCACCTAGAGAATGGTCAGTGGCGGAGATATATAGGTAGAAGGGTTGGTCATTCTTAGAAGGAATGAACAGTGGTGGTTAAAGGAGGTATTGTTTTAAGGCCTTGAGGGCTTTATGACATTCATCATCCCATTTGAATGAAACATATTTCTTGAGAAGATGATGAAATGGTTGACAGCGGTTGGAAAGTTGCAAGATAAAACGACAAATGGATTGTAACCTACCTTGTAGGCTTTGAAGTTGATGGAGATTAGTAGGCAGAGGCATTTCCAGACTGGCCTTGACTTTAGTAGGATTGACTTCTATGCCACGTAAAGAAAGGATGAAGCCTAGGAGTTTCCCTGAAAGTACTGCAAAGATGCATTTTTTGGTTGAAGACGAACACAATATTTGATAAGGCCATCAAAGATGAATTTAAGAATGGGAAGGTGTTCAGTTCAATGATTGGATTTGGAAAGCAGATCATCTATGTAATCCTCCAATATGCGATGCATGATGTCATGGAAGATATAAGTCATGGCCCTTGGATATGTAGCACCATCATTTTTGAGACCAAAGGGCATGACTCGATAGCAGAAAGTGCCCCAAGGGGTGATGAAGGTAGTCTTGTGTTGATCCTCAGGAGCTAGTAATATTTGGTTATAGCCTGAGAAACCATCCATGAGTTATAAAATTTCATGGCTAGCAGTGAGATCAACTAGTTGGTTAATGCCTAGTAGTGAGAAATCATCTTTAGGATAGGTGAGGTTGAGGTCATAGAAATTTGTGCAAATGTGGAGTCCACCTTTCACTTTCATGACAGGAATGATGTTAGAAATCCATTAGGGATAATCAATGGGTAGAATGAAGGAGACCGAGAGAAGGTGTTGAAGCTCTTCTTTGACCGGAAGAGCAATGTGAGGATGTATTTTCCACAGCTTTTGTTTGATAGGTTTGGCATCAGGAATGGTCACGATATTGTGAACCACGATTTTAGGATCAATACCAGGTATATCTGCATAGGACCAAGCAAAATGCATCACTTTGGTCCTGAAGGAAAGAGGTGAAGGCTTCTTGTTCAGTAGTGTCTAAATATTGACCAATCTATAGAATGTTTGGTTCTTCTTGGGTATTAATGTTGATTTCGGTGGTTGATTCGTTCAGCATGGTTTGCGTCTCAAAGGGTAATGACCGGTGAATATAAGAGTCTTTTGCACCAAGGTATGTGAGGATGGACTCATTGTCCTGACATTGAATGACATTAATTGAAGGCGTATCATCATTGATCATGTCAAGATACATGAACGAGAGAGAAGAGGAGCCTCGCCATCACGTTGATAGGTCAACGGTCCCAGGGAAATGGTGTTTACAAAAAAAAAAATAGGAGGTATAGATTCAGGATCTATGGACTCCATGGGTGAGGATGGTAATGTGGGTGAATGAGACGGGGAAGATGTCTCATCCTAAATAAGGTTGATGTGAACCTTCTTAGAAGATGGAGCATCTAAACCAATGCCACTATGGTCATTGTGTTTACAAGAGGTACAGGAGATGACAGTGTGGTGGCCTTGTTCATAAAAACCAAAGCCAAATCCTTTCCACGCGCACCGATGGAGGAAAGTGTCAGTGAAAAAATGATTGGCAAGGGAGTATAGGTCGGTGAAAAATGGTTGGTTTTGGGATGGAGGTTTGGGTTTATAGGTGGCCATATCAAGCCCCCCATACATTAGGTTGGTGTGAATGTTGGGAGGGCCATAAGGGAAAACTTCACCGATGCGAATGTCATAATTGGAGTGCTGACACAGATTACCCCATTATTGTGGAGTGAGGGAGGTATCGATATTGTATAGGTGGTATTCCCCCAGAGTGAGGCGTTGAAAAACAACTTCTAAGGGATCAGTAGTTGGTATGTGGGTAGTGGTTATAGATGGCTCGCTAGATGAAGGGGAAGAAGGGGCACTAGTGGTGGAGGCTATAGCTGCAGTAGGGATGGCGAGTTTAGACGTAGCAGAAGTAGTGGAAATTTTGGTGGATGGGCTTGTGGGTGGACGTGAAGTGGTTTTGGTGGCAGATGTCTTGACCAGTACAAGCACATCATTAGGTCAATATAGTATGTTACATGTATTGAAAGGTGAGGGGTCAGTAGGGATGGTGTAATTATGTCCCTCGTGTTCAAATTTGAGGCATCAATGTAACATCAAAGGGGCACAACCCATGGCACGAATCCAAGGTCAACCAAGCAACACGTTATACTAGAACTCCCCTTCTAGGACATAGAAAATTTTTGGGATGGTGCGGGGACCTACGTGGACATGGAGAACAACAGTACCCAGTGTAGAGGTTATGATGTAATTGAAAGAATGCAACATAATGGGGTTACTATGCATGTAATTGGTAGGTATTTGTATTTGGATGTACGCATGGGAGGAGATGATGTTAATGCTAGTGTCACCATCGATCATAACACGTCGGATGCGTATATTATCGATAAAGATGAAGATGAACTGAGCGGGGTCGGGATCATCAGACTGAAAGGGAGTGATCTTTTCATCTGCAAAACTAAGGGTGGCCACTTAGTGAGTGGGTGAAGATGTAGAGGAAGGGGATGACCCAGTGAGAGAGGCTACATGGTGAGGGGTAATGATGGATGCTACGGGTGTGGGGTCATTTGGTAAGACTTTGATAGAATGAAGGACCTCCATGAGGGCTTGACGATGTGACTCTAAGGTCTGGATGAGGTCATATAAAGAAATTTTGAGGGGGGATTGGTGTAGTTGTTTTAGCATTGTACGATGTGTGGCCCCATCGAAAATGGGATATGTAGGACCGTGAATGATGACTTTAGGTGTGGGTGCAGATGGTATATTGGGTACAGGGTTGGTTGATGGGCCAGTTGTTTTGCTCTTTCCCTTTGTCTTTTTGAGCACATGTGGAAATATTGATCATGTTAATATGAGGGGAGAGGATAAATGGAGAAGGTGTAGGATGAGTGGTATAATGGCATGACGGGCAGAAACCTACCAGGGGAGAAAAGCCTTGTGAAGTGAGCTGGGTGCAACAGCATTTGGGTGGTTATTTGGCCAACTCTCTTATGTGAACCATGTTAATTTTGAATCTCGAGGATGGATCGAAGAGTTTTGGGGGTGGAGATATTAGTTGTTGAGTAGTTAACGAGAGAGGATCTATAGAAATTGGTGAAGGTGAAATGGGGTCCTCATCAAGAAGATCATCATCATCAAAGTTTTATTCAAGAGGACATAACTGGACAAGAGTGGCTTTCAAATCCTTATAATTCTCTACATTGTGTCCTGACACATGATGGTAGGCACAAATTTTGGTTATGTCAAACCCTTTTGGTTTGGGTTTAAGTGGGTCATAAGGTCTAAGAGGTGGTAATGTGATGACAAAATTTTCAAGGAGGCTGGTTAGGATTTTAGCGTAGGACCCTACTAATGGATCACAATGGGAGGTGAATGTGGGTTTGGGTATAGGTGTGGCTGACTGTATAGGATGATTTTTCACAAGAGGGATAGTGGGTTGGGCTACGAGTTTTATGTGTGGTGTGGTCTTAGGTGTTGGTCATATCTTCTTGGGTAGGGGCATGGTAGATTAACCTAAAATATAATGTGTGGTTGGTTTAATTACCTTATTAGAGGGTAGCGTATTTTTGGCTTTAGGTTGCACCTTATTAGGTAAAGGTGATACGGGTGTATGAGATGTAGAGGAAAAATCGAATGGTGGAAGAGGGTGGGTTACCCATGGGGGTAACCGAGGTGTTGTGGAGGTAGGTGGCGTAGGTTGGGTAGAAGGCGTGAATGAAAGAGAAGGAAGTGTTGTGAGTAGTGAAGAAGTTATTGATGGTATTGGAGGTATGGGTGGTAAAAAAGTTACATGTGAGGGCAGAGGTTATGTGGGGTGCTTGGGTATATTAGAAGTCTGTGATGGGGAAATGGGTTGATGCATTCTTGGTTTACCAGTGGATGAGGGTTTCTTAGCCAGGGTCAAAGGGTGAGGTCCATGATGGAAAAAGGGGGGGTAAAGGTTATAAGGGTGTGGTTGGCAAGGTTGGGGTATGAGATCTAGGAGATTGGATCTTCTGTTTAGGGGTCAGGTTAAGTTTGGTGTTAGTTTTAGAAGACATAGCTAAATCTAATTTGATGGGTGGATGAGTAAGGCTAGTTTTTGGTATGACCCCTAAGGTAGTGATAGGTTTAGGAAAGGGAGATGATATAGGCATGGGTTTGGGTGCAGATGCATGTTGTGTTATGGGTAGAGGTGTGAGTTGAGCCATGAGTGGTGTCATGGGATATTTTGTGATAGTTGTGGTTGTGTTCGGTTTGGTCAGCCAAAACACTTTTGGATAGATTGTGGAGGTGTCAGCGATTGACAACTACATTTGTGTTAAAACAAGAAGTAGAAGATGCCCCCAAAGTAAGGCTCTATCAACATAGTCCAAGAGATCACCAAGTGTGAGAATGGTACTATTGTAAGTGGAGCTGATGTGGACTGAGTGGTAATCCTTGTAAAATGTGTTTGAGATACCGGGAAATGGATAGCCTTGGACTTTATGGGTAAGAAATCCGAAAGCAGATCAATGGGATCTTGAAGGTCTAATGGTGAACATTCTTCTATAGGTGGTGTTACTTCTATAGTATCCTATATGGATAGAGGAGTGGATGGGCCATCCAAAGTGGACTCTCCTTGTGTTGGTGAAGTGGGCTCTGAATTTTGAGGGTTCAAAGGCGGTATGTTGATTATAGGATCTTTCACAGATGAAGGAGAAGATGAAGGGGATTCGTCTGTGGGAAGAGGAGTAGATGAAATAGGTTATGTTGCAAGTAAGGGAGAGTGGGGCTAAGATTTCATCTATGGAAGGAATATGAGGCATTTGGGAAGCAACTGGTGCGTCATTGAAAATAGCGTGGACCATAGACAGTGCTATCATTATTTGAGGTATCACCCACTTTGTTTGAAGATGGGGGCATGATTAGGGAATGGCTTCTTGAAGATGTGTAGGCTTTGGTTAGCTGGTGCATTAGAGCTATACAAGACTAAGTATCTATTGTCTATCATTTCTTTAATGATATTTTTGAAGGTAATGCAGTTATTATCATTATGACCTTTGACCCGATGATAGTTGAAAAATTTGTGTTCCTGATACCACGCAGGCATGGGTCACTCAGGGTCGAAAATAGTATGTGGTTTTATGGGGTGGAAGTGTAATGGCACCTTCCTTAACAAGATTTTCCAAAATAGAGGAGTAAGATTCTCTTAGGGAAGTGTACTTTCATTGTTCACATCTGAACTGGAAAGCTTGGATAGGAGAGAGATTAGAAGGGGGTTTGGCAGGGTTTGATTGATGATGGGGACCAGATTTGAGAACTACGGCATTAGTAGACCCTTTGGGCTTTGAATAGTAGTTTTGAGGTTTCGAATATGAAGAAGTATCATTTGATTTGAACACGATGTTCTTTTTACGAAGTTGAATCTTCTTTTCTTTGATAGCATGAATTTCCAATTTACGTGCCATGGTGAATGCTTCGTTGAAAGTGTGAATATTTTACACCTATAGGGTTGGTGAGGTGTTTCTAGCATAGGCCCACGTAAATAGTTCTATAAGCTCAGTTTGATGTAATTAGAATGTGAGCTAGTTAATGAGGTTGCATAAGTGAGCGACGAAGTCATTGATAGACTCGTTGGCATATTGTCATGTGGAATAAAGATGAGTCATGGTAACCTTCTTGACAACGTTGATGGAGAAGTGATCTAGGAAGGCTTGGGCTACTTGATTGGATGATTAAATGGAGTGTCTTGGAAGTCCACTATATCTTTCCAATGCATGTCATGTCAAGGACATTGGAAAAGTCCTCAAAAGTAAAGCATCATCATGAGCAATCAAGTAACACCCATGTTTAAAGGACAACAAATGTTGTTGCCGATCTTCTTTGCTATTGAAGCGGTTCAATTTTGGCATCTCCCAATTTATGGGGTATGGTCAAATGGGAATGGATGGGTGATTAGGCTCATTACAAATTTCATCATAGGTGAGGGAAATGCATGAGCCGGAAACCGATGCTTCTAGTCTTTGCATCTTTTCCATCATCAAATTGAAGAGGTCATTGATAGGTTGTGATGGGGGGACACCTCCTGTGGTGTAAGGACGTAGATATTGATCCTGATAGGGAGGTTGAGAGTAAGGAACTGACATGGAAGGCACATATCCATAATGGGTGACAGATGAGATAGGGGGTTGTTGATAGTAGGTGTATATGGGTGGGATGGTTGTCGTGACTCTGGTAATGATTGGGGGTAATGTTTGCGGGATGGAGAGGATGATATTTTGTAATGGAGTAGAGGTCACTGACACCATAAGTGATAGTGTTGCAATGGGTATTTGTGAGATAATGGGTGCGGACGTGTGTTATGGTATGGGTGGTGGACGAGGGGACAACAATATGACAAGCACGAGGGAAAATATTAATGCGGTGGTCATGACAGGTATGGGTCCTAGCTATGAAACTACTAGGGGCGAAGCAGGTGAGGGTACTTTAGTAACAGGGACAGAGTAGGGGAGATTGATACCGGCATGTCATATATCAATTGACCAGAGGAGTCTCAGGTGGAAGAGTGGGAAAGGTAGAACTGTAAAGCCATGGGATTCTGATCAAGGAGTCATGTAAACTTCTCATCGCCGGCCGAATGGTGGTAGGTAAGCTTGGATCCATGGGTAATAGGACGGAAGGTGGTGAAGGACTAAGTGGGAGTGGTTGACGACTAGCGTGGAATATTAGGGCATTAGTCTGGCTGCGAGTCAACGCCATGTGAACAAGTGCTGACCTGGAAAGACTGTATTATGTGGATGACACAGAAAATAGTAAAAATAGATAATAACAGGGTCCGAGAGGTGAATCTGGTCAATGTCTAAATTTTGAAAAATTAAACACAGGTAACCGACGACGGTCAAGTTGACCGGTGACAGTTCTAGGTAAACTGATGATAGTCAAGATGACCGGTGATGATTAGGACAACACTGATGATGATTTTTGAAACCAATACCGGTCACTGTGGAAGAAACCAATCTCAAAAAAATGAAGTGGGAATGTTGGATTTGTACTGGTGAAACTGTGTATGACAAAAAATATCAATAAGGGAGAAATATGATGATGTTCTGAGGGTTGAAAAACAGAACAAAAGTAGTAATGAAAGTTATTCTAGGTAAAGTAACTACAAACCAAGAAGCCGACACCGGTTAGGGTTTAACCGATGGCACTTAGATGTGAACCGGCAACGGTCGCTGGACTGACGTCGGTGATATTGAAATTAGAAAGAAATACAGAAAATTGGTTTTGTGAAACATATTAAGTGAAGAATCAAACCCAGAAGCCTGAGAATGAGGAGATGAGGCCTTGGCACACTTAGACAAAGTCAAAATACTCTAACTATGATGTTGGAGTGTGCAAGGAAGAAGAAAAATGGGGATTGGTAGTCTCACACCTCAAAACACAAGCAAGAAGAACACTAAGAAAAATTGCAATCCTAACAGTGATTTTCTTATGTTTATTTAGCTTATGCTATTTAGGACTGACAATGTGTATTTAGAACAGAAATTTTTGGTTCGGAAAGTGTCCTACGAAGAAGGATATCTAAAAGGAGAGGTTTCAGGTATGTTATGGTGGGGGCGGGCCATCCTTTGAGATAATGACTCGACAGAGGCAACGAGCTGGGGAGTACCTGCCAATCGGATTGTGTGATCACTGACAGATGTTCCCGGGTAAGATGTTGTTTAAGAAAGATGTGTATATTTGATTTTGTGCAAGTTTTGTAAGGCACAGAGAGAGAGAAAAATGTGATTTCTATGATTCTTTATGTCAACCATCAGTTGGGCATGACTTCCAGCATATAGGTTTCCCTCGATCTTAATGTGAGCTAATAATGCAACAAATCAAAATGTAATGCAAGTTTTTTAAACCCAAATCAAAGATTGATATTTGATGTAGCAAGAGATGAACAAGAAGAGGGATGATCTTTCGCTATGCAATGTGAAAGAAAGGAATATGTGTTCTTTTTAAAGCACCAAAAACATGAATGTTTTTAGACAATAGAAAGAAGGAGAATGATTCCAAGGAAGAAAAATTAATGTGAAATATTTTCTAAGGGAAACAAACACACAACTTTCACCTAGGAATGAATGAATGCAAAAGAGCCCCTGATGGGTCCCACCGGGTGTGCCAAAAGGTTTCACCATTTTCTTTACCTTTTCGAAATGACAAAATAGATAAGGGTAAGGGCCAAGGAGGAATACCTGTTAAATGTTGGTCAGTTGATGGTTGTTTCATGTGTTCTAATTCTTGATCCACAGCTAAATGTGAGAGCTTCCTTTTAGCTAGGAGGAACTACTTGTAATAGAAAACAAGACCACAAAAATATAGTTAAATGATATATGACAATGGACTGACTAGCGTACGCTAGTTCCAGGAAGTGTGATATTTCCTAAACGGTTGTCAATCCAATGTTTAAAACAAGTTAATGCGAGAAATAAACAAGGTCCTACGGTAGTTGATATGATATAGGTATCTCACTTAAATACAATAAGCAAATCCAATCACAACATGCTAGGCTATAGTTGGATCTGAGAGTTGAGGGGTCTGTGAAGGTTATGGGACTGGTTAGGGTTAGATTTTGGGTTATGTAGGTCAATTGGTAGGATGGTTGTTGGGTTTTTTCTTGGTCAAGGTGTAAAACACAGAGACCAATGTCAGCTGAATGCGACCGACGTTGATTTAGGTAGAACCGACGATGGTTATCGATAACCGAAATCGGTATGGTCGAGGTTAAAGAAACTTAAAATAGGTTAAATGGTAGGGGTGATATGAGGTCGAATAAAGTTTGAGAGAGTGAATGGGGGGTCTATGGAGGTCTTAGGTATACTCAAAAGTATACAATGGGTGAGAATAGGTGATTTGGTGATGTGGGTGAAGCGATCTTTGGATTTAAAAGCAAGTGGGTGATGAAGCAATAAGCATACAAAGAATAGATTAATAATAGAAGTAATAAAGATTACTAACTAAAATAAACTATATTGAATAGGGCCATACTTACTGTGTTAAGGATATGATGGCAAAGTGATGGAGGTAGTTTATTGGAGAATGCGTGTATGGTCCTATAGTGGTGCTTTCCCAGAGTGCTCCCGTGAATACAATGGCTCTCTTATTGATGATGGTGATGGCTCTAGATGGCTAGATGTGTAAAAGGATGCTTGCTTTGCTTACATGCAGCTCTGGTCTCCTTCCTTACTCTCAGAATGTGCCAACCTTGAAATAAGGTTACCAAAAGGAATAAAAGGTGACCAATGATGGTTCCGAGTTGACCGGAATTAGTTCAAGGGTGACCGGCGTCAGTTAGGTTAGGATTCCCTAGGTTTACTAAAAATGGGAGATTATGGAAATGATTGCTGCCAGATCTCTCTATTCATCTGGGCCAGAGCGGGAGTTACCTTTTCTTATGTGGGAATGTGGTTAGAGGGGATGTAGGCTTTGATTTTTAGGGTTTAGTTAGGTCTTAGTTTGTTATGGCAACATACCAAGAATATACTTAGGGTTAGGTGGCTAGGTGAGATGGTGGTGTGGGAATTATCTTAATTAGGATAATTAAATAATAAATATTGTGAGGACATGGATTAATTTAATTAAATTAATATTAGTGTGGGATGTAAGGGGCCATGGTTAGGTGAGTGTGTTCAAGTTGATTATTTAACAAAGGATCAAGGAGCGTGTGACCCAATTTTGGTGTCTGCAGGAGGTCTCATATGTATTAGGTCTGATTCAATAAGAGGATTTCCAAAATTGGGTATGCCTCTTAGATGAATTGAAGGAGAAAAAGGAGGAGGAATGCAAAAATGTTAAGTTTCATCATAATAAGGAATTTAAATACTTGAATGACAGCCTGCCTATTATGTCATTTTGATACTTTAGATTAACTAGGTATATTTTTCAAATTCAAAGGTAGCAAAGGAGAAGAAGTTTTGACAGTGTGGTATAATTAATTTATAGATTTCGGATTGTTTAATTTCACAGATTGGGCATGGTCATGTCTTATGGTTAGCTTAGGCGGGGGTGATTGTGCTAAGAATATTTCAAGTGGTATCATAGTTATATTTAAATATCTAGGTGTAGGTGTTGGTGTAGCTACGTCAGAGGTTAATGATATGGACTTGGTAACAACATCCGGTGAGGATGTAGGTACGTCTTCAGTAACAAGTAGTGGTTTAGCAGTTTCAATATTTTCAGGTTCTAGCTTAGACTCTATGGGTGTTGGTGACGGAGACTTAGGGATATTTTGAGAAATGTGTTCAACAAGGGAGAATTCTATTTTCATGGTTTCAAACTCATTGAGTTCTAGTGTTGATCACATGGATTTGGCTTCATTAGGTGATAAAGTAGTCAGAGGGACAAACTCAACTTTAGTTATCATATTAATTGTATGAACACCATTCATTTGTGGTTTCTCAAAGGAAGAGAGGTGATTTGGAAAATTCTATTTTAATATGTCAAGGCCTTGATTTGGGGGTGCGTTTAGACTATTTAAGTGAAGGTCACCCTTTTCAATCAAGTCTTAAAGCACATTATGGAATGTATGACACCTTTCGATGTCATGATCATTGACCTTGTGGTACTTACAGAAGTCATTATCTTGATACCAAATGGGTTTCTAAACTGAAATATCGATGGTTCGAATGGATGGAATTGATATTAGATTGGAGGTGAGCAAATTATTAAAAACAACACCATAAGTTTTAGCTATGGTTGTATAGTTGTGTTGTTGATGAAAGCATTAGGTGGTTGGCTTTTCCTTAGGAGCCGATTTGACCATGATGGTGTTGGTGACAGATTTAGACTTATCTGAGTTGTATGGTGGCTTAGATGGGAAATCCATTTTGGTTTCTTAGCATAAAGTTTTACCCCATTTTCTAAGGCTCACATTTCTAACTTACTTTCCATGGTAAAATCCGCATCAAAATTTTGGAATGACTAAATTTGCAGAGTAGATGAAATGTGTTTGGCACATGTGTGACAGAAAATTTTGATTAACTCTAGTTACGATAATGTGAAGGATAGTTAATTAGTAGTGGCCCTCTAACTGGCTACAAAATCAACAATGGATTCATGTTCAAATTTTCTAATGGAAAACCGATCATTAATAGTGATTTTACGGGCTATGTTTATGGATAAGTGGTCTAAGAATAGTTATGCAAGTTATACGAAAGAGAATAGTGAGTGTTGTGGAATGATGTTATACCATTCTAAGGTAGGACTGGCAAGAGACATTGGAAAGGTGCTCAGTATGAGGTCTTGATCATGAGCTATTAGATACCACATGTGACGAAAGGCACGAATGTGTTATTGCAGATATTCTTTGCTATAAACTTAGTAAGTTTTGGAAGCTCCTAGTGAGGTGGATATGGTTTGTATGGTATAGAAGGGTGAATGGGCTCATTACAAATCTGATCATAAGAGAGGACATTCTTGGATGTTGATGAAGTGACTTCTAGGCTAGATATGCGGATTAGAAGGGCTTGAAGAGGATCGTTTTGTGTCGATTCTTGTAGAGTTGAGCTAGGTTGATACAAAGACTTGTTAGGAAATAAGAGATAAAATATGCAGAATAATCCCTTACAGAATCGCAAAAGTAGAAACTAATATGCAAAAAATATTACAGATCTCAAATAAAAGTTTAGAATAAATAACACAACATAGAGAGACAAGATTTAACGTGGTTCACCCAATTTGGGCTACGTCCACCGAGAATCACTCGCTCATATTTTATTACAAGCATCCACTCTCTCAATACAATACCCAGATCCGTTTGGAGCTATGCTCAACAAACTCTACAGAATTCACACCTGAATTCAAAGCACATCTGCAATACATTTGCTTGTGTATCTATCATATGCATAAGACCATATAAATAGACAATTGCTTAAGAAGTTTGATACAAAACCATGGGTATCAAAACCATGGGCAAAAAACCATGGGTATCAAAACAATGGGTACCAAAAAAACCATGGGCCCAAAAAAAGCCCTTAACGGTTACCCATTACCCATGGGTTAATAAACCACCCATGAAAATTTGCTTTGGGGGCTTCGCCCCTGAACCCCCTAAAAATACCCGAGTGTAACACATAGAAGGTGTACCACACTCTAACATGAAAACAAGCTCCACAAACATAACAAGACTGGTTGGGTTGTGAGTACACTTGACATTGCTACAGAATATTCTATTGGGATATGCTATATTGTTATGGGATATTATGATGATAGGGGTTCTTCTACTGTGGGACATGGTATGATGGAATATTTTGTTGATATATGTACTATTGAGGCATGTGTTGTTGATTTTTTTGGGGAATTTTTTTTATGATGAAGGATGTTACGTTGTGGAATGTTCTAATGGGATGAGGATCCTTGCTATGAAGCGATAGGTTATGAGGCTTGAACATATTGGTATTGCAATGGCATCAATACATGCATAAGAGGTTGTGAATATATAGGTGTTTATTGAGAAGACATACCTGAAGTGGCGAAAGATAGTGCCTATTATAGAACACTTTGTTATGGGATACCATGTAGTGGGATTGTAGTGCCCACTTCCCTTTGACACCTTTTGATACTGATCATGACACTGTTGTATTATATCAAGGACATTATTATAGTTATGATTTGGTATGATGTTAGAGGGTTTGATCATGGATTATTGTCGACTTTGATTCTTATATGATGCATGATGATTATTATAGACACTTTATATATATTGATGATTGATATATTGTTTGACATGGTTATATTATAGATGTTCATTCAGAATCATGTAATAATTGGATATTTTGATTAAACCTAGAAAATGAAAATTGGATTAAAATTGATGATGATATGGTTGTTAATGAAATTGTAAGTAATATTGTCGATTGTCGTTGATGATTGTTGTGATTCACATATATATATTGATGATCTTGATATATATATATATATATATATATTCATTTGGATGTTCTGATATGGCCATGAGGCCGAAGGAGGTATTTGCATTTTGTCCAGGTTTAAAATATCACAACAAACATTGGGGGATTGGAGACCAACCACTTCGGAATTCTAGATGAATTCAACAAGGTCACCATGACAACTGTATTTTTGTGTGTGTGTTTGTTTGATTGTGTTAGGGATCCCCATGGGGGGGAATCACCTTTAAATGTGACCAAGCGGATTTTATGTATTTTATTTTATTTGGTCACTTTTTGTTTAATGTTTGCATGTGTTTATTTTGTGGTGCCCTTGACCCCTTTTCATTATTTACTTAAATGTGTGTGTTAATTTTGTGAATAATCAGGTTGTTAAGTTAATTAATTAAAATATGTCATGATGAAAGTATTTAATATGGTTGTTGGTTATGATTTAATGTGTTGTAAGAATGAGTAAGTAATGTGTAAGTGATATGTAAGTGATGTGTAAGTTAATTTTTGAGTGTGAAAACACTCCACCTTCTTGAGAAATTCGAATTTGTCCTTGGAGGCTGATTTTGGAGGCTTGTGGGACAAGTTAAACTTGTCCCATGCCTCTTAAAATTACATACCAACCTTGATCCTATGGTTGGAGGGTTAAATTAAGACCTTTTTAATGCATTTTTACAAGTCAAGTTGAATGTTGTAATTGCACTTTTCTTACATAGTTTAATTTCAGTCCTTATGGGGTGTGGGCTTGTTTGAGTGTGTAAGTAAATATGTCATATTATTTACCCACCTATTGATTATACATTGAAGAATGAAGTTGAATTTTGTGTTGGGGTTAAGGATGTGTGATGTGGCATCCTACATGGATCCACCTCATCCTCTCCTCTTTCCTCTTCTATTTATTGGAATTTATTTAGCTTATTTTTGGGTTGCTTCACTTTTATCACTTAATTTTTGGGAGACTTCCTTTTGGTTTTTGGAGAGCTCTTGTCTTTTGGAGAAGTTTGGAAGATTGTTGAATACTTGTAGATTGGGTTGATATTTAGACTCTTCTTGCATTGGAAGGAACTTGCTATGTTTGGACATGGAACAAACTCCATCATGGAGAGGTAAGAGCTTGGCTTTTGGAAATGCTCTTCTTTTTCCTTTTATGACATATGTAAATGCTTGTATGTTTGAATGTGATGTGTTATGTGCTGGCTGGTTGGGTAGATGGCCTAGGAATGGTTTAGGAGAAGACTATGAGGTTTCTTTTGTGGGAGGCACAAGGGTATTTTTAGGGAGGTATAAGTGTGGAGGGAGTTGGGATTTGGGTTCCACCTTGCAAAGAAACAGTCTTGAATTTCTTTACTCATTATGGGGTGCCATAAGAGGTTGGGGAGGAATAAGGAAATCTGAGGAATAAGGGGTACTTAGGGGAGGCATAAGGAATGTCAGGTTTTGATATACTATATTTTGGCGGTTTGAAATCTCAGGCGGTGATACCCATTTCCCCTTGGGAGACATAAGAAGAATCCCCCATTATATTCTTACTCCTTTGGCTTGCTTGATGAAGCCTCAGTATTGTTTGTCATGTTTTACATGTAGATGTAAACTGTTGTTCTATTTTGGATTATGTTTTTATTGTGAAAATTACATGTGAAAGATTGCCTGTGTGATGTGGAAACTTGTTGTTGCCATGCGTTGAGATGCACGTATTCTATTACATTATGGTTGGGTCTTGGGGGCCAATGAAGAAGGATGACTTCTCCTTTCATTGTATGTCTTGGTTGGGTGCAGAACGTTGCCTTTCCTTTGCCTTTGTTGTGATCAAAATTGGAGTATGATGGTTGGCATGTTGTTGTTCTAGAGTAAAGGAAAAGACAGTTTTTGATAGTCCCTTGTGAGAGTTCTTTTTGTAAAGCCATTGTTCCTACTTGAAGTGGATGATAATGTAATATATTTGGTGATGGAAAGATGTTTGTATTTGGTTATGAAAGGTAATTCGAAATGTGAAAGTGATGCACTTTGTTCTCTATTTTTGAATGAAAGAAAAGAAAGATTATATCTTTGTAAGTTGTATTTGATCATTATAAATGAAGAAGTTGTAAAAGAAATCATTCCAACTGAATATATGATTTTCTGCCTTTACAAAAGATGTTACTATTGTTTAAAATCTGCTTTGAAATGTATTTGAAATCTCTATTTGAAAGGAAGAAATGTGTGTGAGGAAAATACGAACTCTGTCTTTTGAAATGTGTAAAATTGGAAATCAGAATTGCATTTTGGTTTAAAATAATTTGATTTTAATCAACTAAAGGTGTTAGATTAGAATTGGAATGAATTTTAATACTTGGAAGAAGAAAATGGCAAATAGATCCTTTAAAATTTGATCTATGTTTTGTATTCTCAAAACTAGCAATTACTTTATCTAAAATGCATAGTTCAAACCTGCAACAAAGAAATAACAAATAAAACATTAAATTGGACATAATAAGACCTAAACAAATTCATCCGGACATTAATACTTAAGAAATTTTTTAGAAAACTTAGTGAAATTGGGCTTAAATTGTTTTACTATCATTCTGCAGTCAAAGTAGTAAATTTTCAAATTGTAAATCAAAAAAATAAATTTACCTTCCAAATCCATCTTTAATTCATCTAAGAACAATCCTCCAGGTCTAATTGACAAGTTGAAAGAGGAAGAAGATCAATTGATTAAAATTTCAGAAGTTAAAATTTAACAACCTGCCTTTTAAAAGCCTGCAGAGATTTATTCTCAAAATTTACCCTCAAAATTTTATCCAAATTAAATTGTTAAGGTCTAGGTGCAAAGAGGATGTCAAGAGCTTTCCGAAAAATCCTTTTTTTCCAAAATATGAACTCCCTAGCAAAAGTTATGGCTTTCTGAAGTTCTCAGAAAAGACAGAACTTCTTGTGCATATGCCCTTGCGCGCCCAATGCCTCTTGTGCATGCCCTTCCACACCTAGAGCCTCGTGCGCACCCATCTTGTGCACCCATGATAAAATGAGCCCCTTGCACACCTGGCTTACATGCCCAGGTCCATCTTGTGCACCCAAGAGAGAATGAATCTCTCTCACGCACGTCTTGCGTGCCCGGAACAGAACGAGTCTCTTCCGCGCCCACCTTGTGTGCCATGGAGAAAAAAGAGTTTCTCCCGCGCCCGGGGAAATTTATTCAATGCCCCCCATAGGAAGATAATATATCTGCACTGAGGATGAGTTTCTCTCTCTTAGTGTTTTGTAGGATGTTTCGATATCTATTGTAATGGAATTTGGTTTTTGTTGGGAACACTTTAATCAAAAAAATATTCCTTATCTTTTCCTAACTAAACCTAGGTTGTTCTTGGTCTCGAGTAGGGTTGTTTTATCTGGAGTTACAAGGATGGTATGTTGGGGTATAGACTCGGGTGTAGAGATCAATTTTTACGAAGGTTATGGTATGTATTTTTAAATAGGATGTGTACTAGCAATGGCACTAGCATTAACCAGTGATGTTGTTATGGGAATGGACAGAGTGATGTTCTAGATGGGAGTAGTAGCTTGTTGGGAAGGCATAACTGTAGAAGGAGCGACAGAACACAAAGGAGGTGTTTGTATTTGTTAGGATACTGGAGGAATGGATGATAAAGTAGTGACATTGTTTAAAGGTGACATGGATCCTACAGAAGGACCTAACGAAGATGTGGGGTGTTAAGAAGAGGTGTTTTGCGATAAGATCATGTAAAGGTTATAGACAGGAACTGATGAACCTTAGTTACCTCTGGTTGGCTGATGGTAGATTGTTCGTTCAAAGTTTCAAATGAATTTGTAGAGGTGAGAGATACTTGAGGTCGGAAATTGTTTGATGTTTCAAACTGACTCAAAGTGTATGGATATAATTGTTGGACCATAGGATCTCAATTTTGATCAATAAGACCCGCAATGGCAGAGGATGAATTGTAGGTGTGTTGGATAAATAGAGGCATGAACGGTTGCATCTGAACGTTTCTTGTTACTAGATAAGCATTAAGGGCAATGGGATTTGAATCTAACATTTTCTAAAAAATGAGGTCTCCCCTATTGTAAAAAGGGAGTTTAGATGCTTGAGGACTTGAAGAAAGGAAGTATTCCTCTTCTTACAATCTAGGTGGAGCAAGGATTTGACTATGATACCGATGTGGGGAATGTGAGAGTTTTTTTTTTTTTATTGTATTGCTATAATTGGCCACTACTTCATGCCAAATTTTTTGAGTGTGTGAAAAAGGGTTAGATGTGTTTGCTTGATAGTATGGAAGTTATTGTTGCATTAGGGTAGAAGGTGTTAAAGTGTAAAATGGGAGATTTTGTTGATATGTAGGTGGGGTGGAAAATTTTTCAAAGAATTGATTACGGGCATGTTGTCTAGTAAACACCATAATAAGAAAACACACATAAAATACCCAAAAGAAAGGAAAAAAAAGTTGATGTGTTGTTTTACAGATAGAAAACAAGAACTATTAGAGAGTGATTTTATAATTATCCTGATTTGTTAAAAAAAAATGAAATGTGTAACATGGCTAACAGGGGTCCTAAGAAGTGGTCCTCTAGTGATGGTTTCAGGTGTGTTTAAGGTGGGAGTAGTTGATATACCTGAAGGTACATGAGTCCCAACTCTGTAATCCTACCAGTACGGGCATGGTATTGCGGCCTACCCCCTAACTTCACAGTCCCACTGTAATAAGGGAGTTAGGTGCTGAGCCAATATATACCAAAAGACAAGAGATTATACTCGGCCAAAACACCGAGTTGGCTTCCCTATTGGGTGATGAAATCTCAATCAGCTTCACCTATATGGGAAATGTTTAAATGCATTTTAGACTTTCATAGTTATTCATTTGTGTGTTATGGAGGAGTAAGTGGATGCAACCAATTTTACCTCGTAATTAGATTTTGTGAAGGAAGAAGAATGAAATTGTTTATTTTAAGCTTCCGAAATGAAATTTTGGTTTCAATGAAGACAGATAAACAAGAATAGAAGATGGTAAGTTAAATGGAGGGCTTTAGAACTTACCATGAGCATCCTCCTTTTATTTCAATTTAAATTTAATATTTTCTTAGTGAATCTTGAAAGTGTAGTTTCCAGATAAAAAAGCCTGTAATCATATTAAAAGTAACAAGAAGCAACAAACATAACACTACAGTTGATAATGGGATGTTAGGAAAAAACAAAATAGATGAATCGCTAGTGATTTGGGAAATCATGGGCGATTAATCCAATCATTGGCAATCGGCAGTTAGTGAAAACAGTAATTAAATTAATGACAAAATGAGGAAATTAACAGGGATTCATTGTCCCACCCTGCGTGCGAGAATGTTTAGCATGGTTTTACCTTTGGGTTCTTGATTTTTTCAAGGGGTAAAAACCGAGCTTGACCTCGATATGATGGGGTTTTTAGGATACCCACAATGTTTATTATGTTTTATTGTGCACTATGTAAAGCAATGGATCAAAGCTTCTTTCCCTCTGAATAAGCTTACAAAGATCACACTTAGAAAAGATAATGTTACTACTCGAGAAACGACTTAAGCTTTTTTTGATGTTTATGATTGTGCTACAAGAGAATAAAATCAAAATATGAGCATCACTTATTTAAATTAGATACATGTAGCTAACACTCGTCATGATTTAAATCTATAATTCAGACTCCTTGTCTGTGTACAAATTTTCAAATATGTTACAAGCTACAGAATAATTCATTTCTTCCTCTTCCTCGGTAAGGTTAGAATGAGGGAAAGATATATAGTCCTAAAAAAATAAGTCATAATCCTCCTCCTGGGTGTCATAAAGGTGAGAAAATGTTGTGTCAAACTCCGAAGATGTGTGATAGTCCTCGTATAAGAGCTCCAGGCTAGTCTCGTAGCGACGCTCAAACTGAACAAGGTCCTCATGAAATCTCAAATCTTTGTCATATGCATCCCAGAAAGCATTGATAGCTTCTCAGATAAACTAAGTAGAGGAAAAGATAGCCTCCAAATGATCAAATGGGGTTGTTTAGATTGTGCATAATTCAAGATCGTGGAGAAACACGTATTGCTCCTAGTAAAGCGGATGGTGAACAACAGGGAAGGAATCAGCAGTGGGAAAATTAGTACCACCTAATGCCATTTGAAAACATCATGATAGACAAAATATTATCAGATAACAAGACAAAGCTAGAAATTTTTGTCAGATTATGTAGAAAATGATGAAAAACCAGAAAAACACAAGAATTGCTGATGATTAGGCCAATAGCTAGCAATTACTAATAAATCTAACAGTTAACTAAAAAAAAATCTAAATAATGATTAACCTATGGAATTATATCTTTAGCAATATAAACGGTATCAAAATGGGAGTTACATGCATTCAATACTGAAAATAATCAACATATACAGATTACCTTGTGTAATGAACTGGCTTGGTGAATGGATGGAAGAAGATGACTGAATGGTGAAAGGCGAGTGATTTGACAATGAATTCGACACCCTTTTAGTAGTGTAACATTGGCAAGTGTTGATGTAAAATTCTTGGATGTCTAATACATTGGAGCTGAGGCAGAATGCACCTACAAAGCATGAGAACTCGTTGTGTAAAGGAGGTGTGTATGCTCATATTTATAGATCGTTGGCGATCAGGAAAATCACTGGCGATTGCAGATCTTAGTTTAGTTAACAAAACAAGTGATTTTCTTCCATTTCAAACAAGATATGATAGCTTCAAATTTGTTAAGGTGTTGGAGCGGGTAAAAAAACATAGACAAATTTGGTTAGGATAAGAGGAGTTAGCCTTTTTTTGGAAAGATTTAGTTAATTAGCATTTTTAGAAGGTTAGTTAGTTAGGAATAATTTAGTTATTTTTAGGAAGATGGTTTTAGAGGCGGTTAGGTGGTTAATGAGGTGTCAGAGAGATGTGTCTTAGTTAAGGTAACGAGGTGTAAGGGGAATTATTTTAATTAATTAAATTATTTAGATGTGTGCGGTGTGCAATTAATTAATTAACCAAAGATTATTTAAGAGGGCTTGATGTCGTAAATGTGGAACTTTTGATTGAGAGTGTGTCTAAGTCGATGGATGTAAATTTTTAGTGTCTACCACTCATTTCCTAACTATGTACCAGCGTCTAAGGCCATAAAAGATAAATCTGTCAAGTTCTGTTGGGGCTATACGGTGTGTCAAACTAAGGAGAAAGAAATATATAAAGAGAAGAGGTCAAAGATAGTTATCATCCACTACTTTTATTACTTAGGAATCATGTATACACTAGTATGCTTTAGGACTTAGAAATGTGCCCAAGTGCATGATTTTCTGTCTATAACTTGATCCAACAATGAGGACATGTAGTGTAACACTTGAATTTATTCTACAACTTGTATTTTGAACTCGAAGGGGAGTTTATCCTCACAACACACACACACACACACACACACACACACACACACACACACACACACACACACACACACACACACACACACACACACACACACACACACACACACACACACACACACACACACACACGCACGCACGCATTTCCTCCTTATGATTTTATAATGCTATTATGAAGGTTTTTAGATATTGTTACATGTCATTTTATAGTTTTGTGAGCTAGAGTTCCTTATAATGAAGATAATATTTAGACAAGAAAATTACACATGAAGTTTATGATCCTTACTGTCAAAGGGTCCACCACCATATACATCTAAGTGAGGGCTATATAAATATGGTCTAGACCATACAATAGTTATATAGTCATTCTCTTGCTTAGTATTCAATTCCAAAACTTGCAATGAAGCATTTCTAGCATTTGACCTATATATGTTTATCAATATATGGCTATAATAAAATTATAGCAGTTGTAGGATCGCAATATAGTAGTAGTACCTTAAAAACTATTACAATAGGTATCATTTACAATCACCTCGTTTTATTTTCCTAGATGAAACCTACTAATCAACACATGAAATGCTAACAAGATAATCTGACATGGTCAGTTAATGGAGAGTTATTCCTAGAATACTACTTGATAATGTGGGATGTTGAAAAATCAATGTGATTTGTAATAGTCCTTCAAAGATATGGATAAACACTTGGCATATAGAGAACTAGAGAACAATTTTACAGGAGATTTTCCAAGTAGTTGGATATGTTGTAAAAATATAAAAATAATATGAGTTAATGAGAAATCCTATAGAAGATTTGTATACCATGTATGAAATTTTAAAAGCCATTAATGTTTTTTAAGTGGGATGGTTAAAAACATATAAAATTTTCTTATTTTTTAATGTGATAGATGAGAGACTACACAAATTGTGAGAATTATGAATTGTTTGTGCAACATTCATAGACTATGAAGAATAATTCACTAATGCATTATGATATTTCATGTATAACCTAAAGGGTTCAGTGAGTTAGGAGATTTCATGTAGTTACATGATAGGATATGAGATGTTTCACAATACTTGTAGTTTGTATGTGATTCAAGACATACAATGAACCCAAGAAGCACAAAATATTCAAGAGAAGTAGGAAGGATTAATTATTAAAGTGATTCAATTTTTATGTATATTATTCATCATATTTTGAGAAGAAATGGTCTATGTTGTTTCTTCTACTAGATTCTAAAACTAAAAGTAAAGTTATTTAATGTTGTACAACTAAACTTGATAAGCATATTGTCTATCCTTGAACATTTAAAATCCAATAAGTGAATCTCTTTATCTCTTCCACAACTTTCTTATCTTTACACTCCACTAAATATCAACAATTTTGAGAATATTATATGATCAAAGTAGTAAAAAACTATATTCTTCATGCTTAAATTGCATGTTTTACATTACTCTTCTTTTTAGAATTGAATAAATGGGTCGGGATGTCTGGTCATGTCTTGGCCGACTGATACATTTGTGCCTCTTTAAATTCACCAACTCTATTTTATATTTGAATATATTCTTCAGTTCATTTCATCTTTTTAAGGTTAGCCTTATTATAATATTTCGCATATGGAATACAATATAAGCTAGTTAATGTCATGTTATAACTCACCTCACACTCTTAAAACATCATATTCCAAATATAATTACCAAAAGAACTCAAAAGGTTGATAAATATACAAAAATAAAGTGTACATTAATTATATAAGTCCCTACTATAGGTGTGAATCCCTCATGTACATGAAAGAGTCTTGCTTCATCAGTTTCCAAGCCTATGAAAGTCATGAAGCCATGATTTGGAAAGAGAAAAGTCAACCACTATCTTATTCAGGGGGTATAAGTAAAAATGTTTCAAATGGGTCAATGAGTAACACCTTTGTATACTAATACTATGATAGCTACATGTTATAGTGTGCACATAGCTCACTATCTTGGTGTAAAGATACATGAAAGAAACCCTAGGGGGCTATTTAATCTTTCACAAATACACAAGCATCTAGGATAATTACATGAGGGTTGATCCAATAATGAGGGCATGCAGTCTCACACTTATATTGACTCAGTAGCTTAGATTCTAAACACACACACACACACACACACACACACACACACACACACACACACACACACACACACACACACACACACACACACACACACACACACACACACACACACACACACACACACACACAGTATCAAGTTAGTTTGTTAATTCCTTGATGGATTGTTTTGATATTTATGGGTTTTTAGTAGTCATTTTGTAGTTGTGTGACCTAGAGTTAAATACATTGAAGATCAATTATGGAAAAGTGAGGCACACAAAAAGTTTCTAATCTAGAATCTCAAAGGTTACATGATCATACATCTCCAACTAATGACTGTACAAGTATGGTTTACACCATACAATAGTTGCACAGTCCTACCCCTACTCAATTTTTAGTTCATAAGCTTGCACTAAACCATTTTGATTCATTGATCTACAGATTTCATCATCGTACACATCCATATCCTCTGTTTTGTGACATGTACAACTAATTTTCTCTCACCTCTTGTGTATATGAATAATTGTTTATTGTTTATAGGTTGTTACTTACATGAATGCATTATTCTGACTGTGATTAATTATTGATGAAAATTAATTAGATTATAATATTTTCCTTGTTGCAAACCCTTACATTGTTATTATTTTTTGTGCAATAACATAAAATTATAAAAAAAACTAGGGTACACACATCTAGTGAGCCCAACTCGTGATTGAATCTTGCACTTTCTTCCAAACCCTTGTTTCCCTTGTTTCATCTTCATTTTTATATTCATTTCTAATCTTGCTTCTCATCTATCACATGCACTAAACATAGTATTCAAAATATTTCCCTAGAATCTCATGGCTGGTCCTTTAATTTAGGTCTCTTTGTAGGGATTCCTAATTGTCAAATCATTTTTTGTCACATATTTTAAAATAATAACAGTTCTATGTTAAAATTACTCCAAGGTTTTTCTTATGTTGTATATATTTTTAATAAACCAGTTTTATTTGGCATAGCATTTAACCTTCTTTGGAGTAATCAAAATCCTACATAGATTGAATGAAGAATTGATGATTTGATAGTACATCCGTATAGAGCAACAAGAAGGGATACAACAAAACCCTCATAAAAGAATATTTTTTTGTATTAATTAAGTGCTTATGTTTTTTATTTTTAATTTGGGCTAGAAATCAAACGGGCTATAGTCAAAATATGTGTATGAGGATATAAAAAGTGTTGCCTAGTCATCCACCAAGGTATAAATCTTGTAAGATACAAAATAATAAGCAATGAAGTCAAGATGGGGAAAATTTGACGAAATGAAAATGAATTTCTCTTGAAAGTGAAGCTAAGGATATAGATATACATAATCTGTTAAAACTTTCAATTAAATAAAAAAATTCTAGATATAATAATACATTTAGGTATAATTTGTAACCTGTTCGAGTAAGGTACAAAACATTCCACTCTGGTGCTTATAGACACATGTTCCAAAGAGAAGGAATTTGTTGAATCATTATTATAATGCATGGTTAAAAATTAAACCAAGGATGTTTGTTTTTTTTCCTTTCATTACAGTTTACAGGGACCACCCATTTCCCACCTCAATTATATACTAAAATAAACAATAAAATTAAAATGTATGTAGACTTGCGATGGGCTACAGAAGAATGCCCCCATGTTATTTGATTTAAATATACCCACACAATGTCTCAATAAATTCTTCCCTCTTTTCTTGCACTTCACTAGCACCCATTTACATGTGGAAACCATTAAGTCATCCTAGAACATTCTCCTTCCCCCTTTGTTTTCTAATTCCCCTCAATAGTAGGGGCTATGGGATCCTTAGTTACCACAGTAACATAGGTATCCTTATTAACTTCATTACCTTGAGGTGAGTTAGGAATGAAGGTTTCTTTGAATTTCGTCTGACTACTTTCCACTATAGCATCCTTACTGGGTCCCTCCTTGACCTGATACACCTTAGAAAATGTGTTCTCTTTGTGTCTGGAATAGGATTTAGAATTGTGGCCTCCTTTGAAACAAGATAAGCACAATAGTGGGGAAGGATCATAGTCTATATTTTTTTTATGATCACCCCATTTAGATGTTAAATTGATGCATTTAGGTAGTGTTATCCCAATTTTTTCCTCCGAGAAAAATTGATCAAACACGACCCTACATAAAAGAAATTCTAAGGTTCGGCTCTATCCTGCGAGCTCACATTCAAATCCAATAATCAATGGGTAGGCCCGGTTCGAATAAGGGAGGAGCAGGGTTGAAAAAGAAGAAAACAACGTCAAAGGAGGCCAAAGGCTCGCAGAACAAGAGTGAAAAGAAAGGGCTCAAAGTTTTCTGACTTCACCGCATACGAGTCGACTCGGGGGGAAAAGAAAAGCACTTGCGGAAGGCACCACATGCATCATCGATGCAAATTCAAAAGGTGCATCCCAAAGAGAGACTCCAAATGAGTGCCAAGCCTCCATGTGTCCCAGGTCTGAAAAGGTGATAGATTCAACAATTGAAAAGTCTCAAGCCAATGGAAGGCTCCACGTGTCATCTCAGCACAAATTCAAAGGAGGAATCAAGAGTGGGTTCCCCAAATGAGTGCGGGTTCGCCACTTGGTCAGAGTAAAAAAATGGGGCAGAGCAGGTCCGAATCGGCTAAGTATGGAAGGGCCAGCGGAAGCTTCCATGTGTCTCATCAACGCAACTCCAAAGGTGCAGCCCCCAAAGCGGAGACTCAAACATGTGCCAACCCACCACATAGTCAGGGGACCGAGAAACATTGCAGGCCCAAATCGGCTAAGTATAAAATAAATAGAGAAAAGCTGCGGAAGGAGACATGTGTTTCATCGGTGCACCTTCAAGAGTCAAAGCAAAAGGCGGTCCCCCTAGGCAAGTTCCATCCCTCCACGTTCCCAGAGCTTGAAAAGGAAGAATCGACCGTTGAAAAGTCTAAACAGAGGCATGGTAGTGAAAGGGGCCATGTGTTAACACGATGCAACTTCAAAATTAAAATTTGGAAGGAGGTCCCAAATGTGCACTGAGCCTCCATGTGTCTAGGGTCAGACACATGGCCAACGCCAAATGAAAGGTACTTATCCAAAACAAAAAAGAAATAGATCAAGGCCGTGGAAGGAGCCCTGTGTCTCTTCAGTGCTCTTTCAGGGGGGTGAATCCAAAAGCAGGTCCCCAAACGTGCGCTATCTCTACACATGCCCATGTTTCTAGTCAAAGAAAGAAAGCGGGCCTTGGAAGGATTTTTTTCCAAAAATGAGTTGGCGGGCCTGGAAATGAATTTTGGGAAGTGTAAAGTTGCGGGGCCACGGGATTTTTTTAACATTTTTTACAACTTTCAGTAAGCCAGCAGGCCCAAGATGATTTCTTTTGTGAAGTGCAAACTGCGCGAGCCGCAGAGGAAATTTTGTTCACCAAATGCAAAAAGTGAATTTTGGGCTCTGCGGGGCTGTGAGGAGATTTTTTATAATTTTGCAATTTTTGTCAGTAAAAGGTGCCAAAGTAAATTTCAGGCCCACATGGATCTGTTTTGCAGAACTAGTTTTTCACCAATTTTGTATGAGATTCGATTCGAATATTCAAATGAGCCATATATTTCGATACAGTGCTCAAAATTCAACAAATTTGGTACCGTTGGAAAGGATATCAACCTTCGTCTATGCCATGGAAGCATAAAATATTAACTTTCACATAGGCTTTGATGGGTGAAAATTAGGAAAACATGTCTTTCATGCCATTAATGAAGGATCCAATTGCTTACAACTAACCAAATCTGATCCAGATTTTATCCATTGTTCTTCCTTCTCCAACATGTGAAACAGACATGGGGAACTAGAATTGATAGATCGTAGGTGGATTTATAGGGCATTGATGGTTGGTGGTTGAGATTTAAGAGAATAATCGAGTTTCTCTTCTTTCTCTCTGGTTTTCATTCGTCTATATATTGTAAACACTTCTCATTTGAGAAGGAGATACATTCTAGGTGTGGTGAAACTCTGTAAAATTTGTTTCCCGACTCCATTTGAGTTGTAAGCCTTCTCCTATGCCTGACAAGAAGATTTTTGTGCCTCTGAAGCACCAATGTAATGGTCTATGCACCTTTTAGAGCAATAAAATCATGTTTTTATGGTGTTCTTCAACCCTTTCTCATGTTTTATTGTTTCTTTGTGCCTCTCCCTTTTGTGTATTGCTATTTGTGCATGTATTTCACATTTACAGGTGTAAGATGTTGTGTTTCATGGAGTTTTTAATGGTGGATTTGGATCTGGGTCTATGTACACTTCTGTCTGACCTCCCTCATCTCCCTTTTCCCCTGTTTCATCCTCCCTCAACAGAGTATCTCACCTCTTTCCTTTTCTGGTGTATCACTAGCTTAGTGTAGGCTCTCTTTCACTTTCTCTCTCTCCCTGTCTCCTTGGAATGGTTAGATTAGGATAGATTAGTTTTTCCTACACTAGAGTAGCTTGTGGTAGGTAGTTTAGGAAGCAAGAACCAGCCTTCTCTTGAGGTCCATCTCAAGTCCACAAGTCCCATAGCTTGAGAGATGGTCCAATGTTGTGTAATCACACTGAATGCCCCATTTAAAACTTAGGCCATTCAGGGGTGCTGTGATTTTTCATTAACAGTTTTGGCATGCCCAGTGGGACAGGTCTGAAGCACCTTACCACTTCATTTCATCAAGTTGATGTGTTCTTTATGGGATTTCAGCCTTTGGAGGCACATGCAAAGCACATCTGGCGACTCCATCTGGTCAACAACCCATTCTCTAAGTTGCAAACTTTCATTTTATTCCATTTCCACCCATCTTTGTTTGTCTTCTTTTCCACATCTCCCATTTTCTTCCATTCCATGAAGTTGTGCAATCATGACTTCATTTCCATCTTGGAATTCACACTTGCAGCAATAGCAATATTCAGATCCATCTCCAATGTATTTCAACAACTCCTTCATATCAGCATTATGATCAAATCCAGAACCACTATGTGATACCCATATGAGCCAGTGTCAAAACCAGTTTGGTCTTTGGAAACTATACAAGAACAAGCATGGTATGCATATTTTGACAGGTAGTTCGACACCCGGAAAATGCTAATTTGTACATGAGAAGATTCAAAAAATGGAGGCTCGCATGGTGCAATTCCAAGGGCCATACAGCTCAGATGAAAGCATTCAGATTGGTTGCAGGGCACCTTGTCCATGGGTAGACCCCTATGCCAAGACATTACAACCCTCAGGAGAAGATTGACTTCATGGTTGAAGTGCTGCCTCAACTTGCACAGTGGATTGAGGATATTGAGGCATATGAACAAAGTGTCGAGACAACCTTGTCAATGGGTAAGTCCAATCACCATCATCTAGTCCTTCATTTTCTCTCCATTCTGAAAGTAGCATCATCTCAACAGTGCTTCAAGAGTCAAGCCCCTCACTTTGCTACCCCAAGTGTTGATTTCCCTTCTCCATCTCCTAGTCTTCCATCTCACCTCAATTCCTCTGCCCTTTTCCTTTCTAAGCAGTCATTCCCTCCAAACAAAAAAGAAACTCCACTTCCCTCTCCACCACAAAAATATCAAAACTGGTTGAATCCCAACCTACCACTCCTCCTACTTTCCCCCAATCCATGTTGGGAAGAGACTCCAAGAATCCAGGAAAGGAGAACAACAAGAAAAGAGGAACCCAATAGAAGAAGAAATGATAAAAAATATGAAGAGTTGGGCTGCCATATTTGGGATTTACAAAGATCCCCTTGATGGTTAAGCCAATAGAGGAGGTCAAGGTTGAAGAGCCAGTGGTGGCTAAGGCTGCATTTATAGCAGAAGAAGAATAAGAACAAGAAGGAGAATGATCAGCAATTTGTTTTCTCTAAATGCAGTGTCCATAATGGCACCTTGTCTGAAGAGGATGCTAATCTAATCCAAGCTACACAATCAATCAAGAAGGAAGAAGAACAATCAGCTCCAAGTCCTACTGAAGAGGAGCAACTGGAAGAGATCAAATCAGAGTTGAAGCCACTTGATGAAGGAAGCATTATTGAAGATTTTTTTTCATTCATTTGAAGGGCCTGATTTGATGATGAATCCAGGAAGGAAGAAGAACAATCAGTTCCAAGTCCAGTTGAAGAGGAGCATATGGAGGTGACCAAAACAAATTTAGAGACAATGGATCATGAGATGGTTACACAAGAGATTACATATCTCTCTCCCATTCAAACTCTCCAAAAGTCTGATTTTTTTGGAAGAGTTTGAACTCACTAGCTTCATGTTTGAAGATGAAGCTTCATATGGTGAAAATAATGAAGATTTTAAGATCACCATGCAAGAGGGAGAGACCTTGCTAGCAGCAGGAAAATGAAGAGTTTGATTTCCTATAAAACTTAAAAGAATGTTTTGATATGGAGGAGCCAATTTAAATTATAATTTTTCTCCCCCATCATTCATCCTTCAACCACAAGGACCTATTGCCATGGAAGAGAACGTAAAGCACAGCTCTATAGTTTGCAACATGCCTCTTGAATCAAAGTTGGAATATTTTGATCTTCCAAAATCCACACTTAGCTGCAGAGGAAGGAAAAGAGCAAGAGGATGTCATCATCCCTCTCACACCATCCACTCAAGAAGGTCCGCAAGAAGACTCCATTCTTGCAAATTTAAATTTAGAGCAATGGGCACATTCAAAGGACCAGACCATGCCCTATCAGGTACTTGGCTTCATTGGAGCCAAGGGAGAAGCCAAAACTGGTCATGCTTACTCCTGAGCATGAGGATGAGCTTTAAAGTACCAAGGATCAACTGTAATGCCTCTTCAATCCAAATACAAAGCAACTAAAAGAGGTATTTGTCTTGTTTCCAGTTGAAACCTTGATGATTTGGGTGGAGGATCAGCTTATGGTCATTTTTTCACTCATACAAGAAACCATATTCAGTGTCAAATCATTTTCATGGCTGCCCCTTTTGAGAAAGGGAAGCTACTTCTCCCTACCAGTTAGCAGGACTTGTTTGAGTCCCCTTTCTCTCTGGTTAGTGTAGGAGTAGGAGTAGATTTTGCTTTTCAGCAGAAGAAGTGCTTTTGCACACTCTACATGTCTTATTTGAGGCATGTATGATTTTATCTTTGTACATAAGTTTTGATTTCATATTTGCTCCAGGAGGTACCATGTGTCAAGCCTTTCAATATTAACAACAGAGAGACTAATAGTTTCCTATAATAGTTGCTAATTTCAAATGAAACAAATGCAGAGAATGCTAAAATCATACTTCAAGGGAGTCCATTTCTCAAGGAAAGGAAAGCCCCAAGTCAAACAATTTTTGACTCTTAGAGGGTACACTTAGAGGAATATGAGATTTTCTTATGAAAATTGAGATTGTCAAATGATATGATTTAAGCAGGTTCAGGGTCACCGACACGGAAGCACCCATCAGATAGGAAATCTTGTTTCATCTTGACAAGATCAGTCCTTCTAAATGCTATCATTCAAATGACTCCATGCCCAATGGATAAGCTTCCAAGGGTCCCTAGTCTCTTTCATCTAGTAGGAAGATGTCCCCAGTGAGTCACCAAGATAGTTGTTATCCAATTTTTACCCTCTTTCGTAAAAAGGCTATCAAACACGACCCTGCACAAAAGACCAATTGAAGGTTTCCACGCTCCCAAGTCCAAATGGAGACCGCGGACAGTTTAAAATTCCAAGTCGTCAATTACGGGTGGGAGCTCTTAATGGGAGGAACAAGGGTCGGAAAGGATCAAACAACATTCAAAGGAGGCACAGAGGCTCAGAACAAGTGAAAATGGCCCCAAAGCCTCCAGAGTTTTTGGACTCCAAAAGTGCAAACGAAAGTCGAACTCGCGGGCCAAAGTAGTAGACTTGTGGAAGGTGCAGGACCTGCCTCACGAAGGTGCAACATGTCTCAATGGCGCAAATCCAAAGGAAGATCCCAAAATGGAGCGAAAGCCTCCACAAGCGTGTCCCAGGTCTGAAAAGGGGACATAGCTGATAGATTTAAATTGAATAAGTCATGAAGGACCGGAAGAAGGAAGCCTCCACATGTCTTAACTTGGCACACTTCAAGGGTTGAAAATAAGGAGTGGGTTCCCAAACAAGCACGGAGCTTCCACGTGTCCAAGGAACAAAAAGAAGAATTCAAAAGGGGTAGAACTGTTTGAAAAGTCTAAGTACAAAAGAAGAGCCAGCGGAAGCTTGCCATGTGCCTCAACAGCACAAACTTCAAAAGGTACGTGGCCCAAATGCAGGATCTCCCCAACTAGTGCCAACTCTTCCATGTGTCTTAGGCCCGAAAGTCTGAAAAGGAGACAACTGGCAGGTTCCGACACATCGGCTTGAATAACTCCAAGGGAAAATCAGGGATGCAAGCCAAAATCAGAAGGAGCTGTGTGTCATTCAAGGCAACTTTAAAGGTCGAAGCAAAGAGCCTCAGACACCCCTAAACTAAGGAGCCAACCTTAATCTGCCACGTGGTCAGAGCCCAAAAATTAGAACCAAGCCCAAATTGGCTAAGTATAAGACAGGGTCAGCGGAAGGCCTCCACGTGTCTCAGCTGATGCAAACTTCAAAGGTAAAATTTGGAGGGGAAGTCCCTAAATGCGCGTTGAGCCTCCATGTGTCCAGGGTCAGACATATGGCCCCGCTAAACAAAAAGGGACTTAGCCAAAACAAAAAGAAAATAGAGCAAAGTACTGTGGAAGGATCCACGTGTCTCTTCAACGCAACTTCAAAGGTAAAATCTAAAAGCAGTTCCCCAAACATGCACCAGCTCTACACGTGGCCATGTTTAGAGTCAAATCGGGAACACGTGGGCAAACAAGGGAAGGGATTTTTTGCCAAAAGTAGGCATGGGGAAAGTTACTAAAGTAAAATGTATGGACACCCAGAGAAGCCACATGTCACTCCGGAAATCTGGGCCTTGTGAAGTAGGTAACAAAAGCGGGCCGAGGAAGGGGGGAATTTTTTGCAAGTGGAAAAAGTGGGCCGTTTGCAGAGCTGCAGGCACATTACTTTTGCGAAATGGGTAATATGGGGCCACGAAGGTAAATTTTTCCAAAAGTGAATTTTGGGCCTGTGGGCTGCAAGGGAGTTTTTATGAATTTTTGCATCATTTTATGGCAAAAGGTGAAAAGTGAATTTCGGGCCCAGTGGATCCATTTTGCAGAACTTGTTTTTCTACCATTTTTGTACAGATTCAATTCAGAATATTCAAATGGGCATATCTTTTGATCTGGAAGTGATCAAAATTTGAGACAAGATTTGGTACTTTTTGGAAAGGATCTCAACCTTGTATGCCATGGAAGCATAAAATATTAATTTTGGCAAGGTTTGGTGGGTGAAAAATTAGGAAAACGTCTTTCAATGCCATTAATGACAGGATCTGATTGCTTTAACTACCCAGATCAGATCTGATTTGATCCATCATTCTTCCTTCTCCAACATGCCAAACAGACATGGGGAACCAGAATTGACAGATTTTAGGTGGATTTGCAGGGCATTAATGGTTGGTGGTTGAGATTTAAGAGTAGAATCGAGTTTCTCTTCTTTCTCTCTGGTTTTCATCATCTACATATTGTAAACACTTCTCATTTGAGAAGGGGGAGACATTCTGGGTGTGGGGAAACTCTGTAAAATTTGTTTCCTGACTCCATTTGAGTTATAATCCTTCTCCTATGCCTGGAAAAGCAGATTTTATGTTCCTCTGAGTAACCATGTAATGGTCCGTGCACCTTCATAGAGAAATAAAACTCATGTTTTTGTGGTGTTCTTCAACCCTCTCTCATTGTTTTATTGTTTCTCCATGCCTCTCTCATTTTGTGTTTGCTTCTTATGCATGTATTTCATGTTTGTAGGTGTAAGATGATGTGTTTCATGGAGTTTCAATGGTGGATTTGGATCTGGGTCTGTGTCACTTCTGTCTGACCTCCCTCATCTCCCTTTTCCCTTGTTTCATCCTCCCTCAGTAGAGTATCTCGCCAACTTCCTTTTCTGGTGTATCACCGCTTAGTGTAGGCTCTCTTTCACTCTCTCTCTCTCTCTCCTGTCTCCTTGGAATGGTTAGATTAGGATTAGATTAGGTTTTCCTGCACTAGAGTAGCTTGTGGCAGGTAGTTTAGGAAGCAGGAACCGTCTTTCTCCAGGAGGGCCATCTCAAGTCTGCAAGTACCACAACTTGAGAGATGGTCCCATGTTGTGCAATCACACCAAATGCCCCACTCAGAATTAAGGCCATTTGGGGGTGTTTTGATTTTACACTAACAGGTAGTTCCTTGTCTATTAATAACATTGACATAGTATCAAACATGAAGCAATCTTGATTTTTCTAGAGTAGTAGGATCAACCACAATGAGGTCAATGACTACTTTGGAAATAAATTTAATGATTTTTGGCGACCAATATTCTAATTGAAGACCAGGTAAGCGCACCTATACTAGGAACTCTCTAACTTGAAAATATAGGTGGTTAAATCTAGGATTCCAACTTTAGACCAGGACAAGAGCTCTCCCCTTAAACCATGTTCTCCCAGCCAAAATATTCATGCCATATTCTTTTAGTGACAAAGTAACAACAAAAAATGCATTAGTGTAAGCCACTACATCCATTGCTCCTATTTTTTGTCACCTTTTGCTGGACCATTTTTGAAAATCATCAATGTGGGTTTTCTGCCAAGGATCATAACAATGATGGTATGTTCCACCTTATATTTATCCGTCTCAGCCACCGAATCGGGTATTTTCAAGGAGATATCATTAGTTACCACATGAGGTAGAAGAAGATTCTCCTAACTTGTATCAGGATTCTCACCCAACACCTTAGTCACCCATGTGGTAGGCTTAGGTGGTGTCATCTTGTCCCTATCCACTGAAAAAGTTGCATCCTTCTTCTCAATGGTCGGATCTAGAACTAGATTCGCATCATTCTATTTTTCAGCATCTTCTCACCTTCCCCCAAATTCAAAAACTCGGTCTTTCACCATTCCCACTCCTTTCACGCTCACTATTCAAATCCAATAAGTTATTCTCTCTAGATATTTTTTGAATTTATTATCTTTACGTTCTACTCTACATCGAAAAGTATATAAATATTATATGATCAAAGTAGTAACAAACTATGTTCTTCATGCTCAAATTTCATGTTTTACTTATTTTGTCTTTGTAGAATTTTATAAATGGGTCGGGATGTCTTGTCAGGTCTTTTCTGACTTATACATTTGTGCCTTTTCGAATTTACCAACTCTATTTCCAATTTAAATATATTATTTGGGTCATTTCATCTTTTTAAGGTTATCCTCATTATGACATTTAACCAATGGAATACAATATAATCTACTTAAAGTCATTTTACAACTCACCTCACACTCTTACAAGATCATATTCCAAATATAATTACCAAAAGAAAGTTCAAAATGTTCCTAGATATTTAAAATCAATTGTACATCAATTAAATTAGTCCCTTTTATATATTTTAAGAACTCGCATATGTCAAAAAGTCCTAGCTTCACACTTTCCAAGCCATGTATTGGAAAGAGAAAATTCATCAAATATATTTTTCAAGGGGTTCAAGGTAAAAGGTTTGGGATGCATCACTAAGGAACACCACTTTATACTCCTACCATGATAGGTGTATTTTATACTATACACCAATCCCACTATCTTGGTGTAAAGATACATGAGGGAAACCCTTGGGGACTAGTTATAAATTCACAATTAAACAAGCATTGAGGATAACTACACGAGGATTGATCCAACAATGAGGGCATGTAGTGTCACACTTAGATTGGCTCAGTAGCTTGGATTCCAAACACTAAGGGTTGTCCAGCCTCACAAGACACACACACACACACACACACACACACACACACACACACACACACACACACACACACACAAATTGTACGCTTTTGGTTTTTTAATGTCTTAATGAAGTGTTTTGTTAGTTTCAAGGGTTTCTACATTTTTCCTTGTTAGAGGTCATTTTGTAGTTTTGTGAGATAGAGTGTCATACATTAAGGATCATTTGTAGAAAATCAAATCATGCATGATGTATCTGATATAGAGTCTCAAAGGTGACATGATCATACATGTCAAAGTTATGACTGTAAAAGAATGGTTTTCCCCGTATAGTAGTTGTACAAACATACCCCGACCATTTTCAGTTCCTAAACTTGCATTGAACCATTTACAACCTTTGATCTACATGTTTCATTATCCTACACATATAGATAATCTCTTTTATGACATGTATAACTATTTTTCTCTCTCCTCTCGTGTGTATGAATAATTACTTATCGTTTATCGTTTGTTACCTATATGAATGCATTATTATAATTTTGAATGATTGTTGTTGGAAATTAATTAGATTAGAATATTCCCCTTATTGCAAAACCTTACATTATTTTTAATTTTTGTGCAATAACATAACATTCTAAAAAATATAACTAGGATTCACACACCTAGTGAACCCTACTCGCGATTTAATGTTGTTATTTTTTTCAAACCCTAGTTTCCCTTAATTTTGTATCATCTGCATGTTTTATATTCATATCTAATTCTACTTTTCTTCTATTAAATGCCCTAAAAATAGTATTCACAAAATTTCCTTAGGGTCTCATGGTTGGTCCTTTAATTTGGGTCTCTTTCTAAGGCTTCCTGATTGACAAATCACTTTTTGTCACATATTTTGAAATAATTTAACAATTCTATTTTAAAATTCCTCCAAGGTTTTTCCTATGTTACTTATATTTTTAATTAACCAGTTCTGTTTGGCATAACATTTAAGCTTCTTTGGAGTAATGAAAATCCTACCTAGATTGAATGTGGAATAAATGATTTGATAGTAGAACCTTTTAGAGCAATATGCAGGGCTATAACTAAACCCTCATAGTAGAATATTTTTGTTATATTTATTTAGCGTGTATGTTTTTTATTTTTAATTCTAGTTGGAAATAAAATGGGTTGTAGTTAAAATATGTGTATGAGGATATAAAAAGTGTTGGCTAATCATCAATCAAGGTACGAATCCTAAAAGATACAAAATAATAAGCAACGAGCTCATGATTGAGAAAATTTGATGGAATGGAAAACAACAACACTTGATAGCGAAGCCAAATAATTTTATATACATAATCTGTACAAACTTTGGATTTAATAAAAAAATATGGATAGAATAATACATTTGGGTACAATGTGTAACTTGTTCGAGTAGGATAAAAAACATTCCTCTCCAATGCTTATAGACACCTATTCGAGAGAGAAGGAATTGATTGACTCATTATTATCATACATGGTTAAAAATAAAATGGCAGATGTTTGTTCTTTTTCCTTTCATTACAGTTTGTGGGGACCACCCATTTACCTAACACAGGCGACCTCAATTATATGCCAAAATAAACAGTAAAGTGAAATGTATGTACAGTTGCAGTCGGCTACGGAAGAATGCCTTATGTGCTTTCTTTAAAGTTTCCCACACAATTTTTTATGCAGAGAAGTGATAAAAATTACAATTTGGAGTTTCAGAATATGAAAACATAGAATACGTACTATTTGTGAATGGAAGTTGTAAATCGAGGGCAGAGATGTCTTTATTTTGTCTATGAAAGATGTAAAACAAGGGTACTCTGAAACGAATAATTTACTTTTACTATTCATTTTAGGATGGTAATAACAAGTCAATATGAGTTTTGGGAATCCCGAGGAGATATTTGGAAAATAAGATAATATAAAGGAGAGGCACAATAATATAATCCATTGGTGAAGGCATTCATTTGGCCATTATACCAACGAATTAGATATATAAAAGAAATTTTTGAAATAGAAGGCCCCGCACATGAGTGTAAATTCGGGTGAAATGCGCGCTCGAGGGTGCCCTCAGGGAAAAAGTTCTGACTATCACAGCAGTACTTGCTACTGCGGAGGCTATCGGAAGGGGTGCTAGCATTTCTGACAAATTTGTACAACATTTCTGTTACTTCTATCCCATCACTTTATATTCACCTCTTATAAAACACCAAGTATTTATTTTAGTATTTAAATTTAATGTTAAGATTGGAACATATGGAATGCTTGAATTTTTGTGTGACTGTCATGTGCGGCAGACGGGGTAAAATGCACTTCCGTACGTCTATAGTTGTGCATCACCGCCCTCCCACTACATGTTCATGTGCGCGAGGTAAGAGAGATCTCAAGATGAAGATGATTTTTTCTAAGGTGGATGTCGATCCAAAGTAAATCAGGTTTACCCAGGCTTTGGATGCAATTCATTTCAATGACAAGAATGGAAATGGGATGTCTTTTGAGGATACATGTGCTAAAATTAAGACCAGTGAGTGGTGAGGTGAACACACATGTGTATATATAGAAAGATGATGACATATTGTTGGGCCTAAAAATATTGGCTAAGTACCAAAGGGTGCATGCATGCGTTAGTCCAATAAAGAAGAAGAGTGCACGGAGAAAAGTGCGTAGGGCAAGGGCTTAAGCAAGGTTTAGTAAAAAACAACGACACATGCACGAGGCTGAATAAAAGATCTCAAGAATCAGCCATATTCAGATCTCTAAGAAGCACTTGAGGAAAAACATAACCTGATTAGGCATGTTGAGTGTATAAGGTTCCATCCTAGTGACTTGGTGGTCAAGGAAAGAATATTCCATGCATAGAACATCCCTGAAAGACATAATTATAGAAAGTGGAGAGCTTGGATTAGTAGAAGCATGATCCATTAGAGGACCACATGGAAATTTGGCATTCGATCTGCTCCTAGAGGAAGGCATGGTGGTGGGTGCTAAACCTATTTATCGAGATTCTCTAGAGCAAGGAAGACACACCTGAATGAAGAGAGGTCAATGAGGGGAAGCTTCAAGATCATCACAAAGAGGATGAAGGGTGAAGCCTTGCAGAAAAGAGTAGGAGGTTCTAAGCGTTGGGGTTACCATTAGAGGGTTGTAGGAATGATATGATATCTAGACGGATGGGTCTATGAAAAATTACGTAATAAGGGAAACATAGCTAGGGTCTCTGTACATGAGTCATGTTTGTCTTGATACATTTTGTCTGCTATGACCCTTTTGAATGTAATATCGTTACTGGAACTATGATCAATATAAATATATGTTCTGAATATATTGTTCATGGGTGAAAAACCCTCGTATCTTTTCTTTATGTCATGACTCAAATCTACTCTCTGTATGATGTTTCTCTTATCTGAATGGGTATATTGATATAATAAATCATCTTATGCCTTCAAAATGTATGCATGATCATTTACTTTTATGCATTTAGTTTGTTATCAATGGCATCATCTTCTCATAATGCTCACATAAAGGAGGGAATCGACACCCATGTGTGCCTCAAGTGAGCACTCAGTGCCCATTGGGTGATATGCCGACAAGCATGGGATTAGATTGTTGTTCTAAGGGTACATAAAAATAGCTACATCTTGGTTTTGTTGTCAGGACCTCCTTTCGAAGTTGTTGTGAGAATGATGCGTGATGACAGAGCACTTGACCTTCGATAGTGTTGAATCATGGTTTAAGAGCATGAAAGATGAGTTTTCTCATAGATATAGTACTAGACTTGAGTTTGATGCACGCAGATTTGTAGAAGAACACTTGTATCATGAGCTGTATGAGACCTTTTTTTGTTGTTTTCTAGTAGAATTATATGAATGGATTTCCGCGTATGCATCTAGGTCAAGCTAGTACTATAGATCTCACGTTTGGACCCAAGATGAATATCAGAGGTTGCATGATGTTGATCAGACTTGGACATGTATTATTGATCATTAGTGGAGAAGAGTGTTGACCAGTTATACCCTGTAATATGTTATTTCTATGTACTCTTGTCTTGAGGTTGCTGAGTTTAAGTTCCTAAGTGAACTGAGGGGATTTTTTTGGTGAGATATCCCATTGGCTATGAAGATATCGATCATTACACTAAGTTTCGAGGCATTACCTATGGCCAATTAGGCTTCTCTGAGCACTAGGCGAGGAAGCTAGGTTGGAGGAAGATGACAGTCCTTGCGAAATAAAAGGAAGGGGAATAGAGACGACTCAAGTATAGTGAAGCGCGTGAAAGGGAGTTGGCTAGACAAAGCAAGGTTGTGGGAGTGATGGATATATGGAGGCAGACGTTATAGGAAGGAATTAAGGTTCATGCGGAGGATGTGGAACCTGAGCAATCTATGCTAACCCGTCTTGGAAAGCACAAGAGATAAACCTCTTCAACTTCTGATGAGAGTTCATCACATGAAGAAAGGAGAGCGTCAGTGCACATCTAAACCCACCTAGTGACCAACCCCTAGCACTAAGTTTTTCAAATAAAAAAACAAGTATTATTAACCCCGTTGGTATCGGTGGAAGTGACCGATCTGTACCTAGGAGTTATAACTTATCGTTTGGGACATCTATGGCTACACAAACAATTCCTGTGTTTTGAGGGATTTTTTGGTGATGAGAAAGTACACAAATTTTGGGTACCACATCTGGGAGTGGCGCAAGATACACGTTGGTAGCACAACAATATCACAAACCGTTGGCACGTAGTTTAATGGATCGTTGGGAACGCTAGGCACAGCCACTTCAGGAGGATCTGGTGGAGTAGGGGATAGAGGACCTAGTGGACCTAGTGGATCTATAGGATTAGGAGGGATAGGACCTGGTGGATCCACTGGATCTGGTGATGGAGCAAGCACTTGAGGGAATAAAAGTTCTTGATCAGGAGGACAAGGACCTTAACCACCTCCGCAAGTGTTTTTCAAGATGTCCTTACATTTACTAGATTACAAGAGTGTTGAGGATGTTGTAGAGCATGTGCACAAGTGTGAGTTGTTATGGTGTGCAAAGGGGATCACTAACTCGGAGCGAAAGGAAAGTTAGTTTGCAATGACGTTGCAGGGGCAAACAGATAGTTGGTATCAGAAGTATGACCCCCATCAGACGGTGGTAGATTACACTACGCTACAGAATTCTTTCTTAGTTAAGTTCTATATCCCTGAGTTTGAGCAGAAGAGCATTACCTCTTTGAAAGAGATCTAGAAGCGAATGGCAAAGAGTGTGCGGGAATATGCACGCATTTTAAGACTCTTGTCAAAACTATCTTATGATATTCATCCTTCTCAGCGTGCTCACTGGTTTGTTCGAGGGTGGATAACACCATTTAGGAGAGTGTTTTTACACAAGACATTCACAGACCCATGCAAGGCCTCGAAGGCTATCTTACACGTTGAGGCCATCAGAATCGTTGATACCGGTGCTAGCCCCTTCCTTAAAGCTCAAATTACTGCAATGGCCAAACAGTTGTGTTGTCCTCTCAATTTTCCCCACCCTTTTGAATCTAATTTTGTGAAAATTAGAGCCCTACCATGGAAGAAATTCATGTTTTAAACTCCTGAGATGCTCATTTCATTTCCCACGACGTTTTTAATCAAAATTCCCTTAGTTTGCTATCGTTAAAACATTTTACCTATTTTCAATGGATGGGAAATGATTTTAGTTCTTCTTTTATGCGTTTGGAATGTGTGGGACCTTACATATTTTGTTTTTAACCTTTTTGTAGTGAAATAAATTCTTCATCGGGAGTAAAAATGGTGTTTTCTCGTTTCCTACAACTTCCTACGTTCTTTTCCCCGTAAATTTTTTTCTCGGAAAGGTGAAGCTATGCGTTTGTTTCCCATTAGATGTGGTTGGGTGGGTTCCTTTTTTAACTTGTCACTTTTGGTGATTTTGGAACAAATGTCAAATTTTCCTTGCATCCCCGCCTGTCCCTGATTGGCTAGAGCATTTTTGGTGAAAGTTCAGGGCAACGGATCCATTTTATTCTCTAAAGCATTATGGCGAAAGGGAAAACAGTTCTAAAAATACCCACGGCCCCACCCAAGTGAAAGGATAAATTCTGAGTTGAAATCCGCAGCAAATCAGAAAGGGACATGTGTTCATGTTGAAAATTCAATGACAGAGGCATGGAATTTCGGGGGAAAAGTTGGAATTTTTCCCCTTCTCAATACAGATAAAAAGTGAAGCACATCCCTGTAACCAATCAAGTGATGTCATGTGTTGAAGATTCAAAAAAGGACACGTGGCCATTTTTTAATTCATAGGTGCTTTGGCAGACCAGTGGAAGACTTTGGGAATTTTAGCCTTGTTTCTACAAAGGGTGAAAATTTCTAAAATGGCCTGCACCCCGCTCATCCGAAGGGAAAATTTCTAAGTTAAGGCCCATAGCAGATTAGAAAGGGAAACGTGTTTATGTTGAAAAGTCAACGGCAGGGCATAGACTTTTAACGGAAATTTTGGAGTTCTTCCCCTTTTCAAAAATAGATAAAGTATAAAACTGAAGTGCATTCCTGCACCCAGTCATGTGATGCCACGTGTTGAAGGATGAAATCGGAACAACGAGCCTGCAAGGGAAATTGAGAATTTGAACCTTTTTCACCAAAAGTTTAAAATGTTGCAAATTGAGCCGCGTCCCCATTTCCAATCATGGTGTGCCACGTGTTCATGTTGAAAAGTGAAAGCAAGCCAGTGGAGGTTTTTAAGGATTTGAGCTTTTTGTTAAAAAGAGTTTAAATGGTAGATTTGAACCGCATTTCCTCAACCACTCAGATGGTGCCACGTGTCCGGCTTTTGGCGGAGCTGCGGGAGGGTGGAGCAAAATGAGAAATCGTGCTTTTTCTCCCAAATGTCAGGAAATGCAGTTTCCTTCCCCAGGGCCATCGTTGCTTGGATCTTGCCACACGTAGGGTCCAAATTTGAAGGTAAAAGGGGGAAAAGATAACCAAATGCACTCATCTAGTTTTTAACGCCATTAAAAATCTAGAGCTCTACAAAATGCAAAAATAAATTGTTCTTCATTCTTTTTCTCTATATTCTTGTTGTTTCCCCATGAGATGCATTTTTGGTTTATTATGGAGCCAAATTGATAATTTTGAAGGGATGTAAAGTTTAATCATCAAAAAACGGAGTTTATCGGGCATACGCGATAAAAAAGGGAGAAAATTTACTAGTAAGCACTTGAGTGCTATGAAAGTGGTTAAAAGATGGAAATGGCAGGACCACATGGAGGAGAAAATCATGAGATGCCCCCTCCTAAAATAATCATGCCCAAACTAACAAAATATTCACCTTTTGAACCTCTAGTTTTCATGAGTGCATTTGTTTCATGTCACTTTCCAAAAGTGGATCTGCAACAATCATTATTCCTTTAGGATATTCTTTTCTTGGGGACAAAGTATGGATGTATACGAATTGTTGTAAGAACATGATTTTGGCCATGGAAAAGGGATTCTGGTTTTCTAGGAAGGTTGTAAATTTTGAAGACATTCAATTCAGAAGTTCTTTCTTTCTTTTAATATGTTCCTCTACTATATGTTTCTCTCTCCTTGCTCGATTCAATGGTTCTTTTGTTTTGCATTCAATAGAAAATTTGTGTTCTGGTCTATGTAATCCTCATAACTTTGTGTCTACAGATTTGCATTGGTGGTGAAGTAATTGATCCTTTTCTATATTTTCTTGGTTCAATGTCAGTAGGGAGATACTCTGTTATCTATATTTCCCAAAATCATTGTTGTTTTCTTCCTTCCCCCATCTCTATATTCTTGCATTCCTTCTTATTGATTATCTTTTAAGTATGAAATCATTGCAGGATATCAGGGTCCAAACATTGAGAGTTGTATATTTGTACTTTTTTTTCCTTTTAATAAGGGAACCTCTCCCATTAAAGAGGAGGGACTTGTTGTCCCTTGACTATGGTTTCAACCCATGTTCCATTCTGAAACCCAACAGTTTTTGGTGACTCCACTGGGGAATTCATTGCAAATGGATTCCAAATTTTGAATAACAACTTCTTGATCATCTTTGATCTGGCGATTCTAAGATACACTTGGGATAGAAGAACCCTTGGGGAATAAAACCCTCATTTCCAACTTCTGGATCATCAAGGTTTCTCTCTCCCGTCATCAATAAAAAGAAGAGGAACAAGATCTACAAGCACTCCTCCTGCTAGAGACAAAACTTATGGGAGTGACATCCCTCAAGATCAAATCAGTCCTAATTTGCATGCTTTTATTCTCACTGGTGTTTCAGTTCCTCTCCAAACAATATTTCCAAGGATGGCAACTCCTCTTCCTTGGGGCCAAATGGTTGGGCCTCTTGCTCTTCCCCAACCATTGCATGAATTGCCTAGAGGCAATAGAAAGAATTCCCCTAAATTTAGAGGTGATGGGAAGGTTCATCCAGATGAACATATTACAGCCTTCATTGTTGCTTGTGGTGTTCTCGGAGTTGAACTTGAGGATATCTCTATTAGAATTTTTGTGGAGACATTGCAAGATAATGTTGCTGATTGGTTCTATCATCTTCCTGTTGGATCCATCACCAATTGGAACACCATGATGACCTAGTTTGAGCAACATTTCAAAAATTTTGAGGATGTACATGTTCTCTTGGCCCAGATTTCTCAAATCAAGAAAGAGTCACATGAGCCCATGAGGGAATTTGTGGCTGAATTCAACAGGCTGGTTAACAAGATCCCACAAAACACACGCCCTGTGGATCATATTCAAAAATGTTTCTTCCTTAATGCCCAATTGCCTAAAGTGAGCTATGCACTTAGGAGAGCAAATCTTGCCACTTTATATGTTGATCAGAGATTTATTGTCAGTTTTGAAGATGATCTAATCATGTCTAGAAAGCTAAGGAGAGAATCATCCAAATCCAAAGCATCTCCTTCTTTCACATCTTCTCCTAGAGCTAATGTAGATTAGTTGGTACAAAAACTTTATAATAATCTTATTGCCCTCAAGAAGTAGTTCGCCCAGAATTCTCCTTATCAGGATGTTCATAGGAATAACTTTCAACCCAAGAATCAGTCTCCCTCTACTTAGACCAGACTGGAAATTGAAGGCCCACCTGTTAAAGTTCCAGTCAATGCAACATGTGAAGTGTTAGAGCCTAATGATGAGGAGGAAAATGAAATCTGTGAAGAACATGAAGAGGAAGCTGATGAAGAATTAGAAGAGTTGAGTGGATCTCACTTCCATTTTCTTACCACTGAAGGTATAGATGAAAAGGATGATTATGAAGAAAGAGTTGTAGAGATGAAAAATGAATCATATGCTGTCATCACTCGTGAGCAAGCCAACAAGAAGGAGAAAGTGGTACAACCTACTAAAAGATCTAAGGATCCTCCTACGGTCATTCCAGTGATTGCAAGGAGAGGAGATCCTATTCCAACTTCTTCCACACCCAAGGTAAGTTTTGTTTTTCCTTCCTCCTCTATTTTTGCTCCTAAAACTTCTTGCCCTTCAAATGATAGAGTTAATAAGTCAAAAGTTTCATCTACTCCTATCAATGATGCTTTATCTACCTCTGGTTCTTTTGACATTATTGACCATCTCAATAAAACTAAGGTCTAGATCTCAAAAGCTGAATTCTACCAAACGCATCCCAAGGCCTTTGCTAAGATGGTAGACTTTGTAAACTCCAAATCCAAGCCTTCATATCCTAGTTCTAAATGTCTCTTGCCCACTCCTTCTCCTTCATCTCAACCAAGCCTTATGGCAGGAGTCACTTCATCTGATGGGAATATCGAACCATTTTATGTCACTCTCCTTATAGCTGGCCATAAACTCAGCAATTGTGTTATTGATTCTGGTGCTTTAGATAATGTGATGCCTGCTAAGGTAGCTCATGCCCTAGGCTTAACCCTAACCCACGCTTTTGGTTCATGTTACTCAATGGAAAGTAGATAAGTGCCATTGGTTAGAAGGATCAAGGATACACAAGTAGCCTTTGTTTCTTTTCCAGAGAAGAGATTTTTAACCACCATTTTGGTTAACGATATTCCCCCTTCCTACAGCATGTTGCTGAGTAGAATTTTTTGCAAAAATGTTGGAGGAGAAATCATGATGGATTGGTCACATGCTCTTATTCCATTGAATGGGAAAATGAAGAAGCTACTGCTTGAGAAACAAACTAAATATATCGTGCAAAAAAACAGATGACCCAAAGGCACAAATAATTTATGAGGACATTGGTCATGGTAACTACATGATCATGTCATAAGATGAGGCTAACCATCTGTTGTTGCAGACTCACAGCACCCCTAGATGCAGATCAGGCTTCTAGGATGATCACTCTAGCATCCAGTGTGATTGCACAACATGGAAACCTCTCTCCAAGTGTGGAACTTGTGAAACTGAGAGAGGAATCTCCAGATTAGAGGCTGGTTCCTCAAACTCCTCTGATTAGATCTAATGCTTGCACAACTACAGAGGTTCAGATCCTAATCCTATTCTAAACTGCAAGGAGACAGGGATAGAAGTACAAAAATTTAAACTAACTAAAGATGGTGATGCACCAAAAGGAGTGGTGAATAATTTTTGTCAAGCAAATAGACATAGACCAAAGATTGCAACATAAAACATACACAGACTAATAAGATATAATTCAGGATCTGAAATGAAGCAAATAATACAAACAAAGGACTAAAGCCCATTCACAAAGCTTGCATTATCATTTCAGTGTCAAAACCATGCATTACAACCTCAGAGAGGTAAAAAAAAACTGTTACAGTCTTTGAAGAGGTCTGATTCTTCAAACAATCACTTGTTGGAGGTGAAAGAAGAAGTTGTTATGCCCAAAAGATGTTCCACCACTTAGAAATGAGCCAAATATGGCTTTTACATTGCATGGGTCTAGCCCAGGAGACAGAAACGTACAAAAAACGTGGGAGCCCATTCCTCCTTGACTGCAGATGCATTAAAACGGCATGGGGGACCTTACAAACCCATACCTTGTCATTTTTGACCGAATTACAGGAGAATGCGACCCATTCTGCGTTAAATTTGGTCGTTGAAATGTCACTTCTGGCCATAAACACACGTCAGATCCGTTTCTTAACTTTCTCTCTCCAAACTACACCAAAATTCAATATTAACCCTGGAATCATGTAGAGAATTTCATAAGCTTTCCTTTGATATAAAGAACGTGCAAATCCGAGCTCTAGATCGAAAGATATGGAGATCTGAAGATTTAGGGCACAAAACAGGCGAAAATGTGTTTTGAAATTTTTTCCCGCGCTCTGCCACCTGGGTGACATGTGTCAAGCGCTGATTGGATGTGTAATTCTCTTTCCTCTACTCACCTGCGGGTTAATCACTTAAAATTTTGACCTTTTTGATGATTTTGGAACATTTTTCACTTTTCCTCTGCGCCCCCCGCCACTTGGGACATGTGGCATGCATTGATTGGAGGACAGGGGCGCGAGGTCTTCCTTTACTTTTAGCCTTTTGGCCGAAACTTGGCCAAATTTTCCAAATCCTCCCCAAGCTCTACGCTTCCCTGTTTCATTGGACACATGTCCTCTTCTAATTGGCTCGGACTGACCCTTCAAACCTCGCCCTTTGAAATTTTTTGGATGCTTTCCCTTGTGACACATGGCGTGATTTGATTCGTCTGCGGGCCTGCCAGCTTTTCACGTCCCTTTGGCCCGGCTGTCACAGTGCTGTCTGGGACAAAAACTTCCGATCCACCCGATTCGAGCTTCCCTGTCCCTCTTTCGGCTGATGACATGTGGCGTAATTTGATTGGCTTTCAGCTCCTTCGGCTTCCCACGTCTACCACGTACTTCTGGCCCGACTGTCCCAATGCTAAAGTTCTCTGTTCTGGCCGATCCGAGTGGTTCACGCCCTTCGCGTCCTCACGGCCCGACTGTCCCAAACTGCCCCTGTGCAACAGTTAGTCGATTTTCTTTTCTCCTTCGGCAGAACCGGCTTTCCGCGTCCCGCGCGTCCCAACTGTTCCAGTGCTCTACGGCCTGCTTGGCAGCCTTTCGGCCGATTCGCGCCCCGATGTCCCAACTGTCCCAGCTGCTTTGAAGACTAGGACTTAGCCATTCTTCATGATTTTTCCTAGCTCAAGCTTGTTTTTTTCCACTTTTTCACCCTTTCTCAGAACTTGCTCTTTTCTTCTTGGACAGGGGAATTAGAAAAAATCTAAGGGGACCCTAGAACATGATTTTTCACCTTGAATCAATCTATTTGCCTGGGACTTGAGTATTCAATGCATGTTATCAATTTTACCCTTGGGGGGTGCAAATTGGATAACAATTTGGCGACTCAGTGGGGTTACCTGCCTGCTAGGTAGAAGATACCAGTAGCCTGAAGTAGTCCATTGGGCATGGAGTTATCAAATATTCAGTTTAGAACCCCAACTGACTTAGAATGTGCGAGGAAGATGGGATATCACCTGATGGAAGCAAGGATTGCAAAACATCTCCATGGACAGCAAGTTGTGCCAAATCACTTAGGGAAAACAAAACTAACCTACAGCAAAACAATGTGCACAAGCACTTGGAGGAATGAAAATCTAATCTAATATTTACAAGGTAGTGAATTTCCCTCTAGAAGCAACACTTGAGATAGATTCCATTGAATGGAATCTGCAGTTCTTCACCATCCAATGAGGCCAATTAGAAAGCATTGTTGTTCTTGCACTTCGTGACCATGTATGGGCCACTCCAAATGGCATCAAATTTTGAATGTCTTCCCGGTTTTGCTCTGTCCACATCCCATTTCAACACTAGATCTCCAACTCGGAAGGATCTATCCTTAGCCTTCCTATCAAAGGTCTTCTTGATCAAAGCTTGATCCTTCTCCATTACTTGGGATGCCTGATTTCTAATCTCTTGCAGCTCCATGAACTCTGCATACCTTACCTCCATGGGCTCAAACTCTAGCAACTCCAGCTGCTTCATGAGTTCCAATGTTGGTAACTCCAGTGACATGGGCAAGATTGCCTCTCTTCCATAGATAAGTTTGAATGGAGAGTTACCTGTGGATCTTTTGGGAGCTATCCTATCAGCCCATAAGGCTGATTTTAGTTTGGTATGCCAAGACCTCTGATTCTCGTCAAGAGTCCTCCTAATGATCCTCAACAAGTTCTTGTTTGTAGACTCGGCCTGGCCATTACCTTGAGGGTAATAGTTTGATGAAGTGCTTAGGTAAACACCATTCTTGACAGCCCACTCAGTCACCTTAGATCCAATGAATGCCAATGCATTATCAGAGATTATTGTGATAGGTACACCAAATCTAGTTGTTACCCCCTCATAAAAGTCTAAGATGCTAGACTCATTTGCCTCTTTGAGTGCTACTGCTTCTGTCCATTTGGTGAAATAGTCTGTGGCTGTCAAAATCTATTTGTGCCCTTGGCTTGAATTGGGATTAATGACTCCAATGAAGTCCAAACCCCGTTGCATGAATGGCTGGTCAACTGAGATTGGATGTAATGGAAGGGCAGCAAGCTTCTCTTTTCCTGTGAAGAATGCACAATTCTTACACCTCTTGATCCATGCATAGCAATCACCGAAGATTTTAGGCCAATAATAACCAGCCTTCATGATTTTTAGAGCTGTCACTCTTGGTGCAAAATGGCCACCAACTGGTCCACCATGAAACTCTTCCAACACCCTTTGAATTTGATTTGTGCTAATGCATCTCAGCAGCACTCCATTCACATCTTTCTTGAACAAAACTCCGTCAACAATGGCATACGAGACAGCCTGCAATCTGAAGTGTCTCCTTTGGGTCTTGTTCATCTCCGGAGGGCATAGGCCTGTGCCTAGGAAGTGTATAATACCTTGGGTCCAGCAAGGAGTGGGGGTAGCATTGTCTTCTTCTTGCTTGCCACTTGGCTCATGGCTGTCCTGGACTGTCAAAACAGCTTCTTCTTCATTGCATACTTCTTTTTGCTTCCCCAAAACCAGCTGCTCACACAATCCTTTCCCTCTTACCAGCTTGGTGATCTTGATCTCAATGTCATACTCCATGACACGGGTGATCCAACCTACCCTTTTCTCATTCAAATCCTTGTTGAGGAGGAAGTCCTTAACCCCAGCGTGTGAGACCAACAACTGGACCTTGTTGTTTGAGATTAAATGCTTGAATTTCTTCAAGCTTCTGATTACTGCAAGTACATGCTTCTCAATAAAAGAGTACCTCACCTCATAGTCATCTTGGCTCTGGCTGAAGAAGGCAATTGGCTGCTCATCATTATCCTTGTTTTGCTGTACCAAAATGGCAGAGATAGTGTCATTACCCCCAAATGCATAGAGGATGAAATCCTTGGAGAAGTCTGGGTTGATGAGAGTTGGTGCTTGAGAGATGGCTTCTTTGATTGCTTCAAAACTATCCTTGCCTTCTGTTGTCCACTTGAAAGCCATGCTCTTCTTTAACATTTTGGTGATGGGCTTGACAAGGGCTGCAAAATCTGGGACAAACCTCCGAACAAACTTTATCCTTCCCAAGAAACTCTGAAGGGCTTTCTTGTGGCTTGGCAATGGTAGTGCTCTGATGGCTTCAACCCTCTCTGGATCAATTGCTAATCCTTCCTTGGAGACAATATGGCCAAGGAGCTTTCCTTCATGTGCAAGAAAGATGCACTTCTTAGGATTCAAAGACACTCCAAATCTCCTGCACCTTGTGAAGACTTGTCTCAAATGAGAGAGGTGGTCTGCTGCATTTTTTGAAAAAATAGTGATATCATCAAGGTAAATCAACACCACATTGTTAATCAAACCCTTGAATGCCATATCCATAGCTTGCTGGAATGTTGCTCCGGCATTCGACAGTCCAAATGGCATCTTCTTGTAAGCATATGTGCCCCATTTTGTAGTGAAGGCCGTCTTGAATTGATCTTCTTCATTCACCATTATCTGATTATAGCCTGAATATCCATTGAGTGGTGAGAACCTTTCTGAACCAGCTACAACTTGCAATATTTGCTCCATGGAAGGGAGTGGGTAATGGTCCTTGAGGGAGGCTCTATTCAAGTCTCTGAAGTCAACACACAGTCTGATCTCTCCACTCTTCTTTCTGACTGGAACTAAGTTGGCAACCCAACTAGAATGCTTGATTGGGAATATGATCCTTGACGCAATCAGCTTGTCCAATTCTTTCCTCATGAGAGGCTCCATATGGGGATTGACTGGCCTTTGCTTTTGCCTGATAGGCTTGGATTCCGGATCCAGCTCAATAGTATGGTGTGCCAACTTTGGGTTGAAACCTCTTAGATCTTTGTAAGTCCAAGCAAAGACATCTGGGAACTCTTGACAAAGCTGAACAAAATTAGATTTCTCTTGTGAGGTACTTTGCCAATCTACAATGTTTTTCCTTCTTCCACTAAAATAGCCTCTAAATCTTCACCCTTTACTTGAATGTTCACTTTCTCCTTCCGGAACTGATCATTCGGGTTGAAGATTGACTCCAAGGTGATAAGTCCCATTGGCAGCTTGTTAGTTCTCAGCTGTACTACCTGGTCACCATACTGTTGTTCCAATTTTTCTTGATTCTTGGCTGAGAACTCAGCTTCTTCTTGCAAGAAATGGATGATTTGTTGGTCATTTTCAAACACTTGCCAACTGAAATTGTTATCCAGCACTGAAGGCCTCATAATCACATGGATGTTTGGCTATACCTTGTCTTGTTGAATGCTTTCCACAATGTCAAAGGCTGCTCCTACTGCTGCCAGCCTATCAGCAGCTTGATTCTCTTTCCTAGGAATGGATTTGATACCAAAACCCTCAAAATCTTCTATGAGGTCCAATACCCTCTTCTTGTATCACCTGAGAAGATCATTCTTGGCAGCGTGTTGTCCCTTGACCTAATTTACAATCAATTCACTGTCCCCAAAGACTTGCAAGTTCTGTATTTTCTTCTTGATTGCCCAATGCATCCCTTGCACCAAGGCTTCATATTCAGCAGTGTTATTGGAGCATGCAAACTGAAATCTGACAGCTGAATAGTACCTTATTCCTCAAGGTGAAACAAGCATGGCTCCACCTCCTGCACCTTGTCTACTCCTTGATCCATCAAAAAATAGTTGCCATACCTCATTGTCATCTTTGTGGTTTGGCTTGGTGATGCTAGGAATGGGCTGATTTTCTTCGTGTATGTAATAGACCCCTAGCTTAGATTCTTCTACTTCTTGATAAGGATCAAATGCATGTACTTTGTGTTTCACATAGAATGTTTCAGCTTTTGGGAATAGAGTTGCTTCTATCCTTTCATTCCTTTGAGAAACAGATAAGGGTTAGGGCTAGGAGGAATACCTGTTGAATGTCGAGAGGGTGTGCGCGTACCGTGTTGAAAGATCAGATCAACTGCGAAGAACTCATTTTTGTCTGGGAAGGACTACCTGCAAGTAAGAATACAAGATCACCAGATTTTAATTAGACAATAAATGAGGGAACTGCCTTGGGCCCAGGAAATATAAAACTTCCTTTTGAAGGTGGTCAGTTCCCCTGCTAATATGAATTAACACAAATTATAACAAATAAGCTATTATCCAATCAAAATTTGTTTACCTTGTTAGAACAATAGAGAAAGGGCTGGTCTTGGTTTAGAATCACGGTGACCGATGCCAGTCACTATAACCGGTACCGGTTATTTGTAACCGATATCGGTAGGGGCAATGTTTTAGGGGCTTTTGGTGAAGGTTCGTTGTAAGGTGGTTGTGTTGTTTTATAAGGCTAATAAATGGGTGGGGTTAGGTAATGGGGTGATGAGAAGGACTCAGAGAATACGGGGGGTGTTCTTGGGGTAACGTAAGTGTGGAGGAATGACAGTTAGATGTAGTGTGTTGCTGGGTAGTAGATCTAGGAATAAACTTATGATGGCTGTGATTCAGAAGTTCAAGAAATGTTATTAAAAGGACATACAAGATATTACTTACTGATTATTGATGAGGATGCAGGTCCAAGAACTGTGATGACGACGACAGAACTTAGGTAGGATGACCTGACAATCAGGAGATGAGATATCTTCCCTCCTGACGAACAGATGAGTATCACAAGGCTCTGGTTACTCAGTTGCAGTTTTTGGACTTGATGTCCTTCTCTGCAAACTCTTCTTGTTTCTTTTTTTTCACTTGTCTCTGTTCAGCCAAGTAAAAATTCGGATCCTTCCAATGACTTCTGATTTTTGATCCACGAAAATCCAACCCTTTGTTTTTGGTTGGGAGTGGTCATTTACAGGGAACCAATGGCGGTCGAGTAGGAACCGGTATTGGTCAGGTCAAAGCGGGCTATTTTTGGTAAAATGGCTAGCTTTCCCTCCTTTTCTCCCGAGGGATTAGTCGCGGGCTTGGTCAAGTCATTATGAGGTTAGTTTTAGGTGCGGGTGAGGAGTAATTAGTCATGGGTGTGCATGTGGACCAAGTTATAGGTCTTAATTAGGTTAGTTTAGGGTTAAGACTAGGTCATGATGAGGTGGCGAAATGAGGTGGCAGGTATGGCGATGTGGATTTATTAATTATAAGGTAATTAATAAATAATTGTGTAAGGTTTACATGATGAGGTTAGGTTGCAAAATGAGATGCGGGGCACAGGGGATCGTAAGACACAAATTTGGTGTCTACATTCGCCCCTTGTTGTCGTGTAACTTGTCTTTGTTAAAGCTGCACAGACAATAATAAGAAGTGGTTACCCCTGTTAAGGGTATATGAAATCCCCCTCAAATCTATCACAGATTGAGGTAGCGTGAAATCAGGGATAGGGTTGATAAAGGGAAATGGTGTTGAGATGATGGTAAGATGGTGGGGTAGGTCCAAGGAAGTAGACGCGCGTTGAAATGCAGTAGTGCGACCAGGGTACATGATTTGAAGAGCAAACAAGAAATTCATAGGCAAAGGTCGATAGTTTATCCAAACAAGGGTGATATAATCCTGGTATCCAAGGCATAGGAAGTAGCTCCAGGGGATATAACGGGTAAGGTACAGGAACGGTTAGGCATGTTCGGCAGTACCAAATGGTTGGTTTGGTTGAGATAAACGTCACGGTCTTGGTCTAGGCAAAGTTGGTCAACTGATCAAGTCAAGTACCCTAATCATGCTAAAACACGAACAAGTGAGCTCGATTGAACAAAAAGCTACATGTTGGGTGGATAAAATTGTAATTTGTTGGTTTTGGGCGAGGTATTTGAGTGGTGCGGCCTTAGGTCGAGCTGATTGATGAGTGAAGGCCATGGGTCGGGCCTGATTGGTTGTTTGCGGCCTTGGGTCGGGCCAAATGGTTGGTTGCGGCCGTGGATCGGGACAAATGGTTAGTTACAGCCTTGGGTCGGGCCAAATAGTTGGTTGCGGCCTTGGGTCGGGCCAAATTGGTTGGTTGCGGCCTTGGGTCGGGCCAAATTGGTTGGTGGCGGCCTTGGGTCGGGCCAAATGATTGGTTGCGGCCTTGGGTCGGGCCAAATGGTTAGTTGCGGCCTTAGGTCGGGCCAAATGGTTGGGTGTACCCTCAGGTCGGGCCAAATGGTTGGTTACGGCCTTGGGTCAGGCCAAATTGGTTGGTTGCAGCCGTGAAATGGGCCAATGAAGTTAACAAAGGGTTTTCAGCGAAGGAGGATATAGGCAATGTTGTGAGAAAGGGCGATTAGTAAATAAGGGCAAAAATTGCGGAAAAGGTGGGATTAAACCGATATCGATTGTCTATGACCGGTATCGGTTAGATGACCGATACCGGTTCTTTAGGGCATAATATAACCGGTATCGGTTATAGATCAAAAACCTATAAAAAGAAAAAATACGGCCTGTAATTGTCATATTGTCAATTTGAAAACCAATTTTAGTTGTCTGAGGTCTTTTGGCGAGATTGTTGAGTTTGTCGGCTGAGGTGGCACTGTTTGAGTGGAGAAATGAGTGATTGGTAGGCCCTAGCGAGGAGGAGGTAGCATTTGATTTGTGGAGGACCCAGCAGAGGAGTTTGAGAGCCATGGCACAGCCAAGAGGAGCTGGAGGTGCTGGACTAGCTGGACCACCACCACCTATCCCACCACGACGACGTGTCGTCATACCGGTAGGTTCGAAACCCCTCATTGTGTGAATTTGATGTTGTTAAACTATATTGGGGTTTAGGGTAGGAATCCATGTTTTTAATAAAATAATTAATAAATGGAAGTGGTTTGGAAAAGGGAGAGGGTAGGTAGGTTAGTTAGGCTAAAACGGTAGGGTGGGTAGGTTTTTAGGATTTTTTAATGGGTAAAATGGGAGTAATAGGTCAAAAAAGGGTTTGGGGGGGCCGCGTCGGGTTCGGGTCCGCGATTTTACAGTGACCGATGCCGGTCACTAAGCGACCGACGTCGGTCACAAAGTTTTCGGGCAAGGTGGGTTTGTGGTGGACCGGTGTCGGTCGTACGTCGACCGGTGTCGGTGGAGAGGGGACCGGTGGTGGTCATGGGTGACCGGTACCGATCCCTAGTTAGGATTTTCTATTTTGTTTCTTGGTTTTGTTGTGGTTTTGGGTGTTTGGTTGTTATTTGGGTGTTTTGGTTATTGTTTGGGAGTTGTGGTTATTGTTTGGGAGTTTTGTGTTTATGGGGGTGAAGAGGGAAGGGGTAGAGGTTGATAGGAAGGTTGGTTGGTGGGTGGCGATGGGAAATGGGGCGGTTATGTGGTTGGGTGGGTAAAAGGGGGTATAGAAGGTTAAAGGAGTTGTTGTGATAAAGAGTAGGGCTAATGCAGTGAGTTGGTTTTATTAGGCACGTCAACAGTTGATGATGCGGGATAGGATGCCCCCGTTGTTGAGACGGATGCGGCCACACGTGTCCGCAGCGCAGTGTTTCGCACAGAATGTTTCATCTTTTGGGAATAGAGTTGCTTCTATCCTTTCATTCCTTTGAGAAACAGATAAGGGTTAGGGCTAGAAGGAATACCTGTTGAATGTCGAGAGGGTGTGCACGTACCGTGTTGAAAGATCAGATCGACTACAAAGAACTCCTTTTTGTCTGGGAAGGACTACCTACAAGTAAGAATACAAGACCACCAAATTTTAATTAGACAATAAATGAGGGAACTGCCTTGGGCCCAGGAAATATAAAAATTCCTTTCGAAGGTGGTCAGTTCCCCTGCTAATATGAATTAACACAAATTCTAACAAATAAGCTATTGTCCAATTAAAATTTGTTTACCTTGTTAGAACAATAGAGAAAGGGCTGGTCTTGGTTTAGAATCACGGTGACCGATGCTGGTCACTATAACCGATACCGGTTGTTCGTAACCGATATCGGTAGGGGCAATGTTTTAAGGGATTTTGGTGAAGTTGGTTGTAAGGTAGTCGTGAAATTGGTGATACCAGGTATCCTGCGAATGAGCAGACACATTATTTATCATACAAATAACCGGGGTTGAGTAAGATGGGGCAAAGAGTTGTTGGACCAAGACGAAAATGTCAGAGTCAGTTGATGAAGCAGGAATTTGCGAGGCTAAGCAAGCCATAGTATCGGTAAATTTGTTAGTGGAGCGGGGAATGGTCTGGATAGAATAACGAGTAAATGAGGTCAAAAGTGAATCCACGTAATGTTTGTACTTTTGAAGTTCCTCATTTTTACATTGGTAGATGCCCATAACTTGATTGACTACGAATTGAGAGTCTCCAAAAATATTAATAGATTTGACACCTAAGTGTAACGCAACCTGGAGACCCAAAACAAGGGCCTCGTATTCCGCTGTATTATTAGTGTAGGGGAAATCGAGCCGGAATGAAAGAGGCATAGGCTCAGCGTCAAGAGGAATAAGAACAATGCCAACCCCTCCGCCGCGCTGGCATTTGGATCCATCGAAGAAGAGGTTCATTGGATATGACTCTTCCTTAAGTGAAAGAGTGGCGATGAGTTCGTCAGGGAAATTAAAATTGGTAAATTGTTCCCCAGGTAAAGGGGCCTCCGCGAGTTGGTCTGCAATAGTTTGTCCTTTGATTGACTTCTGGTGTATAAATTCAAGGTCGAGGTCAGCGAGGAACATAAGCCATCGGGTGATGCGTTGGTTTAGATGTGGTTTGGCATACATATAATGGATGGGGTCCGTGTTGGTGATGACAAAAGTTTTGTGATTCAGGAGGTAGTGTCGGAGTTTGGTGGCTACGAATGATAGGGCTAGGCACAATTTTTCTACATGTGTATACCTAGTCTCGTAATCCACGAGAGTACGACTTATATAATAAACGACTTGTTCTCGACGTGCCGAGTCCCGATGTGCGAGCATGGCTCCTATAGCATGGTCAGTGGCAGAAAGGTAAAGGTAGAAAGGGCGATCATCCTGAGGTGGGATAAGCACGGGTGGCTGCAAGAGATAGGCTTTGAGAGCTTCAAAGGCTTGGTGACACTCTTCGCTCCATTGAAAGGCAATATCCTTTTTAAGAAGGTTATGGAAAGGTTGACATCGATCTGAGAGTTGGGAGATGAAACGCCGGATGGATTGAAGTTTACCTTGCAAACTACGTAATTGTTTGAGGTTTTTGGGTGGGGGCATTTCTAGGATAGCTTTGACTTTAGATGGATCGACCTCAATGCCACGCAAAGAGACGATAAATCCAAGAAGTTTTCCCGAAAGAACACCAAAGACACATTTCTTTGGTTGAAGTCTGGACCGAATATTGTAACAGGCAATCGAAAATAATGGTTAAAACATCGAGATGTTCACTGCGATGTTTAGATTTGCCAAGAAGATCATCGACATAATCCTCAAGGATAGTGTGCATAATGTCATGAAAAATGTAAGTCATAGCCCGTTGATAGGTCGCACCAGCATTCTTAAGGCCAAACGGCATGACACGATAACAAAAGGTTCCCTAAGGAGTGATGAAGACAGTTTTATGTTGATCGGCTGGGGCTACCAAAATTTGATTGTATCCCGAAAAGCCATCCATGAGAGAAAGCATCTCATGGCCCGCAGTGAGATCAACAAGTTGATCAATACTTGGGAGGGGGAAGTCATCCTTGGGGCAAGTGAGGTTAAGGTCTCGGAAATCCGTGCATATCTGAAGTCCCCCCGTCGCTTTAGTGACAGGTACGATGTTAGAAATCCATTGAGGATAGTCAATAGGCAAGATGAAGGAAACAGAAAGAAGTCGTTGAAGCTCTTCTTTGACCAAGAGGGCAATGCGTGGATGTATTTTTCTCAGTTTCTGTTTGACTGGTTTGGAATCAGGTTTTAGGGTGATGTTATGGACAGCAATGTCAGGATCAATTCCTGGCATGTTAGCGTAGGACCAAGCAAAAGCTTGGTTGCGGGTACGGAGAAAGGTAGTAAAGGCGACTTGTTCTGATGCGTTAAGGGATTGTCTGATCTTCACAATGTGAGGATCCTCCTCTGTGTGGATGTTAATTTCTATAGTAGACTCATTCAACATGGTTTGAGTTTCAGATGGTAATGCGCGTTGAATATAGGAGTCATCCGCACCAAGGTAAGTGAGGATGGAGTCGTCATCTTGGCACTCAACAACATTAATTGAAGGCGAATCCTCTTCGATCATGTCTAGATACAGAAAGGGAAGAGAAGACGGGTCCTCATTATCGCGTTGATAAGTGAGAGGACCTAGGAAGATAGCATTTATGAAAAAAAAAAAAAGTTAGGAGGGATAGATTCAGGATCTATCGACTCTGTGGGTGATGATGGCAAAATGGGTGATGATGGTTCGGTAGGGGTGACGTCGTCATCTTCCAGGAGACAACTGACATGAGGTTCCTTCGGTGTAAGTGTTCCAGGAAATCCGAGACCACTACGATCATTGTGCTTGCGTGTAGTTACGGGAATGATTGTATGTCGGCCTTGTTCATAAAGACCAAAACCAAAGCCTTTCCAAGCACAACGAGTCAAGAAGGTGAGGGCGAAACGACGATTTGTCAGGTATTGAAAATCAGATTGGAAAGGAACCACACCAAGAGGAGGTTCAGGGGTAACGGAGGATGCGTCGACACCCCCATACGTTAGGTTGGTGCATAATGAGGTGGTCCGTAGGGGATTACTTCCCCCACACGACGGTCATAGGTAGGATGTGCATGTAACTGTCCGTACTCCTGTGGGGTATGGAAAGAACTAACGTTATATAGGTGATACTCCCCCAGCGTAAGGCGTTGAAAAACATCTACTAAGGGGTCTGAGGTTGGGATGTTAGCTGCGGGAAAGGAAGTGGTATTTGTGACGGCGGTTTCATTGGTTGAAGGTGTAGGTGCAGTTGAAGTGGATGATAGAGGTGTGGTTGGAGTGGATGGTTGGGTTAGATGAATGGGTGTCTTGACTGGTACAAGCACATCATTAGGGTGATATAACATATTGTAGGTTTTGAAGGGGGGAGGATCAGCTTTTACAGTGTAGGACTTCCCCTCGTACTCAAATTTTATGCATCTATGTAAGGTGGAGGGAACGCATCCCATAGCCCGGATCCAAGGGCGGCCTAACAACATATTGTATTGGAACTCTCCCTCAAGGACATAGAAGAGTTCGGGTAAAGTGCATGGCCCTACACGAATGTTAAGGATCACGGTGCCTAAGGTAGAAGTAATAGCATCATTGAATGACCGCAACATGATGGGGTTGGCACACATGCAACTAGAAGGGATATTCATTTGTTGGAAGGCTTTTGAAGAGATGATGTTTAGGCTAGTGCCCCCGTCAATCATAACACGACGTACCCGAATGTCCCAGACGTAAGCTGAGATGAAAAGAGCAGGGTCAGGGTCTTCAGCACCAAAGTCGATAATTTCATCTTCAGAGAAACTGACAGCAACGGCTTGCTGTACAGAGACAGAAGTGGTTGGGGAGATGGGTTGTTTGGTGAGTGAAGCAACATGATTGGGTGTGAGAATGGAGGTAACAGGAAAGGTTTCATTAGGTAAGACCTCTATCCCTTGAAGGATTTCAACGAGAGCTTGTCGATGAGATTCAGAAGTCTGAATGAGATCATACAGTGTCATTTTTACAGGTGATTGGTGAAGCTGTTTGATCATGGTTCGGTGGGCAACTCCATTAGAGACAGGGTAGGTGGGTCCATGAATAACCACTTTAGGTGGTGGTGCGATCGGGATGGTGGACGGAGAAAGGGAGGCCGCAGGTGTGCTTTCTTTCGCTTTCCCATTGTTTTTCTGCCCTCGAGTAGCAACACTAATCATATTGATCTCGTGAATACGAGAGGAGGAAGACGGTAGGGATAAGTCATGGTCTTCGAGAGGTGGGGCTGTAATAATGATAGATCTTGGTGAGGCGGGGACAGGTGGTATAGGAGAGGGAATTGAAGCTAAAGGTCTCTCTCTTCGTAAGTTGTCTTTCTTAACTTTTCTATCTGAGAGAGGTGACTGACGAAGTATGGCTTTCAACGCTTTGCATCCCTCTATGTCATGTCCTTGGTGTGCGGTGGTAAGCGCAGATTTTAGACTCATCATAACCTATAGGTCGAGGTTTAGATGGATCATAAGGTCTAAGTGGGGGTAGGGAAATGGTCGCATTCTCCACCAACATAGCAAGGATTTTGTGCGTAAGACCCTTTGAGTGGGTCAAAGTCAGAGGAAGATGAGGCTATTGACTGGGTAGTTTCTGGTAATGACGGGGTATGGTTGGTTTGTATGGGTGGTGGTTTAGCCAAGGAGTTTTGATAATGGGTTTTAACTAAACATGGCTTCTTTGGCGCAGAAGCTATGTTTAGCTGGTTAGATGATGAGGCCACAGATGATGTGGTATCAGAAAACAACCACGGAGAAATAGGAGTGACAGAAACAAATATTTTGATGATGGAATTTGTTTAGGGTTGGTAGGTGGACAGGATACGCGGGGTGACGGTGTTGATGTACCCTTGGATCTCTGTATGGGTGCAGAAGGCGTAGGTCATTTTAAAGAAAACACAGGAGGTATGATATATTGATGCAAGGTGGAGGGATGAGGTCCCAATATGGAAGGTAGGTGTGACGACGATGGTTTTAGTTGTGATAGAGACATAGGTTGAGGAGATTGAGTCTGTCTCCTAAGTGGATGGATGGCTTTATTTTTAGATAAATCAAGCCGCTTAGGTGGGTGTGTTAGACTGGGTATTGGTGAGGTCCCAAGCATAGGGGAAGATTGGGTTAGGTTAATAGAGGTGGATGAGGTATTTGGTAGAGATGAGGGGGGTGAAGATGAGGACATAGGCATTTTAAGCTTCTGTAAACACTTCGGGTATATGGTAGAGGCATCTGGGTCGGTCATCTGCATTTGAGTAGAATATGGCGTACTCAAACGTTCCCATAGGACCTTTCTATCTTCTAGGGAATGACAGTCCTCACGTGTGAATAGGAACTTTTGTATGGAAGAAAGGTGGGTTGTGATTCCAGTCCACTGTGGGTGTGATACAGGGGGAAGATGAGGCACTGTATCAATGGGCGTTAAGAGGTCAACCGGTTGCTGAAAAGATTTAGGCGATGAAGAACTAATAGGTAGGAGGGCGTGTTTGAGAGGATCCATCATGTTTAAAGAATGTGGTGATGTCGGTGTAAGAGGTTTCTCATCTAAGGATGACAAAAGAAGTGGTGAACCTTCCTCTTGTACAGCAAGTATGGTAGAAGGAGACGTTTGGGAAATAGATAAGTTAGATAACATCCGCTCACAGTCTTGCAAGGATGTGGTGTAAGAAGGCTCATTTGTGAGAAGGGAACTCTGGGCGGTTAATTCTTTGATGGGTAAAGGAACGGCAAGGATTTCGTCTTGTCTTGATGGTGATGAAGGGGGTTCGGGTTCCTGCGTTAGTGAAGAGGCTTGATTCAGAATTTTTTCGATAGAGGCTTTTGGCTGGGAGTCGAAGACTGCATGGATCTCATGAACACTCTCCTCGGCTAAGATATCTTGGTTTATGTTACTGTTAGAAGAGTGATTCGGGAATGGTTTGTTGAAAATTTTCAAATTTTGGTTAGCAGGGGCGTTAGGATTATCGAGGGCTATATCCCCTGCATCAACCATTTCCTGCACTATGTTTTTCAACATCTTGCAGTTTTCATGACTGTGTCCCTTCACGCGGTGGAAGTTACAGAAGTCATTTTCTTTGTACCAAGAAGGTATGGCACGAGTGGAATCAAACCCGGAGTGAGGTTTAACAGGAGGTAAGGTAATGGCTCCTGCTTTAAGCAATTTTTCCAATATCACACCATAAGTTTCTCCCAAGGGGGTGTAATTGATGGGCTCAGCTTTATACTTATAGGTGGTTTTTGGCAGGGTATTAGACGGTGGTTGGGATTTGACCATCACCGCGTGCACAGACTCCTTTTGATTTCGAAGCAGTCGATGGGTGAGGATTGGTGGTGTTAGGTTTGTTGGTGGAATCTTGAGTTCAGAAAGTGGGGTTTTTGTTGCGCAACCGCAATTTCTCTTCCTCTAAGGCTCGAATCTCTAGTTTTCGAGCCATAGTAAAGGCTTCGTCAAATGTGCGGAAAGTTTGAATTTGGAGGGTAGGGGAGATGTGTTTAGCGCAGGCCCGCGTAAAAAGTTTGATAAGTTCGGCTTGAGGCAAGGCATACGTAAGTTGGTTGATAAGGCCCCGCCATCGTCCAATGAAATCTGCGATAGATTCGTCTTCAAATTGTCGGATGGCATAGAGGTCGGTGATAGATACTTTCTTGGCAATGTTAATGGAGAAATGATCCAAGAAAGATTGGGCTAGTTGGTTAAAAGAGAAGATTGAGTGCTGGGTTAAAGCACTGTACCACTCCAAGGTGGGTCCTGATAAGGACATGGGAAAGGTGCGGAGTAGTAAGGCATCGTCGTGAGCAATTAGATAGCAGGCATGTCTAAATGAGCGCAAGTGTTGTTGAGGATCCTCCTTACTATTAAAACGAGTAAATTTTGGTAATTCCCATTGAGGAGGATATGAATGAAGGGGGACAGAAGGGTGGATAGGCTCCCGACAAACTTGCTCGTATGTCAAGGTGCTACGACTTCCTAAAACAGAAGCCTCCAGATTTTGCATTTTGTCCATCATTTGTTTGATGAAATCCGTGGTTGGATGAGCTGATGGTGCGGTTGCGGCAAATGGAGGCAAATTGGGCCAAGGGCCTCCACTAGACAATGGTGGCGTTAAATGTTGATAAGGTATGGAGGACGAATGTGTTGAGGTGACCGAATAGGGATGTCCTATATAAGACGTTGAGGTCACGGGATACGTGTGTGGGAATGAAAATGTGGGCGGAGCTTGAGAAGGAAAGCTCGTGTGGATAGGTGGCAGAGAGCAAGTCATGAACGGAACAGTCTGCAAGAGAGACGAGGTAGGAGCAGTCGGCGGTAATGACATGTGGGGCCCAAGATTAACCAAAGGAAAGCCAATCTGTGTCGTATGAACCTCTGAAGCCGCTGGATTGGGAGATGGGGCTAAGGATGCAGCAGGAAAAGCGGAGTTATCAGGCGGAGAAGGAGCTAAATGAGCAGCTATACTAATAGGCATGCCAACAAGGAGTTGACCGTCAGGTGTACGGTCAGGGGCATGAGACAAATAGTATTGTACAGCGCTAGGATTAGCATCCAGAAATTTGGCAAATTCCTTATCTCCTACAGGAATTTTAGGAACCTCACTGGTATCCGTAGGATTCCCTATAGAATGTGAAGGGGGTGATTCAGGAAAAGGCACAGAGCAGGCATGTGAAACCATGGCGGTGGCTTGCTTCCAAGTGATAACAACCATGGACAAGAGTACACAGTAGGGTTTCAATCTATCAGGAACAGAAACAGCCTCAGAATGTTGAAATTGGTAGGTTGCTGGTTTGTCAGGAACTGTAAAAGACAGTAACCGATATCGGTCTGCTAACCGATGTCGGTTAGACTATAGCCGACGTCGGTCAGTTAACCGATGTCGGTATAATAAGATTGGTATAAGAAAATATAAGAAGCTGCTGATTTGAGTTTTTAACAATGCTTAGTACATCTATCAAATTGTTCTGAAGTGATAACTGAAACAATGTATGACAGAGAAACAGAACTGAAAACAAACAAGATACACAAGAAAATTAACAGACTAACCCTAGGATTAGTGTTTATCAATTTGAGCTTATGCCCTTAGACGCAGAATGATGTCAGAATCCTAAACACAAGACTTAGGGGAAATGTCAAGTTTGTTTTGGCTTATAAGGTTACCTCAATCGGGCGGAGGAATACCGTGGAAAAGGGGGGATGTTTTGAGCTGTTGTGTTAATTATGAAGTGATTCGGTATGTGTTGTGCAGTGAAAGTAAGATTAATTTCCTGTCAATACCGTGGAAATCACCCCCACGTGTACGACCTGTTACTTAGTCTACGTTCACTAGAATTGAAAACAGCAAGCAAGAATGTAATGCACGTGTTTTAAACCCAAATCGAAAATGATATTCGATGAAGCAAAGAAGATGACTTTCACTAATGCAAAACTGGGAAAGAAAGACAAATTCTTTTACTAAATATAACAAAATACCGTGTGAAATTTTTAGAAGAAGAAAACAGCAAGTATGCTCCCTATGTGAAAGCAAGCAAGAAAGAAAGAAACCCGAAATGGGTCCCACCGGGCGTGCCAAAATGTTTCGCACGGAATGTTTCAGCTTTTGGGAATAGAGTTGCTTCTATCCTTTCATTCCTTTGAGAAACAGATAAGGGTTAGGGCTAGGAGGAATACCTGTTGAATGTCGAGAGGGTGTGCGCGTACCGTAGAGAAAGATCAGATCGACTGCGAAGAACTCCTTTTTGTCTGGGAAGGACTACCTGCAAGTAAGAATACAAGACCACCAGATTTTAATTAGACAATAAATGAGGGAACTGCCTTGGGCCTAGGAAATATAAAACTTCCTTTCGAAGGTGGTCAGTTCCCCTGCTAATATGAATTAACACAAATTCTAACAAATAAGCTATTGTCCAATTAAAATTTGTTTACCTTGTTAGAACAATAGAGAAAGGGCTGGTCTTGGTTTAGAATCACGGTGACCGATGCCGGTCACTGTAACCGGTACCAGTTGTTCGTAACCGATATCGGTAGGGGCAATGTTTTAGGGGCTTTTGGTGAAGGTTGGTTGTAAGGTGGTTGTGTTGTTTTATAAGGCTGATAAATGGGTGGGGTTAGGTAATGGGGTGATGAGAAGGACTCAGAGAATACGGGGGGTGTTCTTGGGGTAACGTAAGTGTGGAGGAATGACAGTTAGATGTAGTGTGTTGCTGGGTAGTAGATCTAGGAATAGACTTATGATGGCTGTGATTCAGAAGTTCAAGAAATGTTATTAAAAGGACATACAAGATATTACTTACTGATTATTGATGAGGATGCAGGTCCAAGAACTGTGATGACGACGACAGAACTTAGGTAGGATGACCTGACAATCAGGAGATGAGCTATCTTCCCTCCCGACGAATAGATGAGTGTCACAAGGCTCTGGTTACTCAGTTGCAGTTTTTGGACTTGATGTCCTTCTCTGCAAACTCTTCTTGTTTCTTTTTTTTCACTTGTCTCTGTTCAGCCAAGTAAAAATCCGGATCCTTCCAATGACTTCTGATTTTTGATCCACGAAAATCCAACCCTTTGTTTTTGGTTGGGAGTGGTCATTTACAGGGAACCGATGGCGGTTACGCAACCGACGGCGGTCGAGTAGGAACCGGTATCGGTCAGGTCAAAGTGGGCTATTTTTGGTAAAATGGCCAGCTTTCCCTCCTTTTCTCCTGAGGGATTAGTTGCGGGCTTGGTCAAGTCATTATGAGGTTAGTTTTAGGTGTGGGTGAGGAGTAATTAGTCATGGGTGTGGATGTGGACCAAGTTATAGGTCTTAATTAGGTTAGTTTAGGGTTAAGACTAGGTCATGATGAGGTGGCGAAATGAGGTGGCAGGTATGGCGATGTGGATTTATTAATTATAAGGTAATTAATAAATAATTGTGTAAGGTTTAGGTGATGAGGTTAGGTTACGAAATGAGATGCGGGGCACAGGGGGTCGTAAGACACAAATTTGGTGTCTACACTTTGCAATAGGTTTTGACCTGATTGTATCCTTAGTTCCATACCTTGTTCTGAACAGCATGTGAGACCAATTAGCAAACAAATATCCCCCAATCTTGGCTGTGAAGTCCCTTGACAAGCAAAGGGCAAAGAGTGGTGGAAGGTCTATGACTGATACATCTTGTAAAACAACAACATTTGGACATGCGTGCAAGGTAAGACTCAAGTTTCTAATCACTCCAACTGTTGCTACTGCTGTCCCATCCAGTTGTACTACCCCTTTGGATGTTGTTTTATACTGGAGCCCTAAGTGATTAGCTATTTTTTTAGGCATTACTGAGCTACTTGCTCCGGAGTCTATCATGCAATTGTGCACTAGCTGATTTCCAATGATCAATGAAACATAGAAAGGAGGGGGCTTCAACATCTTACCTTGCTGTCCTCCATGATTTCCCTTAGGCTGGGCAACATTTGTAATCACTTTGTCTTGCATCTGAACTTTCTGATTCGAAGTTGGCCAATCCTTCATGGCAACTTGCAGCAGATCTCTTTGGCCTGGGATAGATAGGGATTCCCACATTGATATATTGACGTTTGTCTTCTTCATCTGATCAATGATACTGAATGGTGATGAAGGATCTCTCTGATGTCCCTTGGTTTGCACATTCACTCCTTGCATGTGGGCAACAACAACTGATATTTGAGCTGGCCTAGGGGTTGTTCTTGGCTGCCCTTGTGCATTTGAAACTGGACTTTGCTTGCCAGCCATTTAAGGAGCTGTGGAAGGTTGTGGATTGGTTGGGGCTAATGGTTGTTCTTCACCAAAATTCCTCCTTTTTGACCTTTTGTTAGCTGCAACACCTTGAGATTCTGCATGGTTCATGCCACAAAAATCCTCTGCTTGCCAATTTACCAATGTGGTGTCATTTGGGGCTGATTGCTGTTGGAATGTTTCTTATTGTTGACTGTTTCCTTGACTGCCCTGACCCTCCACACCAGTGGTTGTCACCATTAATGCTTGATTGAGAGCGCCATTGAAGCACATGGATTGGTTATGAGGCTCATTGCATGGAAAACACCAATCATACTCCTGAGCAATGTTGTTTTGCGTTGGCACCAATGCCTTAGAGGCAGATATGGCATTTGGATTATAGGGCTGAAATGGTCTATTAGCATAAGGCCTTGTTTGATTCATATTTGCAGCTGGATTAGGAGGCCTTTGTGGTTGGTATGGCTACCTATTAGGCTGAGCTTGGGGTTGATAAGAAGGTCTGAAACCTTGGGCTTGCTGCCTCTTGAGAGTAACCAGCTCGTTGCCTAGGTTTTGCAATTGCTTCATGACTTCTTGGAGCTCATTTGGGGCACTTGGAGATGAAGTGGAAGCTTCATTTGAACTCTGATTTCTAGGAGTGGGAGAAGGGGCCAAAGTAGGTGCTTGATTGGTGTTTGGGCTCTCTAAACTTGGAAACAGTGGCATGGGAGGTTTAGGGGCAAGTTTGCCAGCTTGGATCAAACAATTTTCAGCCCTAATGGCAATGCTATAAGCCATAGGGATAGTTATGCCTCCCATGGACTGAATCAACATAGAAATATCAGAATTTGGAGCTTTGAGATAGTAAAGAAAAGCACCTTCTACTATTGGCCTGACTACCACTGGAATTCTCTCCCAAGTCTTTTGAAATCTGAAGTTGAAATCGGTCAGCTGCTCATTGGGAGCTCTCTTGATGGTTGTCAACTGCTCCAAAAGAGACAAGTTGTCTCCCTTTTCTCCAAATTTCTCCTGAAGTGCTATACACAGTTGATTCTAGTTTGTAATAGAACCATCTCCAAGGCTCCTAAACCATTGTAATGCTTTACCCTTGAATGAAGATGCCAGTAACTTGACAGCCACTTGCATTTCATTAATCTCATGAATTACACAAAGGTTAGCAATATCTTTAACATGATCACCTGGAGTAGTATGATTTTCTCCAGAGAAGTAGGGAATGTTTTTCAAGGCTGCAATAGGAACTGGATGTTGTGCATTGAGGGCAAGTGGGTTGCTGCCTGTGAAGTTGACATAGGGGTTGTTTTGTGCCATTCTAATTGGTCTTAAAACCCTTGTTGACTGAATGAAAGGCCTACCAGGTGGAGGAGTTGAGAGAGTTCTGTTTGGTGGAGATGGAGACCTTTGAATCCTTCTTCCTCTTTGCCTTCTTCTTGGAGATAATTGTAGGTATTCAAACAACACTTCTTCTTCTCCAACTCTTGACCTTGTGGTGATTCTTCTCATGAGTTTTCAGGCCTGCACTGCTGAAACCAGTTGATTCTTCCCCTTGGAGTCGCCAGATATGAAAATAATAGCTCTTTTCAAGCAAGAAAATTGCAGTAGATGCACATCAACTTTGCTGCAATAAAAATGAGACCTCTAGTGTCCCACCGGGCATGCCAAAACTGTTGTTGCAGACTCACAGCACCCCTGGATGCAGATCAGGCTTCTAGGTTGATCACTCTAGCATCCAGTGTGATTGCACAACATGGAAACCTCTCTCTAAGTGTGGGACTTGTGAAACTGAGAGAGGAATCTCCATATTAGAGGCTGGTTCCTCAAACTCCTCTGATTTAGATCTAATTCTTGCACAACTACAGAGGTTCAGATCCTAATCCTACTCTAAACTGCAAGGAGACAGGGATAGAAGTGCAAAAATTGAAACTAACTAAAGATGGTGATGCACCAAAAGGAGTGGTGAATAATTTTTGTCAAGCAAATAGACACAGACCAAAGATTGCAACATAAAACATACACAGACTGATAAGATATAATTTACAGGATTTGAAATGAAGCAAATAATACAAACAAAGGACTGAAACCCATTCACAAAGCTTGCATTATCATTTCAGTGTCAAAACCATGCATTACAACCTCAGAGAGGTAAAAAAAAAACTGGTTACAGTCTTTGAAGAGGTCTGATTCTTCAAACAATCACTTGCTGGAGGTGAAAGAAGAAGTTCTGCTATGCCCAAAAAATGTTCCACCTTTAGAAATGAGCCAAATCTGGCTTTTACATTGCATGGGTCGAGCCCAGGATACAGAAACATACAAAAACGTGAGAGCCCATTCCTCCTTGACTGCAGATGCATTAAAATGGCATGGGGGACCTTACAAACCCATACCCTATCATTTTTGACCGAATTGCAGGAGAATGCGACCCATTCTGCGTTAAATTTGGTCGCTGAAATGTCACTTCTGGCCATGAACACGTGTCAGAGCCGTTTCTTAACTTTCTCTCTCTAAACTACACCAAAATTCAATATTAACCCTAGAACTCATGTAGAGAATTTCATAAGCTTTCCGTTGATATAAAGAACGTGCAAATCTGAGCTCTGGATCGAAAGATATGGAGATCTGAAGATTTAGGGCACAAAACAGGCGAAAATGTGTTTTGAAATTCTTTCCCGCGCTCTGCCACCTGGATGACACGTGTCAAGCGCTGATTGGATGCGTAATTCTCTCTCCTCTGCTCACCCGCGGGTTTTCCCTTGAAATTTTGACCTTTTTGTGATTTTGGAACATTTTCCACTTTTCCCTCCGCGCCCCCGCCACTTGGGACACGTGGCATGCATTGATTGGAGGACAGGGGCCACGGGGTCTTCCTTTACTTTTAGCTTTTTGGCCGAAACTTGGCCAAATTTTCCAAGTTCTCCCCAAGCTCCACGCTTCCATTCTTCTATTGGACACGTGTCCTCTTCTGATTGGCTCGGGCTGACCCTTCAAACCTTGCCCTTTGAAATTTTGGACGTTTCCCTTGTGACACGTGGCATGATCTCCTGATTCGTCCATGGGCCTGCCGGCTTTTCGCGCCACTTCGCGTCTTTGGCCCAGATGTCCCAAACTGTCTGGGATAAAAACTTCTGATCCACCCGATTCGGGCTTCCCTGTCCCTCTTTGAAGCTGATGACACGTGGCGTAATTTGATTGGCTCTCGGCTCCTTCGGCTCCTGCGTCCACCGCGTACTTCTGGCCCGACTATCCCAGTGCTGTCTGGGAAGTTCTTCTGCCTGAAATGGGCTTCAGTCCAATCTTTGGGCGTTCGCGCACCTTTTCGCGTCCTCACAGACGTCTTTTTTGGCCTGGATGTCCCAAACTGTCCCCTACTGCAACAGTTAGTCAATTTTCTTTTCTCCTTCGGCCGAACCAGCTTTCCGCGTCCTCACGCGTCCCAACTGTCCCAGTGCTCTGCGGCCCTGCTGGCGGCCTTTCGGCCGATTCGCACCCTAGATGTCCCAAATGTCCTGACTGTTGCGAGGACTAGGACTTAGCCATTTTCATGATTTTTCCTGGCCCAAGCTTGTTTTTTGCAACTTTTTCACCTTTTCTCAAAACTTGCTCTTTTCTTCTTGGACAGGGGAGTTAGAAAAAATCTGAGGGGACCCTAGAAACATGATTTTTTGCCCTGAATCAATCTATTTGCCTGGGACTTGAGTATTCAATGCATGTTATCAATTTTACCCTGGGGGGGTGCAAATTGGATAACACCATCCTAAAGAAATACTTCTTGATCCTATTGGCATTTGGATCTTGGAATTTGATGGAAGCTTCCCCTCAACTGGTTCTTCGAGCTGGTGTGGTGCTTATTTCTCCTGAAGGGAAAATTCACCCTTTCTCTTTCAAGCTCTAATTTGAAAACACAAATAATACAGCTGAGTATGAAGCTCTCATCCTTGGTTTAAGCATGGCAAAAGAGATGGGGATAAATAATATCCTTTCTCATGGAGATGTAGAGTTGATTGTAAAACAAGTCAGAGATCTCTATCAAGCTAAAGAATAGAAGGTTGAAGCATTACAGGAACCTGGTTTGGGATTCTGTTGAGTTCCTTGATCCCTTTTCAATTTAAACCATGTGAAGGGAAAGGAACACTAAGCGCTGATTCCTTGGCCTGTCTCGGGGTCTCTACTGATCCCTCATCTAGATTTCTCCCAAGATAAATTCACCATTGAGATGATTCATAGGCCTAGTGTGCCTGGATAATGCAAATAACTAGTAGGTCTTTAATGATTATCAACACTTGCTTTCCTTCCTTGAACTCAGAGATAATTTTTATCAGATGTACACTTTGAAGGAGGTGGGAATCTTCCTAGAGAGTGTGTGCCTCCAAATGAAGGAGATAGAAAAGAAGAAATGGATCATGATGGCTGCATAAAACTAAAAGGTAATAAGATACCTAAAGGACTGGTAAGTTTGGAAGAGTTATTTGATAAACATGATGGGTAAATCAAGTCTAAAGCTTCTAAAGGAGCTCAACATTTTGCTAACTATGAAAAGATAAACATAGGGGGTCTTAACAAACCTATGCTAGTAAACGATTGGAAAGTGTTACACACAAGAGGAGAGGAAGATAGTAGCGAATCTATTGAAAAGTTATATTGATCTTCTTGCATATTCTTATGATGATCTCAAGGATTTTCAACCAAAAGAGATGCAACATTTCATTCCTCTAAAGCCTGGGATCAAGCCCTTCTGGAAAAAGCAGAGGAAGTATAACCCTAAAATTGCTGATACAATTTTTCAAGAAATCCAAAAGTTATTGAAAGGCTAATATCATTTTTCCCATTCATCATTCAACATGGTTTGCTAATATTGTTCCTGTCAGGAAGAAGAATAGTAAGATTTGGATTTGTGTATGATTTTAGGAACTTGAATCAATCCTCTTTGAAGGATAATTATCCTCTCCCTGTAATGGATCAAGTGTTGCAAGCTATTACAAGTTCAAAAATGTTGTCCATGCTTGATGGATTCTTAGGATATAATCAAGTAGAAGTAAGTGTTGCAGACCAACATAAGAATGCCTTTACCACCCCTTGGGGAAATTTTGCTTACATGAGAATGCCTTTTGGCCTCATTAATGTTGGTGCCACCTTTCAGAGGGAAATGGACTTGGCCTTTGGCAGTCTCAAGGGAAAATGCATAGTTATATACCTTGATGATCTGACTGTGTTTTCAAAAAATAGAGTTGATCATTTCCAACACCTTGAAACTATCCTATGAAATTGTACAGAGCATGACATCTCCTTGAATCCCAAGAAATTAGTCTTTCATGTCACCGAGGGAAAATTATTGGGACACATTGTCTCCAAGAAGGGAATCTAGATTGATCAATAAAGAGTCCAGATGATTCAGTAGATCCCTCTCCCCACAAGCAAGAAGGGTGTGCACTCTTTCTTTGGCAAGATCAACTTCTTAAGAAGATTCATACCTGAATTTGATGAACTCACTTTGAACATAGCTCACATGATGAAAGGGAAGCAGAATTTTGGTTGGCCCTCTTAAGGAAAGGTTACATTTGAAGTCATCAAGAAAGCTATAGCAAAGACTCCAATCTTGGCATGCCCTGATTATAGCAAAGACTTCATTATCTATTGCTATGCTACTGAAAGTACTCTAGTTGTTGTGTTAACCCAAGAGAATGCTGAAGGTCATAAAATACCTATAGCAGTCATGAGTTATATTTTGAAATCCCATGAGCTGAAGTACACCATGATGGAGAAACATGCTTTTGTAGTGGTCAAAGTTGTGAAGCAGTTTCGTTTCTATATCCTCAACTCTCATTCTATTTTGCTTGTGCCTGATACAACTATTGAATCCATTCTTACACAACAAGAATTTGGAACCAAGAGAGGTAACTGGGTAGCCAAAGTTCAGGAGTATGATCTTGACATCATACCCACCAAGCTAGTTCGAGGAAAGGGCTTATGTGAACTCGTTGCTAAAGGAGCTAATGCAAAATTGTCCAAGGAAGAAGTTAATATCCTTGTTGTTCTTTTCCTTGGCTCAATTAATGAATGGTATGCTGACATTGCACACTTTCTTACTTATGGAGAATGCCCATCTCATTTGAGTGTTAAGGATAAGAGATCCATCAAATCAAGGTTTGCACAATATGTGTTGTGGGAAAATGCATTGTTCAAACGAGGGATAAATGGAAGGTTCTTGAAATGTGTTGACAAAGAGCAGCAAAATAAATTGTTCTCATCCTTTCATGACCAGGACTATGGAGGTCATTTCTCTTCTGCTTTCACAGCCCACAAAATCCTTCGTGTTGGATCTTATTGGCCTACCCTATTCAAAGATGCATCAAAGTGGGTAGGCAAGTGTGAAGCATGTCAAACCTTTGTTGGAAGACCCAAATTGGCTTCTTTATCTCTCAAACCAGTGGTAATTGAGGAACCCTTTCAACAATGGGGTTTGGACTTCATTGGGACACTCAATCCACCTTCAAGTACACGCCATACTCATGTTTTGACTGCCACTAATTATTTCACCAAGTGGGTGGAAGCCATTCCAGTTAACAGTACTACTTCTGAAGTAGTATGCAACTTCATCAAGGAGCACATCTTAATAAGGTTTGGGATACCAAACAAGATTGTCACTAACAATGCTTCAAATTTTTCTTCTACTGAGATGATGGATTTCTGCTATGGCTTTGGTATTTCCCTTGCCCACTCTTTAGATTACTATCCCCAAGGGAATGAGCAAGTAGAATCAACAAACAAGAACTTGGTCACCATTATTTGGAAGCTTGTTAATGACTCTCAGAGGAATTGGTATAAGAAACTATATGATGCTTTATGGGAAGATAGGATTACACCTAAGAGAGCCATTGGAATGTCCCCTTTTCAAGTGGTATATGGAGTTGAAGGTCAATTGCCAGTGACATTGGAACTACCAGCCTTACATTTGATGAAGGCCATTGAGGATGTCAGCTTTACCAATTCATTGTATACAAGAATTATGTACCTCCAGAAGTTGAATGAAGACAGATTACAAGGAGTTGAATGAATATCAGTTCATCAACTCAAGGTAAAAGATTTGTTTGACAAAAAGACTAAACCTAGAACTTTTCAAGTGGGAGATAGTGTTCTTCTTTGGGACAAAAGCCATGAACCTCGAGGCAGCCATGGTAAATTTGATTCCCTTTGGCTTGGTACTTTTAAAATTAGACATTTTACTAGTGAGAACTCTTTTTACCTGGATTACATGGATGGTTCTCCTCTCCCACTTCCTATAGTGGGAAATTTTTGAAGTTGTTCAAAACCTAGCAGTTTTGGCGATCCCTCTGTACATTTTGTATAGCGTTTTTCTTTCCTTGTTTTTGTTTTGGTTGATTTTCTTTCTATGTTGGTATTGCTTATTTTTTACTCCATTTCCCATTGGCTAAGGCATTTATTGGATCTAATTACCCAGAATTCTCTAAGGTTCTTGATTTTTCCTCTTTCCTCTGCCAAATCATCCCCAGAAGGAGCCAACTGTTGTCCTCTTAATTTTCCCCACCCTTTCGAATCTAATTTCATGAAAATTGGAGCCCTGCCATGGAAGAAATTAATGTTTTAAACTCCTCAGATGCTCGTTTTCATTTCCCATGATGTTTTTGATCAAAATTCCCCCAGTCTGTTGCCGTTAAAACATTTTACCTATTTTCAAAAGATGGGAAATGATTTCAGTTCTTCTTTTATGCATTTGGAATGTGTGGGACCTTGCATCTTTTGTTTCTAGCCTTTTTGTAGAGAAATAAATTCTTCATCAGGAGTAAAAATGGTGTTTTCCCGTTTCCTACAACTTCCTACATTCTTTTCCCCATCAAATTATTTCTTAGAAAGGTGAAGCTATGCATTTTTTTCCCATTGGATGCGGTCAGCTAGGTTCCTTTTTGAACTTGTCACTTTTGGTGATTTTGGAACAAATGTCAGATTTTCCTTGCATCCCCACTCATCCCTGATTGGTTGGAGCAGTTGTGGTAGAAGTTCAAGGTGATGGATCCATTATATTCTCTAAGACATTATGGTGAAAGGGCAAACAGTTCTAAAAATACCTGCGGCCCCCGCCGAAGTGAAAGGATAAATTCTGAGTTGAAATCCGCAGCAAATCGGAAAGTGACACGTCTTCATGTTGAAAAGTCAATGGCAGAGGCATGGACTTTTGGGGGGAAAGTTAGAATTTTTCCCCTTCTTAAAAAAGATAAAAAGTGAAGCACATCCCCGCAGCCAATTAGGTGAGGCCACGTGTTGAAGAATCAAAAAAGGACATGTGGCCGTTTTTCAATTCATAGGCACTTTGGCAGACCAGTGAAAGACTTTGGGAATTTTTGCCTTATTTCCACAAAAGGTGAAAAGTTCTAAAATGGCCTGCGTCCCCACTCATGTGAAGGGAAAATTTCTAAGGTCCGCAACAGATTAGAAAGGGACACGTGTTTATGTTGAAAAGTCAATGGCGGGGGCACAGACTTTTGGGGGAAAAGTTGGAGTTCCTTCCCTTTTCAAAAATAGTTAAAGTATAAAACTGAAGTGCATTCCTGCACCCAGTCAGGCGATGCCACGTTTTGAAGGATTAAATCAGAACAACGAGCCTATGGGGGAAATTGAGAATTTGAGCCTTTTTCACCAAAAGGTTAAAATGTTGCAAATTGAGTCGCGTCCCCATTTCCAATCATGGTGAGCCACGCGTTCACGTTAAAAAGTCAAAGTGGGTCGATAGAGGTTTTTGAGAATTTGAGTTGTTTGTTAAAAATAGTTTAAATGGCATATTTGAACTGCATTTCCTCAGCCACTCAGATGGCGCCACGTGTCCAACTGTTGGCAGAGCTACAAGAGGGCAGAGAAAAATGAGAAATCACACTTTTTCTCTCAAATGTCAAGAAATGTAGTTTCCTTCCCCAAGGTCATCGTTACTTGGATCTTGCCACGTGTAGGGTCCAAATTTGAAGGTAAAGGGGGGAAAAGATAGCCAAATGCACTCATCTAGTTTTTAACGCCATTAATGAACCAGAGCTCTGCAAAACACAAAAATGGATCGTTCTTCATTCTTTTTATCTATATTCTTGTTGTTTCCCCATGAGATGCATTTTTGGTTTATTATGGAGCCAAATTGATATGATAGGTTTGAAGGGATGTAAATTTTAATCATCAGAAAATGGAGTTTATCAGGCATACGTAATAAAAAAGGGAGAAAACTTACCAATAAGCACTTGAGTGCTATGAAAGTGGTTAAAAGGTGGAAATGACAGGACCACATGAAGGAGAAAATCATGAGATGCCCCCTACTAAAATAATCATTCCCGAGCTAACAAAATATTCACCTTTTGAACCTCTAGTTTTCATGAGTGCGTTTGTTTCATGTCACTTTCCAAAAGTGGATTTGCAACAAACATTATTCCTTTCGGATATTATTTTCTTGGGGAGAAAGTATGGATGTATATGAATTGTTATAAGAACATGGTTTTCGCCATAGAAAAGGGATTCTGGTTTTCTAGGAAGGTTGTAAATTCTGAAGCAATTCAATACAAAATTTATTTCTTTATTTTCTTATTTTCCTCTGTTATATGTTTCTCTCTCCATGCTTGATTCAATGGATCTTTTGTTTTGCATTCAATAGAAAATGTGTTCTGGTCTGTGTAATCCTCAGAACTTTATGTCTATAGATTTGCATCGGTGGTGAAGTAATTAATCCTTTTCTATATTTTCTTGGTTCAATGTGAGTAGGGAGATACTCTGCTATCTATATTTCCCAAAAGCATTGTCGTTTTCTTCCTTCCCCCATCTCTATATTCTTCCATTCCTTCTGATTGATAATCTTTTAAGTATGAAAACATTCCAGGATATCAGGGTCCAAACATTGAGAGTCGTATATCTATACATTTGTTTTTCCCACTTTCAATAAGGGAACCTCTCCCATTAAAGAGGAGGGACTTGTTGTCCCTTGACTGTGGTTTCAACCCATGTTCCATTCTGAAACCCAACAAGTTAGAGAAGTTATCTGCGAACTCGGTGTATGAGACTCACAGTGGTCTATGGTGCACGAATTGTGAGATAGAGGGGCATATAAAGGACAATTTCCCTTAAAGATCGGTATGCGCCATGACAGTGGATGATGAACTTTTCCACGAAGATCATGATGCAAGTAGTCGCCCACTACTGTAGCACACGATTCATAAGAATGTGTCTTTATATTACAAGATATGTACCTATATGACCCATGAAACCAAGGATTGTAGGTTGATTGACCAAATACATGATGTCATTGATCTTGATGTGCACCAGACTAGCCTTGCAAATAGTTCCAAGAACTATGGTCATCACTATGAGGGATGCACATATGGAGTAATGTGTGGGATAGGTTTCTAAGGAGGATTTCATAGTCGTGGTAACTGCAAAGGAAGAAGTGAGTTCCAGCGCGGGACATGTTACAATTGTGGATCCACGAAGCACTACAAGCGCGAGTGCCATGATCTGCTACAATGCTCGTGGTGTGGAAAGAAGCACAAGTATGAGGAGTTCCTAGATTTATTTGAGCACATGAGCCAACAACACCAGAAAGGAAAAGGTGCTAGGATGGTAAGCAATAGTGGATGCCAAGAGTGGCATGTGAGTCAGGACTGGAACTTGTACTGATGATGACATGAGTGGAGGCCACGTGCTAGGGAGATTCCAAGATAAAGAATAATGGTTACAAGGGAAGAAGTGGTACATGGAAATTATCTGGTCCATTCTCATTAGAAGGAGGTGTATCAAGAAACCATGGATGTAATTTAGAGTCTACAAGGAGAGATCCAGTGTCTGAAGGAGCAATCAAGGTAGTCAAAGTAAAGGAAGAATGTTGAGGCTCTGTAGAAGGATCTGGGTGAGGTTAGGGATGTATGCAAGATGTTAAGGCAAGAGAATATCATTCCCTTGCTATGAGAATGGATACAGAAGAAGGTACCCCATGCTGGAAGAGAGTGAGAATGACAGGTTCTGCATGCTAACCCTCCTCCCCATAGCCTTGATTATGACAAGGAGATTACCCTTAATGTTGTTGTAGATGGATGGCTTCTAAGCAATATTCTGATCGATACGGGTGCAGAAGTCAATTTTCTCACCTTGGATGCATGACATCAAATGGGAAGGACCCTATTACAGCCATCTTCAAATGTGTTGTATATGGCGAACAAGATGAAGGCAATGCCCATTGGTGTCTTGAAGGATGCAATTATCACTATTGAAGGGTCCAAGTTAACTGGAGACTTCGAAGTCTTGGTGCTAGCTGAGGAAAATAATTTTCCATCATTCCTTGGGCACCCCTGGTGTTACAAAAATAATGTTGACCTATGGTTTCACAAAGGGTATATCAGTTTTGAGAACAAGGAATAACGGGTTATCATCCCTTTGATAGATGGGTATTTAGCACCATATATTGAGCCCTTGGGAGATGAAGTTCTCAATAGGATATACGTGCACTCTATCAGGGACCTTGAGGTGATTCACCCTATAGAGGGAGTTATCTAGTTTGAATATGCTCAGTCCATGAGTGATACAACCAACATAGCATGTGACAATTGGGCGCACGGGACTTATGAGTTAATTAGGTAATAGTTAAGAGGCTTTGTGACAAGGGTAAAAAAGGTGCACTCAGTCGAGCACCTGGGAGGGAAGAAATTTCCAAGTTACTCTGAAGGAGCTAACCCTGATCATTTCTTGCGGGAGATGGAGGCTCAGTGGAGAAATGAGGACGAAAGAAGAGGGATGCTCAGTTATAACCTGCTTAGGACTATACCACAATGGTGGGAAACACATCACGATAGCATTTTAGAGTGGCGTGAGGTGAGAATAATGTTCTATATTAGGTTCTCTAGAAGCAATGCACCCAATGCAATACGAGACTACCATGGGAAGGAACCCGCCTCGTTCCACATCCAGACTTGTGAAAAGGAATGGATGGGAGGTGCGGAGGCCTTACCACCTTCTTTATGGGTACATAAGGTGTATTCCACCTTGGAAGGTTGTGCACATGCATAGTATATACAATCTGAGATGCACCACCAGATAGGAAATTGTAAGGAGCTAACAACTGACCCTCTTCAAACTTTCGAGTATCGAAGCACTAAACTATCAGTGGATAGAGCACTGCAAGTTTTTAAGCACCTAAAGATTGGAGATAGTGCCATGAAAGAAGATAGTATATTAGAGTTTTTTGGGTGAACCTGGTCTGGAACCACTTCTTAATGAGGAAGAGTTAGAAGAAGTGCAGCTTGAGTGCACGTGTATGGAGATAGAAAAGGGAAAGTTGGTCTACGTAATAGATGGCGAAGAGATGGAGAGTTTGGATGTTAACCATACTAGAGGTACACGCAAAGTTATTGATAGTGTTGATGAGCAAGCGTGCACATACCATGAACCCCTGAAAATAAAGAAGTTTAACATTGGTTTGAAGGACAAACCTAAGGAGGACATTATTGGAGACTATTGGTTGGAGAAGGAAGTCTCAAATATCATTGATCTATTACACAAGTTTCAAGATTTATTCCCGCGCGGGGGGTACCATGAAATTAAAGGCATTCACCACTCCTGGGGGGAAATGAGGATCAAGTTGAAGGATGGTGCACACCTAATCTGGAAGAGGTCGTATCAGATGAATCCAAATTTGCGTGTATGGGTCAAGGACGAGATAGACAAGATGATCACTTCAGGAGTCATTGAAACTATGGAGGAATCAGAATAGGTAAGTCCAATGGTTATAAGCATTAAGAAGGATGAAAGGATAAGGATCTGTGTTGATTATAGGCACCTGAATGCAGTGCATGTCATTGAACGGGTTTCTTGAAGGAGTATCTAGGCACAAGGTTTATTGCTTCATGGATGGATTCTTAGGGTATCACCAAGTTAAGATTACAAACGAAGGCCAGGAGAATATAACTTTTTCCACTAAATGGGGAATCTTTGCCTACACGGTCATGCCTTTTGCATTGAAGAATGTGTTTTTCGTGTTCTCACGTATTGTGGTACAAGCATGTCAAGACTTCATTCATAAGTTTTTGCAAGTCTACCTAGATGATTGGACTGTGTATGGACTAGTAAACGAGCATTGTGTAATTTGGAGTTGATGTTTGAGAGATGTTGGTAGCTGAGGATATCCCTCAACATTAAGAATTGTGTTTTTTTATACTCGATTTGGAACCTTGTTGGGGCATATTATATGTAATTAAGGTTCGCTTGTGGATCCCACAAAATTGTAGTTATTGTGTGATTGAGGGAGCCTACCAGTCAAAGCGTAGTGTGTGCATTCCTTGGACATATAGGATACTACAGGAAATTTATTAAGGGATATGTCAAGATTGTCACACCATTAGAGAAGTTACTAAAACACAAGAGTGACTTTTACTGGGCAAAGGCGCAGCAGTTGGAGTTTGACACTTTGAAGGATAGTCTTATCTTTGTGCCCATATTATGGTTTCCCTCTTGGGATAAAACTTTCCATGTGCATGTTGATGCCTCAAGGATAGCCATTGGATCAGTGTTAGCACAACCTAGCGAGGGGATTTTCTATCACCCCCTTTGTTTTACAAGTATGAAGTTGACACCAACAGAACAAAACTACACCACTACTGAGTGCGAAGCACTTTAGATGATCTACGCGCTCCATAAGTTCAGACAGTATCTGATGGCAACACCATTCATATTCTACATGGACCACATGGCATTAAAGTACTTGGTAATAAAGCCCATTTTTCAAGGGCGCATATGCTGTTGGGTCCTATTATTTCAAGAATTTGAGTTTTTAGTTGTGGTAAAACTAAGAAAGAGTAATTCAAGACTTGATCATCTATCAAGAATTGACTCAAGGGAGGACACACAGAGCATTGAAGATACCATGCCAGACATGCAACTGTTTAAGTTATGGCATGTGCCCTCTAACTTAGAGGATATTGTAGTGTTTCTTAAAACAAGTGTGGCACTGGAAGGAATTAAGGCTTTGGAGAGGAGACAAATAGCTATACGTGTCAAGCCCTATATGTTAATTAGTAGAGACTTATACAAGTTAGGTCGAGATGAGGTTCTGCGCCGATGTGTATTAGAACATGAGCCTGTTGCAACTATGGAAGGAGTACATGGTGGGATTGCACGAGGACACTTTGTAGGAAATAAAACCGTGTGAAAGATTCTACTTGAAGGGATTTGGTGGGAGAGTATCTACCAGGATTGAATTGAATTTTTCAAGGCCTGTGACCATTTCCAATGCCTTTCAAACCTATAAGGAGGGATGAGAGGCCCTTAAGACCAATAGCTAGTGTAAAACCATTTGAAAAATGGGAAATTGACATTGTAGGACCTATTTCACCTACCATGAGAAGGACTGGTTCGCATTATATCATCATTTGCACTGATAACTTAACAAGGTGGGCGGAGGCAGTGCCTACAAGAGACTATACAACAATGACAATAGCTAGATTTTTATGGGAAAACATAATCAGCACGTATGGATGTCCTTTAAGCTTGACTAGTGACAAGGGTATCCATTTATGAATGAAACAATCAGGATTCTATTGGCAAAGTTTAAGGTGGCCCGTCATAAGACCACCCTTGATCATCCCCAAGTGAATGGAGCTACTGAGGCATTAAACAAAATATTAAGTCACATGTTAACAAAAATTTGTGATGTTGGAAGACAATATTGGGATGACAAGGTATTATCCGTTCTATGGGCATATAAGACATCCTACAAGAAATTGAACAAGACCACACCATTTTAATTGGTATTTGGCGCGGAGGCTATTTTACCAGTTGAATTTATGTAACCATCTATGCATATAGCATGTGCAAGAGGATTGGCTCATAAACAATCACTTAAAGAGAGGATTGATAAATTAATGCAGCTGGATGAAAGGCGATCACTTGATAGATGGAGTCAAAAGACAAAGAAGGAAAGACAAAAAGCATGGTATGATAGTCATATCCAAAAAAAACAATTTGAGGTTGGGCATATGGTTTTGTCATATGACTCTATATTTTTGTGCCATCATCGGAAGTTGAAAGTCCATTGGTTGGGACCATACATCATCTCATACATCCTTGATTCAAGCACTTTCTAGTTACAAGCGATGGATGGGATGAGACTACCAGGCCATTTCAATGGGAGTAGGCTGAAGCCCTACTATAAATAATTCTTGTGTTTGTAAATAAGGTATTTTTTCCAGTTAGCCTAGGATCTCTCTTAATGCATATGTTTTCCTTGTGTTTCCCTTTCTTGTCACATTTTCCTTTCTTTTGTGTTATTTTTGCACACCTTGTGCACCAAAAACCACATTACTTTCAAAGGTTTTTGCACAGAGGTCCGCACATCTACTTTGGTGTGGGGTGGAGTAGAGCGAAGTGAAATAGAAGTTGGAAGTAAAAGTTGTGTTTTAAATGGCCCGAGTTAAAAAATCAAAAATGCGTAAGGTAGGAGAGTACGCATGGAAAAAGGTGGATGAGAAATTTTGGTGTCAGGATTAGGCTTTACAAGGACCACGTATAAAGGATGAGAAGCACAGGAACAACATGAGGTAGGCGAGGGCAAAAAATCAGGTCAAGGGCAGAAGAAGTGCCTTCGGCACTGCAAGTGTGCACGTAAGAGTCTTCGGTCAGTAAGGATTTCTTCATACCACAACATTGTATGGATTTTTTGCACAAGATTGGGTGCATGGGAAAGCATGTGAAAGATCGACTTTAGTGGAAAAAACTGCATTTAATGCTAAGTATTTTGGTAGGTGGCATAGCATTTACTACGGGAGATAGGCAAAGCTATAAGTAAAGGGTCGAGCACATCATTATTTACCTTACTATTACGAGATTAAAGAGCTCTTGTGAACTAGGGAATCCATGAAGAAATATTTGTATGAAGGAAGAAGAGTGAAAATATGAAGTGCGTAACAAGGGTGACCTGCGAACCAGAGTGGAAGGAGTACATGGGCATCGGAGGTTTCAGTAGAGAATACACTATCTTGTGGAATACTTTTCCAAGTTAGATATCTACAGTTAGGGCACCGGTGTAGAAGGATTCTTTCTCAAAAATGAGCCACATATTTGAGCAGAGTAAAGAAGAGGAGTGAGGAAAAAAAATTAACCCGACAAGAAGATGACACCAAAGAAGGCAACCATTTCACCTAAGAAGGGAAACGACAAAGGAAAACAAACTTCCACCACCAGTTTCAATGAGGAGTGGTATGTGGAGATGCAATACCCAGATGGAGTATTACTTGGAAAATAATGGGTATCCCATGCGAGGAAGATGGTTATGAGTGATTATAACCATCGCATAAGTACCAAAGAGAAGGAAATGGTGTTAGAGTTGGTTCATCCAATAGATAAAAGGACACTAGAAGGGAAGCCAATCCAAAGTGATGAAGTGAAGGTAAAATTGGAGAATACTGAGATACTACAACTTTACGAGTTGCCCTATTTTGGCAAGCCTGAGCAGCTATACCAATGGTTGATGTCGTGCATGTATGAGAACAAATTCCACTTTGCGGGCCGCAGAATGCGCATCACTCCCCAACTCATCTCTAATTTTACCAGTTTGGTCTGTGAAGGAGATTCGTTAGATGATGACCTGGAGGATAAAGAGGCTATTAAGAAGACCATGGAGGAGTATGACTATAAGAAGGAGTCTCGCTACTTAAAAATACCTGATATCTCTAACCCAGTGATGAGGTTAGTCGCGTACCTAGTAACTAAGTTGAATGGTCAAGAGAGTTGGACATAGGTAAACAAGGCATGGTTGAATGTGTGTCAAAAAATTTCAGAAGGAACCATCTATAACTTGTCCGCCTACATTGCAGAAGAGATCGTTAGTGTCGTGTAAGAAGGAGATAAGATAATGTTTGAAAATTTTCTTCTCACCATCGTCTTCTCAGAAATTGGAGTGCCCGATGGGCCAGAGAAGTTTGTAACAGAGTATCTAGATGAAGACCCATCCCCATGAAGATGTTTAAAAAATACACATACGACACCATGACAGCCACCCACAAGGCGCACCTGGAGAAATGGTATAAGTGAATCCATGAAGCATTCAGGGCTGAGTGGAGGATACTTGAATATTTTCCAACACTAATAGATGGAGAAGCTGAGTTCACTATCTATCGGCACTTTTTCATTGGCAGTTTCACTCTACCAAATGGGACTAAAATCCCATGGTGTAAATTACCCTTCTCTTTCACCACACAATATTTCCAAGTATGGGTCAATTGCTTCAAGGAATCTAAAAGACTAAGGTTCGACCTTAGTGAGGTGGACTAGGACCACCAAAAATTACGATGAAATCTCGTATACCCCAAGAAGCACGCTTATGTGGAGAAGTATGTCTCTCATGAGGTGCGCATGAAAAAACCCATGATGATGCCAATCGTTGGAAGAACCGCATCAAGAGTATACCTACACATTAGGCCCAAGTATGAGAAGAGTGCTTACTTAGTGAATGATGTCTCCATCCTAGAGGATCCCAATGGTAGGAAGAAGGCCGCGCCAAGAAAGAGGTAGAAGGAAAAGACACCTGAGGAAGAGGTGCCAGAGTAGGAAGAGTTGTTAAGGAAGGAATCACCTACTAGAGAGGAAGAGGAAGAAGAATCCCAAGTTAAGAAGAAGAAAAGATATCATAGAAGGAAGACTCAGAAGAGATGGAGAGCCTGGAGTCCTATAAAGGTGAAAGAGACGACAATAAGAATGAAGGATTTCAATATCATTCTGTGTCAGATATGTTGGTGCTCAATATAGTCTCGCTCTAGTTTGCCTTTGAAAATCTATTGATTTACGGCCTCTGTCACTTTCTTTTTCCCAGTGTTGTGCCTGGTTAATCTTTGTTGCCATTTTTAATTTGTTCCTGGGTCGTAGATCACTTATGGGTCCATGGTTTGCTCCATGTTTCTTTGTTCCTCTGGAAAAGGTTTGTAATTTGGGTCTCCCATTCTCTGTTCATCTAAAAACTTGGGTTCTCCCATGTTTTCCATTCTCCATGGTCGAGATTTGTTTTCCTTGTCATTTCTGCCCTAAATACTTGAAGAAAAATGAATGGATGTGTCTTATGATGGATATATTTGAGCCTTGTAACATTTCTAAATTCTCTATCCTTGGAGAAATTTTCATTTTCAGGCTCAAATGATCATTTTTCTATATTTTACGGTTTGATGGGTGTTTCTCCCGGTCAAATTTACATCCTTGCATTGACAGGGTATGTGGAAACTTTTGGTTGGACGTGGCTTAGCTGGGTACTACAAAATTTCTATGAATCAACTCGACTTAAAATGTTTCCACATGGAGGAATGGTGCTCGTTTGAAGATCTACTTTTTGGTTTGGCCTCGGAGTAGCGCCGGGAGGACACGTGGAGGTTTCCGCTACTTTTCCTGGACTTAGATAAATTTGATGTAGCTAAAATAGTTTGGTGGAGAACAGGGACACGTGGCAAGCCCGCACTCACTCAGAGTCTTTTAAAGAATCTCCAGGAGGACACTTGGAGGCCTCCGCTCACTTTACATTTTACTTGGACTTTTCAACGGCCAAAGGAGACTGCCCCGGAGCATGACACTTGGTGCCTTCCGCTGAGCTTCGAGCCTTCAAACAAATTTTTCCAGGCCAAGGACACGTGGCGAGCCCATGCTCATTCAAGGTCTCAATTTTTGGGGACCATCTCAAGGTGCGCCATAGTGACACGTGGCAGTTTGACAAGTCAAAAGGAGTGGGGAAGCGGACCATTGGAGGAAACTTAGAATTTTTGCCTCTTATTCTCAAAAGGGTTAAAATATCAAAAATGGCCCATGTAAGCTCGATGGAAGAAAGGTCAAAGCTTGCTCCAGTGTTCAAAATATTAAAACATCAAAATGTCAAAGACAGAGGTGCAAGCCTTTGGAGGAAATTTGGAAAATTTTCCCTTTGTGGGAAAACGAGTTAAAAGTAAAAAAGGAAGCATGGTTCCGCTGGGACCCACATTGGAAACTTGAAGCATGGAAGGGCAGTGCTATGGGGAAAACTTGGAAAATTTTCCTTTTTCCAAAAAGAGGGTCAAATGGAAGAATTTATCCGTGGTTTCTTTGGGACCCACATTAGGACACGTGTCAGGCTCATTTCTCAAGGGCGGAGGTGCGGAACAAAATGTGAAATTTTTCCATTTTTCCAAAAGTTGTAAAAAGTCAGAGGAGACCCTCAAGTCTGTTTTTTAAGTTTGAATCTTCCACGTGGACGGCCCAAATTCAAAGTAAAGATCAACGACAACTGAGAGTCTGAATCTGATTTTCCCCCATTTTTACTGAAACACACCTGGAAGTGCGAGTCTTCATGATTTCTTGGTATTTCCTACATGCCATGTAGAGAGGGGAGTTAATGTTGATATCTGAGTTTGGTGGGGAGATCTGGAAGATGTCTTTCACCATTAAAATGGTTTGACTATCGTGCTTGATCAGATTTTCCATTTTTCTTCTCCCAAGCATGTAAGGAGCCAGATTTGATAGATTAGGGGTGGAAGTGGTTGGCGAATTGAAGAAAGAGTGATCTACTAGAGGAGGGAGTTGAATGTGGGAGATATTCGATGAGATCTGCCCCTCGAGCACCTGGTGACTTTTTACAGATATGATTCTGAGAATCGCGATCGTGATCATGGCGAGCACTAGAAGCACTCAAGGTCTGGATTTTCAGGGGGAAAAGGGGCTCTGTTGTAAATGTTATAAATAGCACAATTTTTTTATGTAAATGGTTGGAGTGTTAGGGGTCGGAACTAAATTTTCTAATAGAAAAATTTGACATAGCCCATCATTTTGAGAATTCATTTGAGAAGCTTGTATATCTCTTTTGTATTAAATCTGATCATGTCAAGGTGGTTGCAAGTGTACAGCCATTGACAAGCTCTGAGATTGTTCTAGAAACTTTCCCCTGCTGATAGATTTAATCAAATTCGAGTTATTTTGTGTTGTCTTGAGAAAAATGTGTTTGTTTTATTTCTGAATGTATGCGAGTAGTTTTTTCTTGTTTCTGTTGCAATATTGTATTAAAATCGGATTCAATCACACAGGCCTCAATCCTTGTGATAGTTTAGTGGCATCTGTAATTTCATTTCTTAGAAGAGCTTTCATCTGGGATTGGAATAAATGATTTAAAATCACTTTTCTTTCATCTGTTGACAGAGATTGTCTGTAAGCCTCTGGGTGTACCTTAGGCGTGATTTGACTCAGATCTTGATGCTTTGTTGGATTTTCTAACTCGAGCCTTCATGATAGAATCTCAAAGATTGTGTGAAAAAGTGTTAATCTGGGCCTCCATTGAAGCACATATTCTAATTAAAGAAACATTTTAGCTATTATGTGGCATTCTGTTGGTTTAACCTTCCATTTTGTAAGATTCCTCAAGGATCTGGTGAATCAAGTTCATCCTACCCCACCTCCCACCAAAAATTTATTCAAAAACAACCAATCCTACCCATACTACCCCTATTTGTCATGTGTGCATACAAATGCATAATCTCTGTTACCAAAACATGTAGAAACAATCAGGATCCCAAATGTCTTTAGTAACCTTTTCCTTGTTGTGAAAATATCTCCATGATTTGGAAGTGACAACTCGTGAGAGTTAGATTTGGTGTGTTGATCATATTTTCCCAAGGTATTCTCTATCAAATTTATGCAAAAGAAGGATTTACCAGCATTCTTCAATAACAAAGGTTACAAAATAGGTTCTCTTACCTTGGTTGAAAGGCACAACCTAAAATAGTTAGGATCAGATCACATCCTTTTAAGGTGCTACCCACCCTTTCAAAACCTGAGTGCTAACAAGTCAGATAGATTGCTTCCCAGCTACAAAATGACATACATGATTGTCTATCTGCCTCTGAGTGTCCTGTAAAATCCATGATGCTACTCAGTCTTTGAAGGGAGATTAAATTTGGGTACCAAACACATGCTTCTGGTGTTGTTTTCAGGGACTTACAACTCACATTTAGACCCTGGTAAAACACTTCTTGTATGCTTCAAGTGTTGTGTGTAGTTCTTTCAGTTTTCACACCTAGTGCACTAGCTTTCATTTGATAAATCTGGGTAAAGAAAGGTCAGAATCTTTCCATTTCCAGTTTCTAGCATTGACAGACATTTGACAGATCATATTTAGTGCATTTGCACAACTAAGGTGGAAATCCTTAGTGGTGAATCCCTGTTGATCTAATTTTTAATGAGTACCAGTGTCTTAAAACTCTGTCAAAGTCAGATTTGTTACTAATATTGGCAAAGATGGAAGGAAGAAGATCTTTCTTTGCTAGGGATCCTACTAGGACATTATTTCTAGAGCTAGGAAAAGCAAAATCAGAAGGAAGAAAATCCTGGAGAGTTGTGGGAGAACAACAGACAAGAAGAGGGATCTCCATTGATGAAAGTGATCGGCCTATCATTGAAGACTGCCATTCAAGTGACTCTGAATTAGGTAGCCTCTTTGTGGAATTGAATTCTCCAGCTGGAGAAGGGCCTTCATTTGATTTTGAAAATTTGCTTCACATTCTGCACCTGTCTTTTCTGAGGTTGATAGGGATTTCCAAGAGACAAGGCCTTTGGGGGGTATCCATTTTGAAAATTATACTCCTGTGTTCCAAGGACCCTCAACCCCTTATCAATTTGTTACCCCTCTAGGGTCACCTTCTCAAATCAACATGGCCCAGCCCCCACCCAGACCTCCCTTTTGTTGTAAACACCTTTGGACCTATAAATTTTGTGGGAATGGCTGGTTATCCAAATGCAGTGCCTCAAGATGTAAGGAACAGAATGCCAAAGTTCCAAGGAAACAATGCTATAACTGGTGATCAGCATCTAAATATTTTTATCAATATGATGGAATATTTTGAGATTGAACATGAAGATGTATATATCAAGTTGTTTATCCATACCTTGGAAGAAGATGCTAGGGACTGGTATAAAGCATTGCCAGATAACTCTATTGATTCTTGGACTGAGATGAGCAATGCATTTAGATTGCAGTATGGTGATAGAACTGACCCTAGGTTTCTTTTGACAGAATTTGAAAACATCAAAAATAATCCTAATGAGTCAGTACATGATTTCAACACAAGGTTTAATAAGACCTTGAGGAGATTTCCTGTTAGGATAAGGCCTTGTGATGAGTCATGTTTGATCAAATATTCTGATGCATTTGATAAAAAGGCTGCATATTACTTAAGAGACAAGAACCCCACAAATTTGAGGCAGGCCTTCACCATGGCTCTGCAAATAGAGAACAACATCAAGGCAATTGGAAAGCCTCCAAAAAGGGAGGGTGTAAAATTGATTAACCCAGAAAAACCTCAAACAAGTAAAGTTGTTGATTTGGAGGAGGTTGTGAAAACTTTGGCAGGGGCTATCAAAGAAATTTCCTACAAACTAGCCTATGCTGAGAAAGGAATTGGGCAGAGCTCACAAGGTCAACACAAGCAACAAAGCCAAGACAGGTTTACAAATCACCAAAGATCTGATGACAGAGGCAAAGGACCTATTGGATTTGGAAATAGGTAGCCTCAAGGCAGGGAAAATAGAATGGTGCCTGATCCTTTGGCTGCCAGAGTTGTTGTTGTGGAGGAGATAAATATCATTGATTGGTGTGACAAATGTTTCATGCCTCATGCTCCTTGTGAAGAAGATCAGCAAGAAGAAGAAGAAGCTGATGACAATGATGATGATGTCTGCATGATGGGTTGTTCCACAAGCTTACAACAAGGGGCAACTTCAACTGAGGTGATAAGTGCCTGGACTGCTACCACTTTTTGGGACTGCATTCATAGGGTACCTATTCTTCCTCCCTCTCATATTTTAGAAGTAGATACTGTACAGGCTTTTGAATTTCCCAATAATGACTTTGAATATTTAAGGGCTTTAATGATAAAGAAGTATGATGGAGGAATTCCATCTGAGGAGGATAGACAGTTACTGATGAATGTTGTTGTTGCTCAAGAGAAGGAATATAACACAAGAAGTAAGGCTGTCAAAGGGACAGGGCCTCAAGCCAAGCCAAAAGCTCCCTTACTTTCAAACATTCCTAAAGAGGCTCCTAAGAAAGATGCATCTCCCAAGAGCCCTGCAGTTCCAAACAAAAATCATACCCCTACTCATGCCCAAGTTGTCAAAAATCCTGTACCACCTAATGAGTGTGTTGGCTTTCCTTCCAATACTGCCTTGCCAAGGAATGTCCCATATGATATTGCCCAAGTTTTAAGTCAAATCAAAGTCTATGTTCCAATTTTTGAGTTGCTTAGGATTCCTGAGCACAAAAAGAGAGCATTTGAATACTTGGGATTGAAAGAAGAGAAGACTGCCCTAGGCAGAAATGTAAATATTGTGGAGACTCCTCCAATCATTCAAGAATTAGAAACACCACCAGCATTGGAGGAGCTAGGTGAACCACCTGAGGTCTATTTGGGGACATCCTTGGTGGACTCTCAGATGAATGTGGATCCATTCTTCACCACTTTGATCATTAAGGACAGACTGCTACACAACTACATGTTTGACTCAGGGGCATCATGCAATGTCATGCCTTTGGAAGTCATGAATGAGCTAAATATCAAAGTGACAACAGCATATGGGAAGTGCACTGCCATGGATTCCAGAGAAGTGCCAGTAGTGGGATGTGTGAAGGGTTTGGTGGTGCAGCTTGCAGCTTACCCAGGTAAAAATTTAAAACTTGATGTTGTCATCGTTGACTGCCCAGCCAAGTGGGGCATGCTACTGTCAAGAAAATGGGCTGCTAGTGTTGGTGGGAGTGTCCAAATGGATATGTCCTATGCCACCATTCCAATTGAAGGCAGCCTTGTCAGGTTGTATGGAGAAAATAAAATGTTGCATCTTATTGAGGATCCCAACAATGCATCCTATGAAGTATTGTACACAAATGTTGATGCTGACAACTTTGTAGGATTTGCTGATGGAAAGGAGCACAAGATTGAGGAATGCAGGTGTCTTGAACAAGTGGGCTCTCCTTGGACTCTATTGTTTGATGGAGCTTGCTCCAAGTTTGGGAATGGTGCTGGTGTTGTTCTACTTTCTCCTGGTCAGGAAAAATTTGTTTTTTCCTTCAAACTCAACTTTGAGTGCACCAACAACATTGTTGAGTATGAGGCACTATTGTTGGGTTTAAGAATTTCTTGGAAATATGGTATCAAGGACATCATTGTCAAAGGAGACTCAGAATTAATTGTAAAACAAGTCAGAAAATTGTATGCCACAAAGAATCAGCGAATGAAACAGTATAAACATGCAGTTTGGGATCTTATTGAGATGTTTGATTCATTCAACATAGTGCATCATGATAGGAAATTCAATGACTTGGTAGACAAGCTTGCAGTGTTGGGGTCTCGGTTTGACAATTGTACAATGTCCCCATATTGTGAATATGATGTTGAGGTATTGACAAGACCTTCTGTCCCTGACAACATTAAACATTGGCAGGTTTTTGATGATGATGCTCAGATCAGAAGATTTCTATAGAACAAGGGAGAGTTTGTTGATCAATGCATTGATTTGGAGCCAATGGTATGTACAACAGAAGGAAAAGAAACCTTGTTTGGCAAGGGCATCATCCAGCTAAAGACCAATACCATTCCTAGAGGGTTGGTTGCTCTTGAGTCCAATTTTGATAATGTTGATCACATTGTTAACAGATGCATAGCAGCCTCAAGGGATATTGAGGAGCATGATCTTGGTACAAAGGAGAAGCCAAGGAAAATTTGGTTAGGCAGTAATCTCAGCAAGGAGGAGAAGCAGTCATACATCCAATTGTTGAAAAAATACCAAGATTGCATGGCTTGGACCTATTCTGAACTAAAAGCATACAGAGAGGACCTGTTTCAGCATGAGATTCCCTTGGAGTCTAATGCAAAGCCATTTAGGTAAAGAAGAGGCCCATCAATCCACTCTTATCTCTCAAAATGCAAGAGGAACTGAAGAAACTGAGGGATGGAGGGATTATTCAGCCCACAAGGTATTCTTCTTGGGTTGCAAACCTAGTGCCAGTGAGAAAGAAGAATGGTGACATCAGGTTATGTGTAGATTTCAAGAATCTAAACAGAGCATCAATGAAGGATAATTATCCTTTACCAAATATGGAGAACATGTTGCAGTTAGTGACTGGTTCTGAGTTGCTTTCCACCTTGGATGGTTTCTCTGGTTATAACCAAGTTGTGGTGAAGGAATCAGAAAGGATCAAGACAACCTTTACTACTCCTTGGGGGACCTATGTTTATGTCAGGATGCCCTTTGGTCTGATGAATGCTGGAGCCACCTTTCAAAGAGCAATGGATGTTGCTTTTGCTGGTTACATCAATGAGTTTATTGTTGTTTATCAAGATGATGTAACTTGTATTTTCTAGAAAGAGAAGTGACCACTTGCTGCACTTGGAGAAGATGCTGATAAGATGTAGAGAATGTGGCATCTCACTCAATCCAAAGAAGTGCCATTTTGGAGTGTAGAAGGAAAATTTCTTGGTCACATTGTGTCACAAGAAGGAGTGATGATTGATCCAGAAAGAGTAGAGGCCATCAGCAAGGTCCCAATCCCAAGAACCAAGAAAGGAATTCAGTCCTTCTTTGGGTAGATAAACTTCATTAGAAGATTCATATCAAACTTTGCTGAGTTGACCATTCCAATCACTTCCATGCTGAAGAAAGACCAGGTCATCAAATGGGAGGAGGCTGCCATCCAAGCTTTCAATGGGATTAAAGAGGCACTAAAGCATGCACCTGTTCTGGCAGCTCCAGACTATAAGAAACCTTTCCAACTATTTTCCTTTGCTTCAGAGAACACTATTGCTTCTGTCCTGTTGTAGAAAGATGATGAAGGGGCTGAGAGGCCAATTTCCTTCTTCAGTAAGGCCTTGCAGGGGGCTGAGCTGAAGTACACTATCATGGAAAAGTAGGCATTTTCCTTGGTAAAAGAAACAAAGGTTTTTAGACCTTACATTCTAAGTTCTAAAGTGGTTGCTTATGTTCCCCACACCATGGTGAAGGACATTTTGTCAGAGATGGAAGTCTCAAGCAAAAGATGTAGGTGGGTGAACAAGTTGCAAGAATATGATATGGATATCCAAACCACAAAGTTGGTGAGAGGTTTGGGCTTAGCTAAGCTTATGGCTGAGAGAAACTTGCAAACTATTGAGGTAAATGAGGTAGAAGAAGAAAGGGCAGGTGTTTTTGAAAGGTTGATGAGTTCTGAGTGGTACAAGGATGTAATTTTCTATCTCAGACACTTATACTGCCCTGAGTATTTAAGTAAGAACCAGAAAAGAGCTCTTAAGTTGGCTTCCCAGAAATATGTCATCACTGATTATGGGTTAGCTTGGAAGAACCCAGAGGGAGTCCTCTTAAGGTGCATTACTGAAGAAGAAGCCCCCAAGATAATTGTTGATCTCCATGGAGGAGTTTGTGGGGGGCATTTTGTTGTAAGAGTAACAACACACAAGATCCTGAGGGCTGGTTATTGGTGGCCAACTCTCTTCAAGGATACAACTCTTTTGGTTAGAAGATGTGAGAGTTGTCAACGCTTCTCTGGAAGACTGAAAGCTTCAGGCTCCCTTCCTTTGCAACCTGTATCAATTGAAGCCCCATTCAAGCAATGGGGAATGGATTTCATTGGTGAGATTTCAGACCCTTCAAGTGCTGGCCATAAGTGGATTCTTGTAGCCACTGACTACTTCACCAAGTGGGTGGAGGCAATCCCCACCAAAAGAGCAACACACCAAATTGTCATGGATTTTCTATTGAACCATATCATCTGCAGGTTTGGGGTGCCAGTCAAGATTGTTGCTGACAATGCCATGAGCTTTAGAGCTAAACCTTTGGTGGCAATGTGCAAAGAGTATGGGATCAACCTGACATATGCCTCTAATTACAATCCCCAAGGAAATGGACAAGCTGAGTCCAGTAATAAAAATTTGCTGAAGATTATCAGAAGAACATTGGAGCAGAACAAGAGAAAGTGGGGTGAACAGTTGAAGTTTGTTGTTTGGGTAGATAGGATCACTGCTAAAAGAGCCACTGGAAAGAGTCCATTTGAGTTGGTATATGGGACTCAGGCCCTACTGCCCCTTCATATGCAACTATCTTCATATCAATTTATGCAACAGCTGGAAGATCAAGAGGTAAGTCCTTATGATGCTCGCATTAACCAGATTGTTGAGCTTGATGAAGAGAGGAGGGCATCCCACCAGAGGCATGTAAAGTTCAGAGCAAGGCTGAAGAAGTTATTTGACAAGAAGGTCACTCCCAGGGCTTTCAATGTTGGAGATCTTGTGCTGCTATGGGATAATAGGCATGAAGATAAGGGCAAGCATGGCAAGTTTGACTCATTATGGATGGGCCCTTACTCCATTGATATCAGGATTGGTGAGCATACCTTCTTCCTCAAGGACTTAGATGGTGAACTACTCGAATTTCCTATTAATGGTAGGAATTTGAAGCATTTCTTGGATTGATTCCCCTGAATCAAGGCATAAATCTTGTGTACAGTGTATAGTTTGTTGTTTGTTTCCTGTCTTTTGTGTTTTTGTTTGTTTTGTCCTCGGTGACCTGTTTTTTGGTTTCTCTGTTTCATTTTTTGGGAGATGGCTCTATTTCTCTGCTCTACAAGTTGACTCTGTTGCCCAATGGATATTCTTGGCACTTGGTCTACCTTTGTTCTTGTGGCACTCACAAGGAGTGCCCATCCCCGAGTCGGAGCCGATGTTGGTGCTCAAAATAGTCTCGCCCAATTTTCCTTTGAAAATCTATCGATTTACGGCCTCTGTCACTTTCTTTTTCCCCGTGTTGTGCCTGGTTAATCTTTGTTGCCATTTTTAATTTGTTCTTGGGTCGTAGATCACTTATGGGTCCATGGTTTGCTCCTTGTTTCTTTGTTCCTCCATAAAAGGTCTGTAATTTGGGTCTCCCATTCTCTGTTCATCTAAAAACTCAGGTTCTCCCATGTTTTCCATTCTCCATGGTCGGGATTTGTTTTCCTTGTCATTTCTACCCTAAATACTTGAAGAAAAATGAATGGATGTGTCTCTGATGGACATATTTGAGCCTTGTAACATTTCTAAATTCTCTGTCCTTGGAGAAATTTTCATTTTCGGGCTCAAATGATCATTTTTCTGTATTTTACAGTTTGACGGGTGTTTCTCCCGGTCAAATTTACATCCTTGCATCGACAGGGGACGTGGCACCTTTTGGTTGGATGCGGCTCGGCTGGGTACTTCAAAATTTCTATGAATCGCCTCAACTTAAAATGTGTCCACGTGGAGGAATGACGCTCGTTTGAAGATCTACTTTTTGGTTTGGCCTTGGAGTAGCGCCGGGAGGACACATGGAGGTTTCCGTTGCTTTTCCCAAACTTAGATAAATTTTATGCAGCTAAAATAGTTTGGCGGAGAACAGGGACACGTGGCGAGCCCGCACTCACTCAGAGTCTTTTAAAGAAGCGCCAGGAGGACACTTGGAGGCCTCTGCTCACTTTGCATTTTGCTTGGACTTTTCAACGGCCAAAGGAGACTACCCTAGAGCATGACACTTGGCACCTTCCGCTGAGCTTCGAGCCTTCAAACAAATTTTACTGGGCTAGGACACGTGGCGAGCCCACGCTCATTCAAGGTCTCAATTTTTGGGGACCATCTCAAGGTGCACCATAGTGACACATGGCAGTTTGACAAGTCAAAAGGAGTGGGGAAGCGGACCATCAGAGGCAACTTAGAATTTTTGCCTCTTATGCTCAAAAGGGTTAAGATATCAAAAATGGCCCGCAAGCCCGATGGAAGAAAGGTCAAAGCTTGCTCCAGTCAATGGCAGGAGGTGTGGGCCTTCAGAGGAAATTTGGAAAATTTTCCCTTTGTGGGAAAAAGAGTTAAAAGTAAAAAAGGAAGTGTGGTTCCACTGGGACCCACATTGGAAACTTGAAGCGGAAGGGCGGAGCTGTGGGGAAAACTTGGAAAATTTTCCTTTTTCCAAAAAGAGGGTCAAATGGCAGAATTTATCTGCGGTTCCTTTGGGACCCACCTCAGGACACGTGTCAGGCTCATTTCTCGAGGGTGGAGGTGCGGAACAAAATGTGAAATTTTTCCATTTTTCCAAAAGTTGTAAAAAGTCAGAGGAAACCCCCGGGTCTGTTTTTAAGTTTGAATCTTCCACGTGGATGACCCAAATTCAAAGTAAAGATCAACGGCAGCTGAGAGTCTGAATCTGATTTTCCCCCCATTTTTACTGAAACACACCTGGAAGTGTGAGTCTTCATGATTTCTTGGTATTTCCTACACGCCAGGCAGAGAGGGGAGTTAATGTTGATATTTGAGTTTGGTGGGGAGATCTGGAAGATGTCTTTCACCATTAAAATGGTCTGACTATCGTGCTCGATCGAGATTTTCCATTTTTCTTCTCCCAAGCACGCAAGGAGCCAGATTTGATAGATTAGGGGTGGAAGTGGTTGGTGAATTGAAGAAAGAGTGATCTACCAGAGGAAGGAGTTGAATGCGGGAGATATTCGATGAGATCTGCCCCCTCGAGCACCTGGTGACTTTTTGCAGATCTGATTCTGAGAATCGCAATCGTGATCATGGCAAGCACTGGTAGCACTCAAGGTCTAGATTTTGGGGGGGAAAAGGGGCTCTATTGTAAATGTTATAAATGGCACAAATTTTTCGTGCAAATGGTTGGAGTGTTAGGGGTCGGGACTGAATTTTCTAATAGAAAAAGCTTGACAGAGCCCATCATTTTGAGAAGCCATTTGAGAAGCTTGTATATCTCTTTTGTATTAAATATGATCATGTCAAGGTGGTTGCAAGTGTACAACCATTGACAAGCTCTGAGACTGTTCTAGAAACTTTCCCCTGCTGATAGATTTAATCAAATTCGAGTTATTCTGTGTTGTCTTGAGCAAAATGTGTTTGTTTTATTTCTGAATGTATGTGAGTAGTTTTTCTTATTTCTGTTGCAATCTTGTATTAAAATCTGATTCAATCACACAGGCCTCAATCCTTGTGACAGTTTAGTGGCATCTGCAATTTCATTTCTCAGAAGAGCTTTCATCTGGGATTGGAATAAACGATTTAAAATCACTTTTCTTTCATCTGTTGACAGAGATTGTCTGTAAGCCTCTGGGTGTACCTTAGGCGTGATTTGACTCAGATCTTGATGCTTTGTTGGATTTTCTAACTCGAGCCTTCGTGATAGAATCTCAAAGATTGTGTGAAAAAGTGCTAATCTGGGCCTCCATTGAAGCACATATTCTAGTTAAAGAAACATTTTAGCTATTATGTGGCATTCTGTTGGTTTAACCTTCCATTTTGTAAGATTCCTCAAGGATCTGGTGAATCAAGTTCATCCTACCCCACCTCCCACCAAAAATTTATTCAAAAACAACCAATCCTACCCATACTACCCCTGTTTGTCATGTGTGCATACAAATGCATAATCTCTGTTACCAAAACATGCAGAAGCAATCAGGGTCCCAAATGTCTTTAGTAACCTTTGCCTTGTTGTGAAAATATCTCCATGATCTGGAAGTGACAACTCGTGAGAGTTAGATTTGGTGTGTTGATCATATTTTCCCAAGGTCTTCTCTATAAAATTTATGCAAAAGAAGGATTTACAAGCATTCTTCTTCAATAACAGAGGTTACAAAATAGGTTCTCTTACCTTGGTTGAAAGGCACAACCTAAAATAGTTAGGATCAGATCACATCCTTTTAAGGTGCTACCCACCCCTTTCAAAACCTGAGTGCTAACAAGTCAGATAGATTGCTTCCCTGGCTACAAAACGACATACATGATTATCTATCTGCCTCTGAGTGTCCTGTCAAATCCATGATGCTGCTCGGTCTTTGAAGGAGATTAAATTTGGTACCCCCAAACCAGGAAAATGCTATCTTGGGTGTTTGAGTCCCACGTCAATGAACCTGAGTTCAAAGTAAGTAAAGGGGCACTGAGGAAGGTACCAGATAACAAAGAAATAAACTCGATGGTGAATTCTCAACTATTGTCCAAAGAGTAGGTCTACAATGCACACAACAAGGTGTTGGTTGAGGTGGAGGCAAGACTCTTCGAGAGGAATGACAGGGTGAGATTCCTAGAATGAGAATTGGAGAAGAAAAAAGAGGATCTCATTGAGAAAATCAAGGATCTGGAGCAGGAAGAGTTGATTAGTGCACATTTAAGGAGCGAGATGAGGGAGGAAAAGTCAAAGGTACACGAGGTATACAAGAAAATTGAGATGATTACAGATGTTATTGTCTTAAAGCATCCAGACCTAGCACCACCCGAGTAAAAATATGAATAAAACTTGTAATTCTTAGAAGATTTGACTCACATCCTTACGATGGAAAGGCAACCACTCACCTTAGAATTAGTAGAAGAGGCACTGACATGCCAGGAGAAAGAGGAAAATCATAAGTTTATGGAGATAGTCACTCGATACACTAAGCTCCTTGCCACTGTAAACGCCGCCGCATAGATAGCTGAAGATGGTTATGAAAATTGCACTGACAGAGATAGAGTAACAAGCATTCCAGTTGCTACACATGAGGCAGATCTCAAGGAGTTTCAGAAGAAAAATAAGGGAAATAAGGTAGAGTGGGATAAAATCCTAGCCGATGTAGAGAACAATTCAGAAGCCATCGAGACCTTATGGGGCTCGATAGAAAAATGGATTAAGGAATTATATCCCTAAATCACCTGCGGGATGGATGCACTGGACAACCTCAACAAACAATTGGAAGACATTGTGAGTACGTTGAATGCTAAGGATGATGAGCTAAGTTTTGATGAGGTAAGTACTCTAGTAGATGACCTCTATCAATAGGCGCAGAGTGAAGTGGATGCATGGGAGAAGATTGAGGCAGATATAAGGAATAATTTCCCACTCATTCTTCGGCAATAAACATATTCTTCTTCATTCCCCTATTCTTTATTTCTTACATTTCCCATTCTTCATTCCTCCATTATTTATTCCAACCATTCAAAGTCCCTCCATTCTTTATTCTTTGGAGAAAGGATGTTTCTGAGGACAAAGAACAAGCTTAGTGTGAGGTGATATTGGGCCTCAGAATACTAGCTAAGTACCAAAGTGTGCATGTGCGTGTGGGTTCAATAAATAAGAAGGGCACACATTACGAGGGTTTAAGCAAGGTTTAGTAGAAACCATGGAGCACACGCAAGGTAAAACAAAGGATCTCAAGACTTAGCCATATTCGTCTCTCCAAGAAGCACTTGAGGAAAAACGTGACCTGACTAGGCGTGCTGAGTGGATAAGGTGCCAACCTGGTGACTTGTTGGTCAACGAAAGAATATTCCACATATAGAACATCCTCGAAAGACATCATTGCAGAAAGTGGAGATCTCAGATCAAAAGAAGCATGCTCCATTGGAGGAGCACAGGGACACTTGCCATTCGATCTTCTCTTGGAGGAAGGCATGGCAGTGGGTGATAAACCTATTTATACAGATGCTCTAGAGCAAAGAAGACACACCTGAATGAAGAGAGGTCGATGAGGAGAAGCTTAAGGATCATCACAAAGAGGATGAAGGGTGAAGCCCTGCAAAAAAGAGTAGGAGGTTCTAAGGGTTGGGGTTACCATTAGAGGGCTATAGGAAGGATATCCTATATAAAGGGATGAGTCTATGAGAATTTATGTAATGAGGGAAGCATAACTAGGGTCTCTGATACATGAGTCATGTCGTTCTTGATACATTTTTTGTGTTATGACCCTTTTGAATGTAATATGGTTACTAGAACTATGATCAATATAAATATATGTTCCAAATATATTGTTTATGGGTGAAAACCCTAGTATCTTTTCTTTATGTCATGACTCAAATATGCTAACCCAAAAGTGAAAAATATGCCTAGTTTTAATTTTGTAATTGACAGCTAGAATGCTAACCCAAAATTGAAAAATATGCCTAACAGATAAAAGAGATCCAAAAAGAGTGAGTAAAGGTAAGAAAGAGTTAGGATCACCTAGAACTGATAGACGTGCATGAGCACTGACGTCCTAACTGGGTGCTAGTGTTTAAGGCCATAAATTTTAAATCAGTCAAGTTTCGTCGAGGTTGTACCGTGTGTCAGACCAAGGAGAAAGAAAGAGACAAAGAAAAGAAGCTAAAGATAGTTGTCAACCACTAGTTTTCTTACTTATGAATCATGTATACATTAGTATGCTTTAGGACCTATAAATGTACCCAAATGTGTGATTTTATCTCTACAAACTGATCCAAAAACGAGGACATGTAGTCTAACACTTTTTTTTTTTTCAACTTGTATTCTGAACACCAAGGGTAATTTATCCTCACAACACATAGACACACACAAATTTCCTCCTTATGATTTGATAATGTTATGAACAAGGGTTTTACATATTGTTACATGTCATTTTATAGTTTTGTGAGCTAGAGTGCCTTATAACGAACACCATTTTTAGATAAGTGAAGTATACATGAAGTATGAGATCCTTACTGTCAAAGAGTCCACGACCATATACGTCTAATTCAGGACTATATAAATATGGTCTAGATCATACAATAGTTATACAGTCATGCCCTTGCTTGGTTTTCAATTCCATAACTTACAATGAAGCGTTTCCAGCCTCAAATCTAGTTATGTTTATCAATATATGGTTGTAATAAAAATATAACAGTTGTATGATCACAATATGGTAGTACTACATGAAAAATATTGCAATAGGCATCATTTACAGTCACCTCTTTTTCTTTTCCTAGGTGAAAACTACAAATCAACACATGACATACTGAAAAAATGCTCTGACATTGTAAATTAATGGAGAGTTTTTCCTAGAATGCTACTTGATAACGTGGGATGTTGAAACACCAATGTGAGTCATAAAGGATTCATAAAAGGTCCTTCAAAGATATAGATCAACACTTGACATATAGAGAAGTAAGGAACAAGTGTAGTGGAGATTTACGAAGTGCTTATAAATGTTGTAAAAAGACACAAACAATATGAGTTAATGAGAAATCCTATAGAAGATCTGTATATTATGTATGAATTTTTAGAAGCCGTGAATGTTTTTAAATGGGTTTGTTAAAAACCTATAAAATTTTCTTATTTTTTAATGTGATGGATGAGAGACTACAAAAATTGTGAGAAATAAGAATTGTTTGTTCAACATGCATATAGACTATGAAGAATCATTTACTAAGGCATTAAGATATTTCATGTATAACCTGAAGGGTTCAGTGAGTTAGGAGATGTTATGGAGCTACGTGATAAGCTATGAGGTGTTTCACAATACTTGTAGTTTGAATACGATTTAGGACATACAATGAACCCAAGAAAGACAAAATATTCAAGAGAAGTGAGAAGGATTAAGTATTAAAGTGAGTCAAGTTGTGTGTAGATTATTCACCATTTTTTGAGAAGAAAGGGTCCCCATGATTTCTTCTACTAGATTCAATAACTAAAACTAAAGTTATTTAATGTTGTACAACTCAACTTGATCATCCTTGAACATCTGAAATCCAATAAATTTATCCCTTTAGCTCTTCCATGACTTGCTTATCTTTACACTACACTGGATATCGACAATTTTGGGAATATTATAATATGATCAACATAGTAAAAAACTATATTCTTCATGCTCAAATTGCATGTTTTACATTACTCCTCTTTGTAGAATTGTATAAATGGGCTGGGATATTTGGTCAGGTCTTGGTCGACTGATACATTCACACCTCTTAAAATTCACCAACTCTATTTTGAATTTGAATATCTTCTTCAGGTCATGTCATCTTTTTAAAGTTAGCCTTATTATAACATTTCACATATGGAATACAATATAAGCTAGTTATTGTCAATGTATAACTCACCTCACACTCTCACAAAATCGTATTCCAATTCTAATTACCAAAAGAACTCAAAAGGTTCCTAAATCTACAAAAATAAATTGTACATTAATTAGATTAGTCCATACTATAGGTATGAATCCCTCACATACGTCAAAGAGTCTTGCTTCATCACTTTCCAACCCTGTAAAGGTCATAGAGCCATGTCTTGGAAAGAGCAAAGTCACCCAATATGTTATTCAAGGGGTTCAAGTAAAAAGGTTTGGAATGCGTCCTTGCGGAACACCTCTTTATACTACTACCATGATAGGTACATGATATACTATGCACCTAGCCCACAATCTTAGTGTAAAGATACATGAAGGAAACCCTTTGGGGCTAGTTAAACATTCACAAATACACAATCATCTAGGAGAACTCCACGAGGCTTGATCCATTAACGAGGGCATGTAGTGTCACACTTAGATTGACTTGTTAACTTGGATTCTAAACACCAAGGTTCGTTCAACCTCATGATACACACACACACACACACACAAAATTTCTCCTTTTGCTTTGTTAATGCCTTGATCAATTGTTCTCTTAGTTTCTAGGGTTTCTATATTTTTATAGGTTGTTACTGGTCATTTTGTAGTTGTGTGAGCTAGAGTGACATACATCAAATATCATTTGTAGACAAGCGAAGCACAAACGATGTTTCTGATCTAGAATCTCAAAGTTTATTAGGGGAAGGGACCCCATAACCGAGCAGGGTCCAATGATTGAGAGTGGTTTAGCTGTTTTTGGAATCTTTGGTAGAAACTTTTTTGCTCATAAATTAAATGAAAACTGACATAAATATGTTCAATTTTTCCTGAGTTATTGTGAAATTTATTATGTATTGTTATTTCAATATTGAAGTGTAAATATATGACATTCTCACCAAATAAAGATCACATCTGCAAATTAATACATTACATATTAATATCAAGAGGTTATTTCAACATCAACTACTGGTGCCATTTAAGTTTTTTAAGGCTCCAACATGTACAATGTTAAACAATTATTTGTGCAGTAATAAATATACATAAGTCCAACTATTTATATTGATTTTGACAAATTCAAATCCATATCTACAATTTATTCATCCAAAATCTCCCAACCTCCAATGTCATCTTCTATATTAAATGCAAGCACCTGCAAACAAGAAAAGTGTTGTAAGGCTCACTATTTACAAAAAAAATCACAATTAATGAAGGATTGAACAAGATTTCAAAAATATAATTAATAATTTCACAATCAAAGTGATGTATTTCCCACTCCATCTCCACTTAACTCTCTCACCCAATAGAATTTGAGTGCATGGATCAACTAAAATGTCAAATATAACAAATACATTGTTCTATTTACTTTACCAATCCATGTCAAACTCCCTCAGCCAATAGAAATGAAGCACACGGATCAAACATGGATCCAAATTTCTCACTAAAATCTATAAATAGTAGAGTTGAGTCGAATACTTCTTTCCCATTCAAAAAAATATTTCAGTTTCATTTAGTTTTTGCTGTGCAAAACCTAAAACTTACTTGTTGCTGCTGACAGTTTACATCTTCTTGCTGTGCAAAGGCTGCTAACTAGCCAGGGGCAATCTCTTCCATGCTGTGCAAAAGCTGCTAACTAGCCAAGTGCAATATCTTCCATTTCCTATTTATTTACATCTTGGTAATCTTGTTCAATCCTTCATTAATTATATTGTATAGAAGTTTATATTGTATAGATAGATTACCATTAAAATTGTTATGAACAATAATGGCTGATTAAAATAGTTTGCAAGCAGCTCATTATTATTCGTAACAATTTTAATGATAAAATCACTAAATATACAGTGAATCCTATGTTTTTTCAATTGATCATCTGTCATTATTCATAACCTGCTCTTTCATGGAAATAAAATATGTACTGCAGATCTGTTAAAAAATATACTGCAGTTTTGCTAGAAATTTACTGTAAGTTTTGCTTCAAATATACATGCATTTAAATAGTGTAACGGTGAAACTGTAATTTCAAGCCATTATTAGATTGGCAGAAGCATTTCAGAAAACTTGAAACTATAATTTCTGGCCATTATTGGATTAAATTAAGCTTTATAAATTTAATGCTTTATAAATGCTTATTTCGTTGGGATATGGTGCGCAGTAAATATTGGCAGCTGTGATCAATGTCACCTATTGCCGATCACATGGGAATGCATTCATTCTCGCCAGGTGCTTAATGGTGTGGCAGAAGTGGTTGAATGCGTAGTAATTTCACAATGCACAATGCACATTAGGTATGAACAAGTTATAAATTTCACATATTTATGTTTTTAAATTCCTTGTCTATCCGATTATCTTGGGAGGCCATCTTTGAATTTAGGATAGAAGAAATAGTTCAAGTTGGAAAGGAATTATCAGCATGCATATGAAAAATAGCATATCAAATACAAATGTACCTTACTTTGTTATATAATAGTTGCCACTTCCTCTTATAGGTTGGAATTAAAGTCTCACTACCCTTCAATGTCAAACGATGAATATGATTGGTGAAGTAAAAAATTAGGTGTTTGTGTTAACGCATACCTCCCTCCCCAACAATATTTCTATCTATCAAAAACTCTCTAGGGGAAGGGACCCCATAACCGAGCACTCTAAGTTTGAGGGTGTATATAGACGTATAAGTGCCCGATTAAGCCTTCGAAAAACCATCAATCGAATAGACGAAGAAGTTAAAAACATAAATATGTGAAATTTATAACTTGTTCATACCTAATGTGCATTGTGGAAAATAACATATACATAATGTGAAAAAATGTAACATTTGAACTAGTGACCGATAACTGTCCAATTTTAGAACCACTTGTTATCAATTTAATGCTTTATAAATGCTTATTTCGTTGGGATATGGTGCACGATAAATATTGTCAGCTGTGATCAATGTCACCTATCGCCGATCACATGGGAATGCATTCATTCTCGCCAGGTGTTTAATTGTGTTTAATTGTGTGGCAGAACTACTTGTGTTGGGACAGGCGATCAGCACGTGTTGGGGCAGATTTCATAATGGCTCATGCAAAGCAGCCTGCCAACAGACTAGTTAGAAAAACGAGGAGTAAGCTGCAGAGGGGGGCGAAGTTCACAAATATCTCTTCTGATGAGGATAACATAGTCGACAAACAACCTCAAAAAACCACCACAGCGAATCCAAGGAAGAATCAGTCAAGAGCCAAAGCACAAAATTTTGCCTTCATCAATGCAGCGAATATACATAAGAAAAGAACAGCTTCCAATAAAATGAGGCATCCGCCAAAAGGCAAAGAATTTTCTTTTCATGAGAATATCACAGCTGCCCAAGATCCTGAAATCAACCTTACTAATCCAACTGTGGAAGTAACTGGAAGTACTGCTATAACAAAGAAAGTATACATAAGAGGGCAATGGACAGAAGCTGACATGAAAGCAGCCTTAAGGGACGTGGAAGAAAATGGAATGTCCACGCGGCAAGCAGCAACTAAGTGGGGAATCCCTAGTACAAATGTGACTGATTGGTTGTATGGAAAAAGAACCAGTAAGAGGAAGGGACCTCCAACTGTTTTAACAGATGAAGAAGAGAAAGAAATTGTTACCTGGTGCCAAGATATGGCTGAACTTGGCCATGGTCTTGAAGTCATTCACCTAAAGGCCTATGTAGCGCACATGTGCCAATGCAGACCAAACCCATTCAAAGATGGCCTGCCAGGAAAGTCATGGTGGTATGGTTTTCGAAGACGTCATCCTGACTTGACAATAAGAACTGCAGAAGGCCTTGACCGAGATAGAGCAGTCATGTTAAGGCCAAGAATTGTTGCTGCTTTTTATGATAACTTGCAAAAAATGTATGCTGCAAATCAGTATGGGCCAGACAAAATATGGAACTGTGATGAAACTGGTGTTCAAGCAGGCAGGAATTGTGGCATGCGTGTCATTGCTAAGTTGGGATGTAGAAGTGTTCCACATATTATGTCAAAAAGTAGGGAATGGATTACCATATTATGTTGTGTTAATGCAGCAGGACAAAGCATTCCTGGATTTTATCTTTTCAAAGCAAAGAGACAACTGAAGAACTATATAGCTGGATGTGAACCTGGAGCATGCATGGCAGCCCAACCACATGCTTGGATGACAAAAGAGTTGTTTATGAATTGGTTACATCATTTTGCAAGATCAGTTCCAGGTGGGGTTTCACCAAAAAATAGGCATCTTCTCATATTTGATGGTCATGGCAGCCATGTAGCTTTGGGCACAATCCAAGAGGCTAGAAATTTAGGCATTGACCTTCTGACTCTACCAGCACATACTAGCCATAAGCTTCAACCATTAGATGTTAGTGTGTTCTCTCCATTCAAGAACTACTTTAAAACAGTCAGGTCTAGATGGATGGCAAGGAACCCAGGTCTTGAAATAAGGAGGACAGAATTGGCAAAACTTGGCAGTCAAGCTTTCCAACTTGCACTTACACCTGAAAATATCAAGGCAAGTTTTCGAAGGACAGGTATATGGCCACTAGATCAAAATGCTCTTTCCAATGATATGAGGCCAAGTGAGGCCTTTGATGTTGAAGAAGATGAGGTGGCAGCTGTTGAAAACATATTGAGGATGGCGGGAGTGGAAGATGCAGATGTGCAACGTTGTTTAGAAGAACTTGCAAAAAATGTGGTAGGTAATGAGGAAAACCAAAAAACAAGGGAAGAGCATGTTGAGTCTACATGTTTTGGCATGCCTTCAGATTTTCACCTTAGTTCAGCAACTCATGTGAGCCAAACACAAGAAGCTACAGATATTGATGATAGCATGAGCTTACCAACACAATTCAGTGCACCTGAATGGATTAAAGAAGGGGCTGCTAACTTGGGCATGCAAATTGATTTCAACAATGAGGAAGTTTCAACTTCTATGCCATCTCCTCCCTCACCTCTTCCAAGCGAGGTGGTGCACTATTATGCTAACACATCGGAGTGGGGAGATCATGATGCAAATGGTTTAGATACAGGAAATTTTGAAGCTGATGACTTTTTAGCCAGTCAAGAGAACCAAGAGGTGATCTGCAACCAAGATGGGAACAACCAAGCATATAAACCAGTAAGCAAATTCTTAAAACTGCCAATTGAGAAGGTTCACACCCATGTATGGCTAAATGACGATGTAATTAGAATTGGAAGGCAATCTCAAATACTTACCTCTGATGACTACTTGCATTTACTTCAAGAACAAGAGACAAGAAAAAAAGAAATTGAAGATTTGAAGGCAAGGAAAAGGGAGCAGGCAAATGAAAGGAAAGCACAAAGGTTAATAGAAAAAGAAAAGAAGGGGCAACTTAAAATTGAAAGAGAACTGAAAAGGCAGAAAAAGGAAGAGGCACAGTTACAACGAAAAAAGGAGAATGAGTTGAAAAAGGAGCAGGCCAAAATCTCCAAAGAGCATGATAAACGGATGAAGGAATGGCAACAACGACAAAAGGATTCTGACCGACAAAATAGGTGATTGAGTAGTCCCTCAAATCCCCTACCTGATCAACATCATATTTTGTTGAGCATGTATAACACATTCATGCCTGCTTTTTCTTCCATTTTTAAAAACCAATCTAGCTGCCCATCTTCTCCTATTAGCAATGTTACAAATTCTGGAATTTTAGATCAAGTGTTGTTTAGTCAGACTGGCCAACTTTCAGAAGCTAATGCAAATGTTCAGGGTACACCTCCTACCATGCTACCTACTGCAATTCAATCTGTGAATGCTACCACATCAGAGAATCACAACGAAGTGCAACCTCCACCATTTCCAGGATTTTGGCCAAACTATTAAGTGAAAAGTTGTACAAATTTTGGTTTACATAACCTTCTTAGTAAGCATTAGTAAATTTTGTCGAGCAGGCTGAAGTAGATATTGATAAATGTTATATATGTAATCGAATGCCTTAGCAGCAGGCTGAAGTAGATATTGATAAATGTTATATATGTAATCGCATGCCTTAGCAGCAGGCTAAAGTAGATATTGATAAATGTTATATATGTAATCGAATGCCTTAGCAGCAGGCTGAAGTAGATATTGATAAATGTTATATATGTAATCGAATGCCTTAGCAGCAGGCTGAAGTAGATGTTGATAAATGTTATATATGTAATCGAATGCCTTAACAGCATGCTGAAGTAGATATTGATAAATGTTATATATGTAAAACTTTTGGAACCCATCTTTACTGTAATTTTCTGGAGTAATGTATCTAATATTTTGAAATGGAAAACAATATGCTGTAATGGTATGTCAAAGAACTCGAGTTTATGCCATTCAATCTAACAATTGCACATAATATCAATAGGGGAAGGGACCCCATAACCGAGCACTCTAAGTTTGAGGGTGTATATAGACGTATAAGTGCCCGATTAAGCCTTCGAAAAACCATCAATCAGATAGACAAGGAATTTAAAAACATAAATATGTGAAATTTATAACTTGTTCATACCTAATGTACATTGTGCATTGTGAAATTACTACGCATTCAACCACTTCTGCCACACCATTAAGCACCTGGCGAGAATGAATGCATTCCCATGTGATCGGCAATAGGTGACATTGATCACAGCTGCCAATATTTACTGCGCACCATATCCCAACGAAATAAGCATTTATAAAGCATTAAATTGATAACAAGTGGTTCTAAAATTGGACAGTTATCGGTCACTAGTTCAAATGTTACATTTTTTCACATTATGTATATGTTATTTTCCACAATGCACATTAGGTATGAACAAGTTATAAATTTCACATATTTATGTTTTTAACTTCTTCGTCTATTCGATTGATGGTTTTTTGAAGGCTTAATCGGGCACTTATACGTCTATATACACCCTCAAACTTAGAGTGCTCGGTTATGGGGTCCCTTATTACATACAATATTCCAGAATATTACAGCAAAGAAAGGTTCCAAAAACAGCTAAAACACTCTCAATCATTGGACCCTGCTCGGTTATGGGGTCCCTTCCCCTATATCATTACCATATCTAAAATATTGTTTTCCATTTCAATATGTTAAATACAATATTCCAGAATATTACAACAAAGAAAACTTCTAGCTGTAATTTTATGAAATATTGTATCTAAAATATTGAATTCGGAATTGTGTTTATTATGGCATGTTTTGTGAAGTTCAGAGATTCTAAAAATATTAGTAATTTCTTTATTTGATATTAACATCTCATTCAATCTCAATTCTTTAAAATAGATCATTGCCTTAGCAAGGTCACAGTCGACCTTACCTGCTTGAATGGAACTTTAATTCTGCGAAGGCGATGCATGGACATGTTAGTGCAGTGGGAATGCCGTCACTTTGCAATTGTTACTTTAGAAACCCATGAAACTCCTATCGAAGACGTGAAACATGTGCAGCTGCAAGGGAAAGACATTTTTGGTTGTGTGAGTGAGACAAAAATACAAATTTATTTAGTAGCAACTTACAAAATTCCTGCAGACAAATTAGTGTCAACAAATTAAAATTTCTTGTTAAAAAGATAGTTCAAAGAAGAAGTATTGTCAAATTCCCAAAATATAATGTGTTTAAAAACACATTTTTGCATGCTTATTACTGTCATTTTTAGCTTCCCACTGGCCACGAATGACTCTGGTAACTGTAAAATTCTGCCCATTGCGAGGTGGATCAAACACCAATGGCAAATAGTTGTCTGTGTGTGGTAAGCAATTAATGTCGTTGAATTGAATGTATGCTCCACTCCTTCGACCTGTTTTTATCATAATAAAGATAAAGAGGACCTGTCATATCTGAACGTGGAGCGAAAACAATCGAGTAATTTAGCGAAATAAAGCTTCATTAACATTGAAAAAGGAAGAGAATCATGGAACCCTCTGAAATTCAATTTTCCTTGTACTGGATACGGCATTCTTAAAATAAAGCTGGATACCTTAACAGTAGGGGAACCTTTTTTCTTGTGGGTTCACAAATGTGAAGTACTTTGCTTAATATTAATGCGCAAGCCTCACCTGTAAATCTCACAGAAGCGGAACATGGACCTCGTCCTGTTTTACAGCTACAGATAAGCATCCCACGCCTAACAAATCTATCATCCATGATTTCCATGGCTGGATCAGCATACAAGTATATAAATTTAGCAACTATTCTCGCTCAGTAATTCACACATTGCAGCAAAATTTAACACAATCAACTATAGCAACTGGCTATTTCTCACCTTGTGAAGGTTTCTGGCTAGAAATCGGTCCAAGCAATTAACAGCGGAACTAACAGTATGAGGACTAAAGTTGAAATGACCGCTGGCCTGACATCAGTTAACAAAATCTCAACACAAAGCGAAATAACTAAAAATAACTCCAAATCCTACGCAATGGCTGCCGCAAAAAGGCGCAAATAAAAATAAAAGCGAATTTTACCGGCACAAATAAAGAACAACATAAATATACCTTAAGCATCCACCGCACGGCCCCCGCACCGAGCGACTCGCAGAGCATTGGACTGCAAACGACTGAAATATTCATCTCCAGGCATAAAGCTCGCCTCCTTTGCCAGCAAAACCCCCACAATTTCATCGTCTCCCAGAAATTGCACAGGCAAATCGATTACCTCTTGTGAGGATTCGAACGCGGAACCTGCGTCGTCCTTCCACGGGCTAAATCGCCCAATTTCCTCTTCACAAAACAGACTGTCGCCATTAAAGCTAAACATCTTTGCGGTGCACAGCCTTGCCATTTCATCCACCATTCCAGGCGCCATCTTCTCCTTGCAACACAGATAACTACGCATTCAACCACTTCTGCCACACCATTAAGCACCTGGCGAGAATGAATGCATTCCCATGTGATCGGCGATAGGTGACATTGATCACAGCTGCCAATATTTACTGCGCACCATATCCCAACGAAATAAGCATTTATAAAGCATTAAATTGATAACAAGTGGTTCTAAAATTGGACAGTTATCGGTCACTAGTTCAAATGTTACATTTTTTCACATTATGTATATATTATTTTCCACAATGCACATTAGGTATGAACAAGTTATAAATTTCACATATTTATGTTTTTAACTTCTTCGTCTATTCGATTGATGGTTTTTCGAAGGCTTAATCGGACACTTATACGTCTATATACACCCTCAAACTTAGAGTGCTCGGTTATGGGGTCCCTTCCCCTATCATGCATGGTTAAAAATAAATGGGAGGATGTTTGTTCTTTTTCCTTTCATCACAATTTTGGGGGACCACCCACTTGCCTAACACAGGGAGCCTAAATTATATGCCAGCATAAACAGTAAAAGTGTAATGTGCTTTCCTTTAAAGTTTCCCCATGTGCTTTCCTTTAAAGTTTTCCCGCGCAATGTCTCCTTCCGTGCAGTGACCGAAATTACGATTTGTTGTTTCGGAATACACACTATTTTTCGGGAATCGGAATAAGACTTTTTTTCGTAAAGCGAGGGCAGAGATGTCTTTATTTTGTGCGTGTAATGCAAGTCATGTACTCTGAAACGAATATTTTACATTATTCAACGCACAAAATAAAGATAATCCGTACTCTGAAACGATTATGTTTTTGGGACACATGTCTTTTCAGAACAAGATTTTTTGCGTGTAAGCTGTAAAGCAAAGTAGATTGTATTTTTACTATTAGTATTGGGAATCCCGAGGAGATATTTGCGAAAGAAGATAATACAAGGGAGAGGAACCATAACAAAACATAACATAATCCAGCGGCAAAGGTATTCATTTGGCATCTTTACCAGCGATTCAGATCTATAAAAGCAAGTTTTGAAGCGGAGAGATCTGAAGGTGAAGATGAGTTCGTCTGAGTTGAAAGTCGATCCGAAGCAAGTGAGGTTTACCCAGGCTTCGATTGCAAGTCATTTCAGCGCCAAGCATGGAAAAGGGACGTCTCTGAATGATGCATGCTCTAAACTTAAGAGCGGCGAGCTCACCCCCTCCGACTTTCCTCCCATAAGAGTGTCAAAGGATGCAAATGGTGTGATGCAGTCTCACGACAATAGGAGACTGTGGGTGTATCGAGAGGCAGGCGTGAGCAGCGTGGAAGCCCAACTTTTGTCAAAGCCTCCCTCCCATAAGCCTCCTCCGCCTGCTGCGTCTCGTCATGCCTCTTTCTCTCCCAAGGTCCGAGGGAAGAAGTAACACTACTCTTCAGATATAACTATGGAATATAGTCGTAGATTATAAGGTTACTGGTATGTTTGTAAATATAAATGTGTGTATGGGTCTGTGTATGAAGATGATGTAGATATGGATGGAAGAAATGAGCTCCGGATCTAAGGTGTTTAGCGCAGTATGTATTCCGCTGTGTTTATATAAATACTTGCGTTGTTTTGGTACTAGTCTGTCAAAGGCGTATGAATAGCGTTGGTAATACTTAAATATATATTCGACTCTATTTATAATATTTTGTTTTTGTGTGGCTTGTGGAGTGGGAATGTTTTATTAATTATTGATTTATTATAAAAATGTGTTTGTAGCTATTATTAGTGAATACTTCTGAAACTTTAGGTTCCTCTTCGATTTTAGATTTGAACTTGTTTTATGATCCTTCTTTTTTTTTAGCTTAAGGTTGTACTTAATAATTTTCGAATCGGAGTTGTTTTGTGATCTTGTGAAAGCTTACACCATGGTTAAGAAGATTTAAAATTACATTGGAATTTCGTAAATGTATCTGACTAAAGTTTCATTATTTTATGTATGTGATTATTAATTTGGAAATGTTAGGAATAGTTTTTGTCATTGGAAAGATTTTATTTATTAATTATAGTGACATCAATCTTTTATGAAGGAATTTAATTGTTCTAAATGTACAATATTAGTAAAAATGAAAAAATAGTAATGTTGAAAGGAAATGGAAAGTGACAATTTGAATATGGTGTACAAATATTAGTCATCGTGCACTGAATAATAAAAAGATGACATTTCATGATGTGATTGGTGGTTGTGAGATAAAATTTGAAATTATAAAATCGCCTATTAGACATTAATGAAACAATTTACATGACAACAAAGAACACATCTTCTTTATACCATTCTTTACTATTTGATAGGTGACAATGATTAGAATTTTTCTTTTGCTAAGTATCGTGGTACATTTGGGTTTTTATACAGTTGAAAACACATCCTCTCCACTAACATTGGATTAGTATTTTTAATGCTCAATTTTTTTAGAGTAATAGAAGGAATTATAAGCACATAAGGAGCATATGTAACTAGGGATAACAAACAAGGAATGTATTTAGTTGAGATCAACAAAAGAGAGAAGAAGTTAAACAACATAAACATAGTCACATAAAATTGTGAGTAAATCCCATCACATTGAGCTTTACAACACAACTATTTTAGATTTTGATGTACCTTGAAAATAACCTTAACTTAAAATTTACAACATATATTCTACAATATTAGATAAATTATATAGAAGATCATATAAACCCACTCTTCTTTACCCCCCCCTCCATATGGCCCTAACCTTCCTATCCACATAAGCCTGTAAATTTCTAAATAGGAATGTTGTGTCAATAGGGATGTTGTGGAAATTACATAAAGTTTTCATTTTGTTTATCACAATGTTGACATATTTAAATCCATGTGGAGTAAGGGTGGAAATGGAAATCATGCGTTAGGAGAACAATACAATATGACCGATTTATTTATATTTTCTTAATATTCATTATATATAGTGTTATTTGTAGGCATACACTAATTAACTAGCACTATTGTTAAAAGGATAGCCACTTACATTGTTGTTTCAATGTTGAACCTGTAATGATCCTAGTAAATTATGGTATTTTATATGTTAGTACACAACCAACTTACGAAATATTTTGGGATTACATATTTAATTGAATGATGATTTTTAATTAATAGAAACAATTCTAAGAAGTGGTTAGGAGACGAATCTTACTAGGAGTAGCCAAAATTATATTTGGTGGATGTTAATTGAAGTTTCTAGGAGTACAAATGAACCTAGAAGAACAATAGAAGGTACATATAAATAAAACATACTCGTCCTTTAAGATATTTTCCATTATTTTCCTATAAATTCGACTTCCATTATGGTATCACCTCTATTCAAATATAAAGATTATATTATATCAATTCAATATTATATATCGTCACAAGCCAAACATCAAAATTAATATACTATTTTGTAATGGACAAGGTTATCAAAGCCATATAATTAATTTTAGGATGCATTAAAAAGGATTGTTGATGATATGTTAATATCCCTTACATATTTTGAGAAAATCAATGGATTATTTTCCAACATGAATTCACAATGTAGGATAGAGGAAGGGAGGGAAATCATAATCCTTGCGTCCCAACATACTCAAACAATTCTAATGCTAGTCGGATTTCAACCTTCATTTTTACATCGGTCTCTTCGAGAAAAGGATCATGGTGCATTTGGTTGTGTTCCTTTTCTAAATTTTTGATATAGTTACAATAGTCTTTCCTCATACAAAAAAAATTGTTTGACGCCATTAACACTAACTTCAAATCTAGTTACAGATAGGCATAAAGTTACCTTAAAGGTGTTCACACACTCAGGTATAAAGTAGTTTAATTTGGAGTAATTATTGTTATCCAAATAACTCTCATAGTTATTTAGATAACTTATACTTGCATTCTGGCTCTGATGTTTCGCATTTCAGGGTTCACATGCTTCTTGCACGCTCCTTTGTAGTCTTGCCTTAAAAATTGGTTGTCCCTGGTCTTCCTGTCGCGTGCCCTCTTTTCTGTCCGCCACCGCGTGTCCTTCCTTAGTTGGATGCTCGCACCTTACTTCCATACCTTTCTTATGCGAGTATGCCTTTTTTTCTTGTTGTGTGTGCACCTACGTGTGCGGTTTCCCTCTGATTTCATTTCGTGTGCTTGTATCTTGCTTCATGCCTTGTTTCCTTTCTTCAATTCTTCTACGTGCCCTTGTGTGCCTTCTTCTTTCTCCCTTTACATTCTTCTCCTTCCATTTTCCCTTCTGCGCCTTCCTCCTTGTGCGCCCCTCTACAAACTTGCTTAAAATTGGCTAAGTCCCTTCTCTTCCTCTTGTGCGCTTATTCACACCCTTCCTGTTACATGCCTTATTTTCTTTTTTTGCCACCGCACGCCCTCCTTCAAATGAATTCTTCTCGCGCCCGACCTCCAAACTTCAAATGGTCATAACGTTTGACCCAGAGTTTTTTTTTCACAAAATCTGACTTTCTGAAACGAGCACGACATCCTCTACACCACATAAACATTTCTTAATTTTATTGATGTTAGATGTGCAAAAAATTTGAAAACGTCTCCAGCATGGAAATACACAGTTTTAGGTCCAACCACCGCAATTAATGAAGTATGGTACCCCATTTTTTCTTCCAGAAACTAAAATACGTATGTAAGATGATTGCCCATGCCATTTTTAGACCATTTAATTGTAGTTGGTGGTTGGTGAGAGAAGAAATCCGAGTTTCACTCTTTCTCTTTATCTCATTCATTTTTTATATATTGTAAACATTTCTCGTTTGAGTAGAGAGATATTCTGGGATGTGGGGAAACTCTGTAAAATTTGTTTCTCAACACCATTGAGCTGCAAACTCTCTCATGGGTCTGACAAGTGTATTTGTGCATCTATTTCAACAATGTAATGGACTGTGCATATTATAAGAGCAATAAAATTGTGTTCGTGGTGTTCTTTCAACCCTTGCATTGTTTTGTTGTATCTCCTTAGCCCTCTATTTTTTTTTGTTGTTTTTTTGTGCATGTATATCTCATTTGCAGGTGCAGGATGTTGTGTTTCATGGAGATTTAGTGGTAAATGAAGATCTGGGTCTGTGTTACATTGGTCTAGCATCTCTCAATTCCATTTTCTTTCTGTATCCTCCCTTAGCAGGATATTTCACCCCCTTTTCTTGGTGCTATCACCTATTTAGTGTAGGATTTCTTAATTTTCATGCTCTCTCTCCCCTTGGTCCCTTGGAATTGTTAGATTAGGAGTAGAAAGTCGCATTTACTTCCTTAGAAGTAGTTTAGCATTAGGATTAGGTAGAGGAAGCCGGCCTTCTTCGGAGGACCATATCAAGTTCGCAAGTCCCAAATCTTAAGAGATGGTCCCATGTTATGCAGGGTACCCCAGATGCCCCATTCAAAATCAGGTCATTCGAGGGGTGTTGTAATTTTGCATCAACAATTATACAATGAACTTCAAGAGTGTTCATATCTATTCGCATATAGACTATGTATATAGTTAGATTTGAAATGGTACAATGGACCTATATTTAGACAAATAATTAGTTCGATATATATTTAGAATTTTTATAAGAATAATTTGTATTTAATTTTTTTTAAGAAAGAGGATTTTTTTATTATAAATATTAGATTAGCTAGTATGTTTATTTCCCCTACTGTTTTCATGCCTAGGTCACATAAGGTAAAATTTTGTGTATCCATTAAGTCTCACGACTAGCTCATCAAGTCATATTCAAGTAGCTCCCATGTGTCAAATGTAATTAATTTTGTTTTAAATGAAATTTATAAGTAGTAAAAAATAATAAAAATTATGGTGATAAAAAATTGAGAAGTTGTGAATATAGGACTCATGGGGTTTGTGACATATTTCCATTATTTTTGTTGTCCTTATAACACTTATTTCTGCTACATTGGTTGACCAGACACATGACGAACTTTACCAATAGTTAATAAATGTATGTCTAAAAATATTTTAAAAATTAAAAACTTCATGTTTAGTTTGGTTCATATTTGAATAACAAGAACAATAATAATATTTTTGTCTTTCTACAATGCAAGGAAAGCTAATATATAACCACTCTTCCTAAATAGGAAATTGATAACTATGAGTTCACATGTGTGTGTGTGTGTGTGTGTGTGTGTGTGTTATAACAATATATGTAATTAACTAGCCAACCTAGGTAATTGCTGACTTACTTGTTATTGTACTAGATATTGTAGATCACTTAATATTAACCATAGAGTAAATATCTAACGTGTACATGGTAAATCCATAATTACATGTTAGAAAAACATTCACACTACTAACTATAGTATTCTCACCCCTGTTGAATGTCATACCATATGAATCATGACGTTGATACAAAGGAAAGGCTCTATCCTTCCATAGTTTTCAACACGTTTACCACAAACCTAGACTTGAATGAGTTCCATCAACTGTCAAGCTCGTGGCAGTTTTATGGATCTCCACAAACCTTTTCAAGATCCATGAACTTATTTCCTCGGAAGCTTTGTTCACCATTATGCTTGTACATTAGAGAAGTATATATGAATCGAATTTCCTACTCACTACAAATCATATCAAGAAATCTCACATTGGAAATATTTCACATTACGTCCCATAAGAATCACAATGCTCTTAATTATAACAACTATTGTTGGTCACTATCAATCGATCTTGAACAATAGAGGAAATTGCCACTGCCACTAGAAGTTGTTTTTAACTTTAACCAATTTGGAAGAGAATGGAAATGGAAAATTGGTGTCATGTTCCCCCCCCCCCAAAAATTTAAATTTCCACTTATTCATCAAACACAAACATTGGAAATTGAATTGTATCATATTGCATACTAATGTCTTAATCTTGTTCCACATGATCACCATTTCCAATCAATGTTTTAACTGACTAATCATCTTCAAATGAAGTATAAAAGTCAGAGGGTCTCCACGGTTAGAGGATCTTTGCAGTTAACTACTCTGCAATATAATTTTTTTTAGTATCAACTGTTATCCAATTTTTCCCCTCAGGTAAAATTGAACAGACATGAACTTGCACACTGATAAATTGGAGGGATCATTCGGCCACGAGAGCTCACATTTTGATTCTAATGGTCAAGTTGCAAGTGGGCTTGGTAATGGCAATGATGTCGGAGGCAAGAAATTGAAGGAATCTCTGAGTCGAGATAAGCGAAAAATGGAGGCCCTGAATTTTGAATTTTGGACTTTGGAGATTTTACAGTTTGGAGTTTTGGTGGACAAGCAAAGAAAAAAACATTAAAGGCCCGAAAGCCTGAAATCCCAAATTTTGAAAAGGCTAAGGGTTTTCAGGGTCAACAGTGTTCTAGATCAGGGATGGCGGAGTCCAAACTTCGAAGTCAAAATTTCATACTTTGGAGGTTTGGAGGTCTCGGAAGGGTCGAACAATGAATAGTGCCATGCGGGGATGGTCGAAGGTCCGAAACCCAAAGTTTGAAATTCAAACTTCAGAGTTTTGGAGCTTTCATGCTCCCGGATGGATAAGAAAACCCCGAAACCTCAAAATCTTGAAACCCGAACCCCCAAAATCCTGACACCCCCAAAATCCTGAAACCTGAAATCCTGAAATCCAAAAACCCCAAAACCCCTGAAATCATGAAACCCGAACCACCGAAATCTTGAAACCCAAAAACCCCGAAATCACGAAATTCGAAACCTCGAAATTTCAAAAACCCAAAAACCTCGAAACCCCAAAATCCTGAAACACAAAAACCCTGAAATCCTATAACCCAAACTCCGAAATCAAAACTCCCAAACTTTCGATATCCTGAAAGTCAAATTTTTTTGAGTTCGGAGGTTGCGATGCAAGTTCGGAGTCCGAAAAAAGAGATCTAACCACTCACATTTATTATAGTATGGCACCCTATTCTTCAGATGGCCATAAATTTTTACTGGAAGCTCAGATTTGCACAAAATTAAACTTTTAGTAAGGCTAAGTATTTAAAAATGAAGAAATACAGTCTACCATTTTAGACGGTGTTTCCAATTTTTTTACCTAGCCAAATGATGAGGTATGGGTTTCCTTTCTTCTCCAACAAGGGAAAGTACAAGGAGGTATGGTTTTTGCAGTGACACCCATCATTTTTGTAGATGATTTTAATGCATTTTTGGGTGGTTGAAGCAGGAATTCGAATTCCTCTCTCTCCCTTCTCTCATTCATCATGTTTATTGTAAGGAGGGTCTCATTTGAAAAGGTTGGAAAACTTGTATATGACCCTCCCTTCTTTATCTTGTCTATAAGAGATTTTGTGGAGATTCCAAACCTCCCTATTGAACATTACAATGCAAAATCTGTGCCTTTGGCCCTAAATTTGATGTATTGTATCAACTTTGAGAGTAATAAAATTGGATCTCTAGATCTTTCAAATCCTCTTATGTGTTATATTGCAACTTTTTGGTCTTTCATTGCATGTAGGGTTATTGTGTATGGTTGTTGTTTTCATTACAAGCTTCTGGTAGTGTTATGTTTATTATGCAGGTTCTCCAACATCTTTCTTGGTGCATCACCTTCCGTTAGAGTAGGTTTCATTTTCATGCATTTTCTCTATCTCTGTGTCCTTGGAAATATTATATTAGTGTTAGATCTGCAACTCTCTGCACTTAGGAATAGTTGGCATTAGGAGAGGATAGAAAGCTGACCTTCTCAAGAGGGTTATCCTGATTGCAAAGTCCCACACTTTGGGATAACTCCATGTTATGCAATCACAATGACTGCCTCAACGATTCACTTGCAAGAAATCAGGGGTGTTGTAATTTTGCCATAACATCAACAATACAAAATGAAAAGCTTAAAAACTGAAATGAAGATGATTTAACAAATATGGAATTAAGTTAAAACATAGAATATTTCAGAAGTCACATGTAATAGATAAAACATTAAAGTGCAGATATGAAACAAGAAATAAGATAATAAAAATTGAAACCCTAAGTGCAACGGAAGAGAAAGTACACTTAGCTGATTTTGTCGTTAATCCTAAAGTGTGTCAGACTGGAAAAATGATGAATAGAAGGAGGATTCTCTCACAACCAAGCTCAAAAATTTATGTGACTATCGGATCTTCATAGAATGGGGTGCCTCGAGTAGGTCACGGGTTCCTGGGGCTCTGAAGACTGCTTCTGGGTTCCCATGACGGTGAAAAACCAAAGAATCTAATTTCTCTTATTTTGTAAGGTTGTCACTGGTCTTCCCTGTTTATCACTCGTGTCTCGAAATATACCTATATAATTCACTTGTAACCTGTAATGATAAAGAGAACCTACAAAACCCTAAAACACATAAAATCTTAAAAAGAAAAGGAAGCAATTAGGGATTCATACTGACCCCGGTGGTCACCCACCTGAGTGATCTTATGACCAAGCGATGCACTATATTTTAGAATGAATGTAGTTCTTATGTGTGTGTGTGCAAAAATCATGCCCTAGGTGGCTCTTTTTCAAGATGCACTTGATCACAAGCAATATTTAGATGTATCAATGTAAGTAGATATGTGGATGGAAAAATGAACTTCCCCTCGTATGCGTGTATGCTAAAAATGCAGTCCCTTATCCCTTGAATGAAGATAGATGAATGCTTTGATGATATTGAAATGCTTTTGGATGTAAACTTAGGTGATAGTAATAGATACTTAGAGTTTGGTCCTTCATAATGGTCACATAGCTTTATATTTATATGATTCCCTTGATTGAATTTCTCAATTAACAACTAAAATATCGATTCCTAAGAAAACAAGATGCCCAAAAGATAAAAGAGGCTTAAAAGGGGCAAGTTGGATACAAAGAGGTCGATGGTGCCTGGGCGCTAGTGTGATGCCCACTAAAACGACCACTCGAGACCCCGAACAACCTAGATTTAGGTAGAAAAACATTATGGAATAATATTTTTTTAAAAAGCGTGACCACTACTAGGCTTCAAGCAACAGTTGTTACAACAAAGATTCAAAGTAAATTATAATTTAATAAATGAAATTTTCCCGTTATAACATACATTAGATCCACATTACAAAATTAATGAGTATAATTAATCCAATTATAGTTAAATTTCTCTTAGGAGTTAACTTAATAAATAATTAAATTAACACTATAGTTAAATATTCCTTGATCAATTTTAGAGGGTGAAAGCGGCCAAGGAAATTAAATACCCAAGGTATTTAATTCCACCAGGTCTAAACAATAAACAAGGTTCTTAATTACATGAGTTAGAAAAACATTCTCTTATTCTATAACGTGACCCCTTAAAAGGTCAACCCATGCTTTAGAGTTAAACATTCAAGTTAAAGAGGGGTAATTTCCCACTTACCCACTCTCAGACTCATATTTTTGGTTCAACCTGATTTTTCACATATTTTACGCACTTAAGGTTTCCTAAAAATATTTCCATTAGATAGGAAATTTATTCCTCTTTCCAATGATATAAATAAGTCCTCATAACTCCTTATATTTTTTAAGTTACATGCCGATGGGGCTGGGGAAGAAATTTTTTCCAAAGGTGGGCTTGCGGCCTCAGGGAAGAAAATTTACCCAAAGGCGCAAGAGACAGGTGGCGCGTTTTTAAGCCAACACGGGAAGGTGGGTCGTCGGGGGTAATTTGGATTTCAACTCTTTTTGTAAAAAGGGCAAAAAGGTTTAAAAACATCCGCGACTCCGTCGACGCCTAGGAAGCCACGTGTCAGGCCTAGAAGCTACAAGCGGGAAAGCGGACCGTCGGGGAAAACTTAGAAATATTGGCATTTTTGGAAAGGGATCCAACTCATCTTTGCATAGGAAACACAAAAATTCATTTTTCACAAACTTAAGTGGGTGAATTTGACAAAAACGTCTTTCCTACCATTAAAACGTGAATTAAACCTTTTCAACAACTAGACATGATTCGATCCGCCATTTTTTCTTCTTTAACTTACAAACAGACATGGAGAGTTGCACTTGAAGGATTTCAAATGGATTGTAAGGATAAAATATCAATGGTTGAGTATTCAAAAACGAATTTCCTTTTCTTTTATGTGAAATTGCATTATTTTTTCTTTTGCTTGATTAAAGATGAACTGTGTAAATTGCAAAGGCAATACAAACTATTTTGGAATGTGTTTTGATCATCCTTATTTGTTTTAATATTTTATCTTGTCTTTCATTGTTGCAGGGTACTCTATATGTTTTTATGATATTTATTTGCAGGTCTTACAGTGAATCCAAATGGAAAACATACTTAAACCTGAATTGATCTATTTTCATTTACCATACTCTAAATGTTAAATTCATTTCAATATAAAATACAATGTTTGACTTTAATTCATTCAATACGTGAAAAGTAAGAATGTAATTCTATTTTCAAAACGTTCTAATCAGACCATATAGAGGAATGTAATAATTTTAACACACGCATTTCCAGCCTTCAACAGAGATTTTACAATATACTTACAACAAAGAGTTTTAAACAAGAGTAACATCATTTGATGAAAGGTGAATCAACATTCAATTAAATGAAACAATTCCTTTTACACTTCTTTTCTATTCACCAAAAGACAACTTACAAAATAACTCTTTCTCATTCTTTTTTCACATACAAATACAACTTTCATATAGAAAAACAGAGCAACTTTTCACTACAATTATTATTACAATGCCATCCACTTAAAGTGAGAAATTTTTACAATAAGGAACCCAAAGAGGACTGCAAAATTATCTTCATACATAGCTCCAAGAACAATAACAAGAGATATCCGCTAGATTTCATTTGGTCACAACAAAGAAAAGTGGGAGAGGCAACACTCTCAACCAACCAAGAATTCCAATGAAGAGGAGAAGCCGTCCTCCTCACTGGCCCCCGAGCCCCAACCACATTACAATAGGAAATGGATTCAGCTCATGGCAACAATACAAGCTTCCACAACACAAAATAGATTTCACAAACATATCATAATCCAAGTAATGCAGTTACAACCATAAGAAGAAAAACAACGAAATACTCAGGCTTCATCATGCAAAATCCAAAGGAGCAAAATCTACGGGGGAAGTTGCTTATACCTCCCAATGGCGAATGGGTGACCACCTTAAAAACCTGCCAAAATATTCATATCAAACCCCTATATACTCTTATGCCTCCCCGAAGTACCTTTTATGCCTCCCCATTCTCTTATGCCTCCCCCAAAAGTAAGAAATGCAAGTTATTTTTTGTCCAAGGTGGAACACCCAACCCAAAATCCCTCCACAAATAACTCTTATGCCTCCCCACAACTCTTATGCCTCCCCAAAAATATCCCCATAGTCTTCTCCTACATCACACCTAGGCAATCTACCCAACCAACTAACAAACATACCGAACATTCAAAACATTCACAAAAACACAATACGACAAGAAAACCTTTTTACAAGAGTCAAGCTCCCACTTATCCATGATATAGCTCGATCCAAAAGTTCAACAAGATTTTCCAATCCAAACAGTCTAAAAGCTCCAACAATCCACAAGCATTCATAAATCTCTAGCTCTCTCCAATTGCAAGAGCACCAGAACCCAATGAAGTAACCGCGGGAAGTAACCCCCAAAACAACAAGAGAATTTGAATAAATATAAAAGGGAGAGAGGAGGATGAGGTGGATCCATGTAGAATGCCACATAACTCATCCTCAAATCTACCTCACAAGTCAACTTCAAACTCCAAGCACAATTAAAGAGGTGGGTGAATAAATGACCTTTTTACTTACACACACAATCCAAGTCCACACCCCAATGACCAAAATTAATTTCATGCAATAAGGTGCAATAAAAACTTACAAATTGCCTTCCCAAAATACATAATGAGGCCTACTTTTGACTCCCCAACCCATAGCTAGGGTTGGTGTAACAATTTAAGAGGTGTGAGACAAGTTTAACATGTCCTAAAAACCTCCAAAATCATCCCCTAAGGACATATCCAAAATTTAAAAAGAAAGTTGAGTGTTTCACACTCAAGCTACTTACACATTACTTACAACACATAATCCAAGAGCCATCAACTCTAATAAATGCATTCTTTTGACCCATTTTAATTTATTTAACAACATGATTACTCACTAATCTTGACAACAATAATTAAATAATGAAGGGGAAAATACATCACTAAATAAACACAAACTAAAATTAAACAAATGAACTAATTAAAAGAATACACACAACCCCTTGGTCACATTCGAAGTTGATCCCCCCCATGGGAACCCGTAACAACAATACAAGTATACACAAATAACAAATACACGTCGCCATGGTGACCCTTGTTGAATTCATCTAGAATTCCAATGTGGTTGGTCTCCAATCCCTTGATGTTTGTTGTGACATGTTTACCTGTAAAACAAAATACCTCCTTCGGCCTTGTGGCCGCATCAAATCATCTAAAATAAATATACAATATAACTCCAAATTCATCTATGTATGAATCAAAATATCATTAAGCAGGTAACATCATCATTTACAATTTCATCAATAACCATATGATGATAAAATTAGTTCAATTTTTTAGGTCTACTCAATATGACAAAATATCACATGTCTGAAAACACACACACACACACACACACACACACACACACACATATGACCATGTTAGCAACATAACGACATCAATATAATATGTCCGCAATACTCTACATGCATCACAAATGAATCAAAATCAACAACAGTCCATGATCTCTAGTGTCTAACATCATACCAACTCAAAAGCTACAATAATGTTCATAAATATAGTTGACAATATCATAATCAATAACAAAAGGTGTTGAAGGGAAGTGGGCACTACATCCCCCTCCCCTTATACTCGACTTCCTCCTAGAAGTCGCTGGAATAGGTGTGGAAACATAACTCGTAACAAAGTAGCATCCTCCCATGTAGCCGCAGTCTCATCATATCTGTCCCACTACACCCCAACCTGGTCAATCTCTCTGCCTTAAAGTCCCAGGGTCCTTCACTCTATAATGAGGATGGGATCCACCATCACCTGCCCCTGATTCTGCACCTGCAATGAGGTCCAACCTAGCACTTGAGAAGGGTCTGTAACATATCTCCTAAGTATTGAAACATGAAACACATCATGGATGTGAGACAAGCTAGGTGGCAACACTAGACGGTAGGCCAAAGGACCGATATGCTCCAAGATCTCAAAGGGGCCTACGAATCTAGGAGCTAACTTAGAACCTTTTCTATAATAGATAGGTCTCTTATGTGGCCTGACGTGAAGGAAAACCTTCATGCCCACATCAAAACTACGGTCGGTCCTATGCTGATCTGCATACTTCTTCTACCTATCCTGTGCCTCCTGCAGTCTCTGTCTGATTATAACCACCTGTTGCTCCATGTCCTATAGTAAAGTTGGCCTAAGATAAACCCTATCCTCTAACCTAGCCCAACTAAGAGGTGTTCTGCACTCTCTACTATACAAATCCTGAAAAGGAACCATACCTATCGAACTCTGAAAACTATTATTGTAGGCAAACTCTACCAAGTACAAATACTCCTCCCATCTAGACTGGTGATCCATAACTTACATCCTTAACATTTCCTCTAAGATCTGATTCACCCACTTAATCTATCCATCTGTCTCAGGGTGATACACAATGTTGAAATTGATCTTCATCCCAAGGGCATGCTGCATGGTAGTCCAAAATTGGGAAGTATACAAAGGATCACGGTCACAAATGATCTTCTGTGGAATCTCGTGTAATCTAACAATCTCATCTAAATATACCCATGTCACTAGACCAGATGTATAGGTGGTCTTCACCGGAGAAAAATGAGCCACTTTCGTCAATTTATTCACAGTGACCATGATGACATTGTGGTGGTATCTCGACATCGGTAACCCAACAATGAAGTCCATGGAAATGGTGTCCCATTTCTATTCCTATATAACATACAAAAAGAGAAGGCTAGTTGGATGTTGATGCTCGGCCTTCAATTTCTGACACTCTAAATAGTGTGACACAAACTAAGGCATGTCTCTACAAAGTCCCCTCCAGTGATACAATTGTCTCAAGGTGGCATGCATCTTCTTTACCCCAGGATGGGTTAAATAGGGTGCACGATGTGCCTCTGTCAAGATTAATTGCATCAATCCTCCATCTCTGGGAACATAAATTTGGCCTCTGTGCTTGAGAAGGCTATCTACCTCCAATGAAAACCCATCAAAATTCCCCTCAAGGGGTCTCTGAGACTCGATCTCCGCTCTAGCTGTAATGTAGAAGCTGTCATGAGGAAGCTGCTGTAGAATCCTGCTCCGCAAATATGTGCTCATTGCAGTGGCCATAACCACATGTCTCCTCCTACTGAGAGTATTTGCAACCACATTCTCCTTCCCTTTCACATGCTCTATCTCCATATCATACTCACAAAGTAACTCCATCCAACGCCGCTGATGAGCGTTGAGATTGAGATACATGAAGAGGTGGCGAAGACTCAAGTGATCAGTCCTGAGTGTAAATATTTGGCCAAGAAGGAAGTCTCTCCATCGAACCAATGTGTACACAATTGCCACAAACTCAAGATCATGTGTTATATAATTGAGCTCATAATATTTGCATTTGTGAGACTCAAAAGTAATTACTCTACCCTTCTGCATCAACACACCTCCAATTCCTGCAAAAGAAGCATTTGTGCATATGAAAAAATCACCATGTGGATCTGGCATGGCAAGAACAAGTGCTGTCGTGAGGCGTTCCTTCAGTGTCCTCAAGGCTTGCTCACATATGTCTGACAAAACAAACTTCTTCCTTTTCCACTGAAGGGAAGTGATGGGTGTGCAACCTGAGAGAAGTCCTAAATAAATCTTCTGTAATATCCTGCCAAGCCCATGAAGCTGCGCACCTCTGTCACACTAGTGGGTGCTGGCCAATCGATAATAGCTAGAATCTTGGAAGGATCAACTGTGATACCTTTCCCATAAATGACGTGGTCCAAATATTGCACCTCTGTTTGAAAGAATGCACACTTCTCCATGTTCCCGTAAAGCTGTTGCTCACAAAGTCATTGAAGAACCTGGCGAAGGTGCCCCTCACGCTCCTCATGCATACGTGAGTAAATCAAAATGTCATCAAGGAAGATGAGCATAAAGTGATCTAAGAATGTTGAGAACACCCCATTCATCAAGCTCATAATCATTGCGGAGGCGTTTGTCAAACCAAAAGGTACCATGGTGAACTCGTAGTGGCCATATCTCGTACGAAAGGTGGCCTTATGAATATCTACCTCCGTAATCCTCAGCTGATGATAACCTGAATTAAGGTCTATCTTAGAGAAAACTGTGGCCCCCTTCATCTGATTAAATAAATTATCAATGCACAGAAGGGGATAACAATTCTTGATCATTACTTTGTTCACCTGGCGGTAATCAATACACAACCACAGATATCCGTCCTTCTTCTTTACAAATATCACCGGTGCACCCCAAGGGGTTACACTAGGATGGATTAGGCCTTTCTCCAAAAGACCCTCTAGCTACAACTTGAGCTAGTAGAGCTCAGGGGTGGTCATCCGATAAGGTGCTCGTGAGATAGACTCTACTCCTGGAATAAGATCTATGTGAAAATCTATCTCACGTGGGGGTGGTAACCCTGGTAGCTCCCCTAGAAAGACATCAGAAAACTCTCTCAAGATGGGATGGTCATCAAGCAATGGTCCACTAGACTCATCCTCCGATCGGTCACTAATTTTGACAACATACATGTGACAACCCCGTCGCACACACTACTTAAGTTGCAAGGCAGAGATTGTGTGAAAGGAAAAGGGTCTTCTAACCCCTACTATCACTGAATCAACTCTTAGTTCATCTACACATGATATAATATTATGGTAACAATCCACTCTGGCTCTATGTGCAGATAACCAGTCCATGCCCAAGATGAATCCATATGAACCCAATGGAAGGATACAAAGATCTGGGATAGTGGTGAAGGGTCCCAAATCCACTACACACTCTTTAACTAAGGAGTCTACAAAGATTTTGGCTCTAGAAGCCATCTCGACTTCCCAACTAAGACCCTACCTAACTGCCACCAGCTTGCATCGCTCTACTAAAGATGGTACAATAAAAGAATTAAAAGAACTAGAATAAAATAGAATGGAAGTAGGAACACCACCAATGCTACCTATCATCTCAAACACGGTACTCTGATGCTCAGCATGGTGGTTCTCGACCGTTGCATAGATCTGATGACTGTGTCCCATGTCACCAATAGTAGGCTCTGAGATCTGTATCTTACCCTTGTTACTAGGGTTATGAGGGAACTCTCTCCAAAAATTTCCAGCAACACCACAACCATAACAAGTGCCCAGTCCTCTCCCATGAGTAGCAGCTCTAGCCAGTACTCTAGAGGTCTGTGATGTGAATCTTGATGATCTAACTATGGAATGTTGAGGTCTCTGTTGATGAGCTCATATTGACTGAGCTCTTGGTGCACCCTGTGTCTTAATGGCATCGCTAGGAGGAGGCCCCATAATCCCCCCTATGTGCATTGAATCTTTGTGGAGGCCTGTATGGTGGGCAGGTCTACTGCTGCTGCGGCCTAAAAGACGACTGTGCTGAACCCGATCCACCACGAGGAGGAGGATCTGACCCCCTTGACCTGCTACCATGCATTTGCTGGATGTGGCTCCGTACTTTATCTCTGGCCTGTTTTGTCTTTCCTTGAGTCTCCTTTGCTATATATGCCTTCTCAACAACCTCAGCTAATGTCTGCAGGCAATAAATACGCACCGCACCACCCAAATCTATATTCTGACCTTAGATGAACCTGTGGATCTATACCTACTCATCCTGCATGTAGTGGACATACTGGAGTAGATCCAAAAATTGACTCTCATACTCAGCTACTGTCAAAGATGCCTGTCAGAGGTCGTGAAACTTATCTATCCTCTGTTGAATGAACCTCTGTGATAAGTACCTACTCTTGAACCGCTCCTCAAAGAGCTCCTAGGTAACCGTCTCTGAATCAACATGGAGCTTCTGCTCCTTGGTGCTCCACCAGACACCGACTCCATCCCTTAGAAGATGGATTGTAACATGAGTTTTTGTGTTTCTAGGACAAGGGCAGATCTTGAAGCACCCGCTCAAGCTCACTAACCAGGCCTCGGCCTAAAATCCACATGTATCACAAGAATAATGAGATGGTTGTAGCTTCAGGATCTCCCTAATATGGTCCGCAGCTATCATTTGACGACCCCTAGGCCTCTCTACAAGCTCATCCCTAATCCTAGGGCTCCGAGACCTATCCCTATGTCCAGAAGTCCTGTCTCCCTGTTCCCTCTGCGGTCACTCTTCTCTGCCTGATTCCACACGGGAGTTTTCTCCTCTATACTCCTCGCTGGGTCGAGGAGATGCATGAGCCTCAACAGATGGCTCCCTATCATGTCTGGCTAACCGTCCTCTTACGGACCCTCTGCGTAAAGTGTAATTAACGTCCTGGACCGTCTATAAAATCTGGGGTAGGATGGTTGCTAAAGTATATACTAGAGGTGGTAAGTCTATGTCTATGTGAAAGGACCCCTTGTCTTGTCTACGCCTTTTGCATAGACCAAGGCGAGAGTTAGTTCATTATTCAGGTTTTATTCAGTTTTCCATGTTTACTAAAATATGTAGTTTTCAAACAAATTTGTTTTCTAGATTTAAAAGTGTGCTAGGTTTAATGTTGCACTAGGTTTAGTGTTCATGTCTCAATTTTTCTAGTGTGCACAAGGGTCCAAACTTTGAACCCATAGCTCTGATACCAAGTGTGACGCCTACTAAAACGACCACTTGAGACCCAAGAACAACCTAGGTTTAGGTAGAAAAAAGTTATGGATTTTTTTTTTGAAAAGCGTGACCACTACTAGGCTTTAATAAAAAGTTATCACAAGGATTCAAAGTCAATTATAATTTAATAAATAAAATTTTCCCGTTGTAACATACATTAGATCCACATTACAAAATTAATGAGTATAATTAATCCAATTATAGTTAAATTTCTCTTAGGAGTTAACTTAATAAATAATTAAATTACCACTATAGTTAAATATTCCTTGATCAATTTTAGAGGGTCAAAGGGGCAAAAGTAATTAAATACCCAATGTATTTAATTCCACCAGGTCTTAACAATAAACAAGGTTCTTATTTACACGGGTTAGAAAAACATTCTCTTATTCCATAACGTGACCCCTTAAAAGGTCAACCCATGCTTTAGAGTTAAACATTCAAGTTAAAGAGGGGTAATTTCCCACTTACCCACTCTCAGACTAATCTTTGCACTTCAACCTAATTTTTCACATATTTTAAGCACTTAAGGTTTCTTGAAAACATTTCCATTAGATAGGAAATTTCTTCCTCTTTCCAATGATATAAAGAAGTCCTAACTCCTCATATTTTTTAAGTTACAGGCTGGCGGGCTTGGGGAAGAAAAGTTTCGCAAAGGCGGGCTTGCGGGACTGGGGAAGAAAATTTTCCCAAAGGCGAGCCTATGGGCCTAGGGAAGAAAATTTTCCCAAAGGTAGGCTGTACGATGGAAAAGTGACAAGAAAGCATGGGAATCTACAAGTAACTCTTCATCGCACCTGACCTCTTGAGGTTGTGCCGAGACAGCTGGTGGGGATAGACTATACGTGGGATGCAGACAAGCTAGTTAGGCAATATTATGTCTTCGAGATGCACTAATGGAATATGTGAATCTAAGGAAAAGAAGACCCTCCTAACCTGAACTGGCATGATAGATCGGTCGGCGAGGATGACTGCTCAAAGGCTCCAATCAATATCGAGCTCTGGGGTGATCCGATCTATAGGTTGTGGGATACGGGGAAAATGACCTGGGATTGTTTTGTGTATATCTCCAAACAAGGTCATAAGATGGATGATGGGTACGGTGGATTCTATGGTCGATTCTCCGGTCTAGTCTAGAAATTTTTAGCTTTTTTAGCTGTTATGTCTAACAAGGATAATTGTGTGATGATGATAGGTGGAAGTGGAGTGGATCTGAATACTGATGTGCGTAAACCAACATTAATGTTAGATTGCCCCGTGGGTCCGTTGGGTTGTGGGATTTGTAGGATCACAACCGTAGATTCGTGGTTGTTGTGGACCTTCAATGGTCATATGTAGAATCAATCTCTAATCCCTAATATCTAGTAGTCGTATTCTTTTTCGGCCTCTATATTTAGAACTGCAAGTTGTGCAATCTTCTCAGAGTACCTTACAGGCATTCTGCAACCTGAATTCTTAAGCTAGTGTCTATCTCAGTGAGAATGTCTCCTGGCGTCTGGCTGTGGGACCAAAGGGTCACAGCTGAATGTTTGCTCTCTTTCAAGCCCTTCTACAATCATGCAGATATTTGTCTAGGGTAATCTGTAGTTTGGTTGGTTTGACCAAAACGTGTGTGCTTGGTCGTCTTCTATGTTTAACCCTCTTAACTGTGAGCTGATCTGTTGTAAGTCTGTTGTTGTTTGAAAGACTTGGATTCTAATATTCTGATCTATATCAGCTATTGCTGTAACAAGATTGGGTTGAGGCACGATTGGCTCGAATACGTATTCTCTGGGCTCTCTAGGTCCCGTGATTGTCATGCAAAAAAATGCAATATAAATCTAACTGCATGCAGAAGTAAAATTAACTATGTAAAGTATGTTTACATCTATGTATATTCTTCTTTATTTTTGTGTTTTTCTGATGAACTATTTGAACGATCTTGAAAGAGAAACTATTTAAGATATCTAGAAATTGACAACTAAACTAATAATGAAATTAAAACAAACAAAGCAACCGAGTATAGCTACTTGCCTGTGCAGTTGTAAATCCATTCTAAATAACCAGATAACTGATCTAATCTATTTGAAAGACTCTCAATCCTACCTCAGAAGTGAGGAGTGAATCATAGTTTCTCAGAAACTATCAATCCCCACAACTTCCTCGGCAATATCGAAAGTGAGATTAACTAAAATGAAATGATTGACTACTCTATTTGATATGTTTTAACTAGAACTTTGAAAGCTTAAACCTGGATTTTGCAGAACAGTGGCGAATCCTATGGTGTGTGGCTTTGTCATCTCAGTGAGATCTCCTTGTTCCTTCATGTTCACGTGAATCCAGAAAAGTGTGTGATGTTAGCATCAACAGAAGTTGGTATCAAAATAATGGCAGCTTAGGATGCAGACTGAATACAATGCAAGTAGGAGAGGGATAGCGCAAGAGAACAGAGCTTGGCTTATGTAATTCCTAGTGGGATTTATTGCGAGTCATACAACATAATATGTCCAGAACCTAAAACTAATCCTTTTTGACAAAACAAAACCTGCAACTTTAATGGCTTCCTACTGAAAATCAAACTATCCTACTCCAATTGATTGCATGAAATAGTAGCAACACTAGCACAAGAAGATTATGTGGCTTCCTAACAGCTAAACAACACTAACCATGCATGCAACAAATGAAACTATGAATCCTAAGCAAAATTGAAAGACTAAGCTATTGAAATGAGAAATTGAGAGGCAAATTTGAGGGGCCCTTTGCTTGAGCACAAGCCAACTATTTATAGAATTCCCATTTACCCAAAGGTGAAAACCAAATTGAACTCTTTAACCATAAACAATGCCAAAACACTATTCCAGGGAACTAGAATCATAAATACAAGCAAAGGCGGTGAAAAAACCTGGTAAACATTAAATTTTTATGTGGGTCGCGTTAAAAGAACATTCTAGAAAATGCGTGAAGGACCACTGCCCTAAGCAGGGCCACCCAGGCAGTTTCATCACTAAAGAGGGTGGTGGTTTCCAAAACGCAAAGAAAAGGAGGGGAGAAGAGAAAACAAAGCACGCAGGGGCTAAGCGGGGCATGCGGGATGTTAACGCATACTTGGAGAGCTTTTCTAGATCCTGAACACCTTGTAAGGAGACCTGTATCATCATTGGGGCACGTGTAACTGTATTTCTGGCGGTGCAGTACCCTACAATTTTGGGTATGTACATATTGCCCCCTCGGAGAAGCGTTTTAGCCATGAAGAGGCGTAAAACGGTGGGTCCGAGTATGGTGGTCCAAAAATGGGAAGTTAGAATTTATATCTGACACGTCCATGTGTCGATGACACCATCCAAGATTCCCGCTACCTGTAAAATGAAAAGAGGAATCAAGTGCAGATAGACAAAATAGATCGGAAAATAAATACTAAAATAATATGAAATGAGGACGTACCATTTGTGCGGGGATAGGAACTTACCTCCGTCAACGCTCCAAACCTGAGAAAAGGGGCATTCAAAACAAGTCAGGATGCTATATATATAAAAGTGGGCCCATTTTCCTATTCATTTATGCGCATGTTGATTTGATTGATTTTGAGCTCTAGGACCCACGGTGACGGTTTCTGACGAGAGTATAGTCAAAATGTTCGGGACGAGATTGTGATCATGCCTCTGTGAGCGGAACACTGACCCACGAGATCACAGGTTAGTTCTTCTCGATTTACCGTTTTTATCCCCAAAACGTTAAATTGATGAAATCTTTGTCATGGGGGGATTATTTTTGAAAATGTCAGTTTTAATAGGGTCACTTAGGGGGGGGCGCCTAATGGGTAGGCTTTGTTTTGGTTAAAATAGTCATTTTTGTGTGTTTTTAGGCATCATTTAGGGCACATGACCCACGTGGAAATTTGGGACACGAGCCGCCCTGAGCAGGGTGGCGGTTACACGACCGCCGCCCTACTCAGGGAGGTGGTTACAAGACTTCCGCCTTTAAGGTAGTGGTTACAGAACTGACAGGGCGGCGGTTCTTCACAGAATGCTAAAAGAGTACTTGTTTGAAATTGTTTTTGCATTTCTAGCTTTCTTATATGTCTTAATGATTTTTCTAATGTCATTTTGAATACTAACTTACTCCTTTTGTATGTTTTTGGGTGTATGCAGGAGAAGGAGGAGTATATCAGATGGAGTCGAGAGAGAGAGTGTGATTGGCTTCCAGCAGTATTGGATGCACTTTCTTAGGATGAGCAGGACACTCTTCAGAGGGCCGGTATATTGCGTATATCACGAGTCCCGCATGTTGCACCTTCTAGTCACATACTTTGTGACTTGTTTTCATATTGGGATGCTGATCGGAACACTTTCTGATTTCTAGGAGTCAGGGGTGAGTGGACCATTACTTTGGAGGATGTTTACCGCATCCTGGGGGTCCTGATCATCGGGAGATGGCTCACACTTGAGACAGCAGGGTCACGGGCTCAGATAGCATAGTGGGATTCATATATGGGAGATGCAGTGATCTCCACTGGTTTGAAGAAGGGGGTGAGGGTCCGATCTATTCCTAGCCTGCCTATCCCCTTGATTCGCTAGGCCATTATGGGGATCCTTGCCTCGAGATTGATTGGGGACAAGGGAGGAGACACTTTACTTTATTGCTGGTTCCCCATCATTGCACAGATTGAGGGACATGGTCGGATTTACGCCTAGGGAGCCAAAATTCTTGGGACCACTTATCATGATCTGTACCATGTGGTTCATTTACAGGGGCAGTCATTGAGCCATCTGACCCTGGTTATGAGCTGGGTCTATGAGTGTTTCATCCCCTATGGGAGAGGTGTAGAGGTGGCAGATCCCGGAGCCGTGAGGGTAGCTAGATGGATAGATATGTCGGTGCTCAGAGCACCCCACCAGCCAGTCACCTCCTTGACTACTGATGATATGGAGGCCACACCCTATCAGGCCATGGCAGGGTTATGGGGCGAGGAGGCTCTTACTTTGATCTCTTGCTCTACCACAGGGAAGCTTGTGGACAGGACGGGGAAGGTGGAGACACATTCTTTTGCTCGAGTGCCTCAACAGTTTGGCCTTCCTTACATCGATATGCTTCCCCCAGTGGTGCTAGTGTTTAGATCGGTCCGGAGGCTAGAGGAGGTCCTAGAGGCCGGGGTTGGATAGTTGTTACCCTTAGCATCCCTATTGTAGCCAGACGGGTGGTACGTGCTCGAGGGAGAGTCGGTGCTCCTTGGGAACCCCTACTTCAGATTTCCACCAGTCCCACCCACAGTAGTGACAACCCCATTGATATAGACTTTGAGTCTGAGGAGTTCACAGGGGGAGAGACAGAGGAGGAGACCGAGGCTGAGGTTAGTGAGTCAGGCAGAGAGGAGGACAACGATCCTAAGTGGCATGACACTTAGGATATCTTACAGGCGGAGAGGGCGGAGTAGAGTGCGGAGAGGGTGACCCTAGCTTCAGAGGAGCCACTTTCTTAGGGCTTGGGTGGAGAGGATGAGTCCGTAGTAGGATGTTATGTGGCCCCAGGCACAGGAGGAGCACATCAGTCAGCGACGACATCTGTGGTAGGTGCTGACCCTAGAGATCCATCTTGGAGGCCCGGAGATCTGAGTGAGTTATCATCCTTCTCTTTAATGTTTGTTTTTAGCTATGATTGTCTTAGTTGCTATCTCTCCTTTTGTTTTTTGTTTCTATCTTTTGATTATTTCTAATTCATTTTTCTCCTTTTCTTGCAGAGACTGTTGATGAGTGGCGAGACCTGATTCATTGGGTATGCACTGATACCCTGATGATCCCCATGGAGAAGACCCGTGCAGGAGTTATCCATGGATGCAGGGGAGCCCTCAGTAGCCGGTAGGCATACCGACGTTTTTTCCCCTATTTGGCATGTGGCCAGGATGGTGTCTACCCTCCATACCGAGTTGGCAGGATACAGGACAGCAGAGTGCCTGATGAGGAGTCACTCTCATGGCGAGGCCATAGTTGCTCCTCGAGATCGTGAGCCCTCCGTGCACTCAGAGCGCCAGCGTAGCCGGAGTCCTAGACGTGGGTGTGCACCTTCGGAGGGATCTCATAGGGGTTGAGAAGCCACTTGGCTCTCTTAGATTATTTGTATGATGTATTTTGTATTTCCCGGGCTCTTTGAGCGTTTTGACCATGCTTAGCACATGATGGCATTGTACAGGAAACATTGATTATATATATAGATATTCTTTTTGGATCAGACTCTTGGTATCTATGTTTTTGTGATTCATTTCCACATGTAAACTATAATGTTGTTTTTATATGCTTTTCAGAATGTGTGCAAATGGAGAACAAAAGATACAAATGCTTTCTTTCTTTTTGTATTTTGTGATGCTGATATATGATAATGTAGACACAATGTGATCTTGAACTTTAGTTTCTATAAGCAATTTTTCAGTACTCCATATTTGTTTCGACAAAATGAGATGATAAACAGGTATGATGAGCAGATGAACTTGCCCCACTCCTAACTCCACGCAACTAGTAAGATGTGAGGGCTCATCACCGAGAGCTAGAAAGGGCACAAGCTATGAAATTTGTTGAATGGTAGTGATGAGAGATAGAAAAAGATTTGGTAGAACCAAATTAGGATGCTACAAACCTACTCTACTCAAGTCACTCCATAGTTTAGAATGCTACTTGCTTTGTGGTTTATCTAGACTTAGATCCGTAGATGGCCACATGGTAGACAAAATCTGGTTTTCAGGATTTTGAGCTCTCTTGGAATTTTGGACATTTGATTCATTTTTTTTTTGATGCAAGATTTCAAAGGTTCATTTGAATTGTTTTCTTATGACCTTCAATGTTTATTTGTCAAGAGGACCTCCTACACCTTTCCCCATGCTACTAGTAAGAAGATTGGGCTTTATCACCATGGACAAGGTACAAGTGAGTAAGGGCATTCCCATCCTTTCCCAACCCTACGTCACTAGTAAGAGACGCAAGCTCATCACTGAAGGTTGGTAGGGCAAGGAAATGTGTAATAATAAAATTTTCTATGTTTGATCTACATTTGATTTATATATTTGAGAAAAATGTCAGTATGTTCTTATTTCCAAAAAGATATGCATACGGGATAGATGTGACATGATGAAGCTTCTAGAACAGACCATAGGCAAGACACCTATCCTAGGAAGAAACCAAAAGTGAGAACAAGCATGTAGACCTTAGTACGGTTACCGTTAAGAATTTGTCATATCTAGCTTTATTTGGATGAAATGATTCAGAAATAGGTGATGATGTTTATGAAAATGAAGAAGTATGATTGGAAGGATTATGCCAATACCATCAGAAGTTTGTAATGCATTGCTTTGAGAATAAGTTCCTTGATCACAAAATTGTACGAAACAAGTGGACAAAATGAACCTAACTACATGAAGATGCAATGTAGATATAATTATACAAACAGTGCGGGTAGCTTATGCATAGAATCGTTTAAGATGCAAGGAATTGACTGTTTCATTGAATTCCTCGCCTTCCAGTGTACATAAGAGATATGCACCATTTCCATAGTCTTTCGTGACTTGGTATGGGCCCAACCATTTGGGCCGGAATTTCCTTCCTTCACCGGTCTTTTTATCAATCTGGCTGTCTAGTCTTAGAACTAGATATCCTTCATATATATCTTATTCATAGACCTTTTTATTATACTACCAACACATCCAGTCAGCATAAACTCTATGCCACTGTTTAATGTCTAACCTAGCCTCATCTAGGATTTCTAGTTAGGAGAGACGTGCTTCTCTATAAGCTTCTTCATCCAGAATCCCTTGTAATGAGATGCAAAGACTGGGTATTTCAACCTCAAGTGGGAGAACTGCTTCTGCTCCGAATACCAATGAGAAAGGAGTTGCTCCTGTTGGTGTTCTTATTGAGGTTCGGTGGGCCCACAAGGCTGGATAAAAATTTAAATGCCAATCTCGTTTGTTTTCTTTTACAGTTTTGAGGAGAATAGATTTCAACGTCTTGTTTGTTGCTTTAGCCTGCCCATTGGCTTGAGGGTAATACAGGGAGGCTGTATGATGGTTTATCTTAAATTTACTGCATAGCTCATGGACCTCATCAATTCTTAAAAGAAGTTCCATTATCTGAGATAATGATTTGTGGGACACCGTACCTGCAAATGATCTGGTTCAAAATGAACTTGGTGATCACGGCACCTGGTATAGTGGTAAGAGGCATAGCCTCTACCCATTTAGTAAAATAATCGGTGGCCGTGATTATGAAGTTATGGCCATCTGTAGACAAGGGAGAGAATTTCCCTATCAAATCTAGGCCCCATGTAGAAAAGGGCCATGGAGTTGCGATTGGTTGTAGAGCTTGTGCCAGCATGTGAATCTTGTGGGAAAATTCTTGACATTTATGACACTTGCATACAAACTCTACTGCATCCTGCTCTAGAGTGGGCCAAAAATAGCCCATCCGATGTATTTTGCAAGAGGTGGCGTGACCACTAAAGTGGCATCCACATATTCCACATGTGAGATTCATGGAGAATCTTCTTGGATTCTTCTATGTCAACACACCTTAGAAGCATTCCATCGAAAGCCTTATGATAGAGAACTTTTTCTATAATAACGTATTTAGCTACAATAATGCATAACCACCTTCTTTGTTGCGGTGTAGCACCTTCTGGATATGCATGGCCCATGATATAATTAATAATATCAGTATACCAAGGACATTCAGAGATGGGAGGTCTAGTTTCGACGTAATACATGCATTCATCGAGAAAGTCTAGATCTACTAGATCGCCTCCGTCCAATGGGTTATCAGCTAACCAATCTACAATGATTTGTCCCTTAACAGACTTCTGGTTTACAAAAGTTAATTTGAATTCACCCATTAAGGTTATAAAGCGTCCAACCTTTTTAGACAAAGATCCTTGCATGAGGAAAGTTTGTAAATGGTCTATTTTTACAATGACCCTTGTTTCTTGATTTAGCATGTAATGTCTTAAGCGTTTGGTTGTGAAGACTATGGCGAGGCATTCTCGCTCTGCTTGTGTATAACGTGTCTCATAATCAAGTAATGTTCAGCTGATAAAATAGATCGCATGTTCTCATTTGTCATCATCTTCTTGGGCTAGCATGCAGGCTAGCGAGACATTGGTAGCTTATGAATATAAGATTAAAGGGCGGTCTGGCTTAGGAGGCATTAGCGTAAGTGGTGACAACAAGAAACACTTAACTACTTTGAAAGCCTCATTGCAGTCTTCGGTGCAATCGATACTATACTCTTTCTTGAGTAGATTGTTGATTGGATGAATGGCAAAGCTTAAATCTGGGATGAATCTTCAGATTGCATTGAGTTTCCCAAGAAATGACCTGATTCCAGATTCATCCGACAGTGGGATCATTTCAAGAACAGCCCAAATTTTGGCTGGGTCTACATTGATCCCTCATGACGATATAATGTAACATAGGAGCTTCCCTCCTATTACACCAAATATGCATTTTTCTGGGTTTAGTGTGACTCCATATTCTATCAAATGTGAAAGAATGATGCGGAGCACTTCCGGGTGATCACAACACTTCCTATCCTTGGCCAACAAGTCATCCACATAAGATTCCATGATTTTGTGAATAAGGTCATGAAATATGTATGTCATTGCCCATTGGTATGTAGCGCCAGCTTTCTTGAGACCGAATGGCATAACGGCGTAGCAATAGGTTCCCCAAGGAGTTATAAACGTGGTTTTGGCTTGGTCTTGCTCAGATATTCTGATTTGATTGTATCCTGAGAATCCATCCATGAGAGACAAAAGATCAAATCTAGCTGTTGCGTCAACGATGACGTCTATGGATGGTAACGGGAAGTCATCCTTAGGGCACACCTTGTTAATGTCTCGAAAATCTATGCAAATGCATATCTTCCCATTTTTTTTTAGAACGAGAACGATATTAGATACCCACTGAGAGTAATCGATGGTTTTGATGAATCCCACTTGGAGGAGTTTCATTATCTCTTCCTTCACCATGAGAGCTACCTTGGGTTTCATTGGTCTCGATTTTTGTTTAATTGGCTTTGCATTTGATTTTGTGACGAGGTTATGTACTGCGTGTGTGGTGCAACCCCTGTCATTTCTTTATAATTAAATGCAAAATCCTTTTGATGTTCTTTGAGGATTCGAGTGTGTATTTCTATTTCTTTTAGAGTTAATGAAGATCCTAGTTTCAAGATCTTTGGTTCTTCTTCCGTTCTGATGTTAAGATCAATCATTTCTTCAATTAAAGAAGCATTACCTTCTTCAAACTCAGGCAGGGCTGGAGGTAGTTCCAGATCTTCTCCATTCTCTACCGCGTATATGTCGAGTTTCTTTTGCGGGGAAAGCTCTATCATGGGATTTCCAAAGTAAGAAGATGAATGTGGGATTAAAGACAAATCTACCACATGATGGGTGAGCTGTAACGCTGCATAGGTGTTTAAGTAATCAAGAGTATCTCTATCACTATCAACGTGATCTAAGCTAGTAGACTTGTTCTCAGCTATGTGCATTAGAAGAGGGTTTGTTGATGTTTTCTTTACTAATGGTTCAGTGCACGAAGGGATACTATGAAACGGGTGTCCTCCAACTCACTGCTTGGAGTGAAATGTGAAGTTGAGGTTGCTATCGAATCTGTGAGAAGATTTTGTTCTCGCGGGATTGCTTCAATTGATATGAAGTCAAACTCTTTGCTCAAATCTAATACTGTTGTTTTGTAGAGCTGTAAGTGTTCAGCTCTAGTCTCATACACCTCAGAGACTTGGTTTGCTATTAATTGAGAGTCTCCTAACACCCTGATGTCATTAACACTGGGCATTTTAGCTAGGATGAGGCCAAGGAGGAGGGCTTCGTACTTAGCGCCGTTGTTTGTACATTCAAAATTTAGTTTAAAGGAAAATGGTAGGATTTTTCCTTCGGGTGAAGTAAAGATCACACCTGCCCCAACCCCATAATGACATCTAGCTCCATCGAAATGAAGAGTCCAATATTTAATTGGGAAGATGGACGTTGGGACATTTGCTACGTCTATTTCGTCTGCTTCGGTTACTTCTACCATGCAGAGTTCTTTTGCTGGAAGAGAACCAACTCCTAGGGTATATCCCATGCCTACAGAATCAAATGGCAAGAAAATTGGTAGATCTTGTTCTAGCAATTCGACAATTTTTTCCATAGTTCCTAATGATACTATTTCTACAGTGTTAGCCTCTTCCTTGAGGGCTGGGATATTCTTGATTAGGTTCGTAACTTCTAACTCCATTGTAGGTACCAACTTTCCTTCCAGTTTCGAGTCGGTTGGCTTGTTAAGTTGGTTTGTTGGGAGTTCAAACTCAGAGTGAACGCCTGGTCTTTTCTTTAGGTCTACTAGGTGTATATCGAATGGTTTCAGATCACCTTTTGCTATGAATATCTTTCCTAAGTGCAAGAATATTACTTCTTGGAATAATGTAGAAGGGATTGCCTTCATACGGTGTATCCACAGGTCGGCCGAGGATCATATTATAGTTGGTTTCCCGATCTATAATATAAAACTCAGTTAGGATTGTTTTGGGTCCTAAGGTGACTGGTAGTATTATAGTCCCAATTGAAGTGGCTTTAAGGCTATCATAGCCTCTTAGCGTATTTCTGAGTCGTGGAACAATTTGTTTCTCCATACCCTAGATTTTGAAGGAAAGAGAAGGGGACTATGTTAACTGCTGCCCATCGTCAACCATTACACGTTTAACGTAATTGTTATAAACCCACACTTGCAAATGTAAGGCTGGATCACCTCTACATGCAATCTCAGTGTCCATTGGCATTTTTTTTATTTCGAATATAAACTTGGTATCCCTATCCGGCTGCCCCGGAGGGTGGATATCAAAGTCTATATGGTTTACCTATGTTTCAGGAGGTGGAGTGATGTTAATTAAATGACCTAAACCTAATGCTTCTAAAAGAGCAGCCCTGTGGGTAGGATAGTTCTTCAGTAAGTCCAAAAAGGAGATGTGAGAGAAGGTTTTTGATTAGGTCATTAATTAAATCATAGGTACCTACGGGTTTTACTAATATTTGTTGAATGTTATCCATGCCTCTAGCAGGTAACTTGGATTTGGCTGAGAGGAATACTCTTATGTCCTTGTTACAGCTTCTACGTGTAGTTCAGTGTCTAACTCCACTAAACTGACTATCTTGGGTCGTGGCTGACTTCCTAATTGTGGTGCTAACAGGTGGATTTAGTGAAGTCGAGGCTTCATGATCATTGTTTCCTGTCATTACGCTCTTTGTTCGTCCCATTTGGATTTAATTTGTTGTTATTATGATTTGGGAGTGGATCGTTGAAGATCTTGAGGGGTGCATTTTGAGGGGAAACTGCCCCTGTAAAAGTATTTGGCACTGGTGATGTAGGATCTACCAAGAACATATCTATGAAAAGTTGTCTTTGTTCCTCTGGAAAACGTTGCATGAACTTATTGTAATCACGGCAAGTCCTAGTGTCATGGCCTCAAATTTTGTGGAAACCACAATACGAATTGGGATTATAATTCCTACGTTGCTGGTTTGGCGCATATTGTGGTCCAAAACTCTTATTAAACCGTTGACCATTAGGATTTTGTGCATTTGTTGTCTTTGGTTTTGGTTTTGGTTCTGATATCCAGTTGAATTTTGACTTGGACCATGTGTCTGGGTCTGCCTTTGTTGTTGTTGTTGTTGTTGTGGATGATTAAAATCCACTGTATTGATTGTCAGGGTAAAGTTGTTGTTTCGTTGATTGTTAATCGGTAGGTGGAGCATTTACAACATTTGTTTTTTTTGTTTGGTTGGTTACTCCATCTGTGGTTATGCCATGATTTTTGTTAAGGATTTTAGGTCCTTGATTGACATTTGTGGTAGTAGGATAAGTCGTAGTATTCTGGCTGGGGGTGATTAGCCTCCCATTTGTTCCATACGTCTTACGACCACTATCTATTTCCGCTTGATCTATTTGGAGAGCGCTCTCAAGTACTTCATCATAAGTCCTTAGTGGGAACTTCTGGACTTCCTCCTTTACCTCTCTGCTGAGAGAATGAAGGAATAAATCACATAGTTCCATTTGGTCCATATTTGGAGCACTTGCTGAAGAATAAAGGACTGTACGCCATCTTTGGATGAAGTGAGCAATAGATTCATTGTGTTCTTGTTTAATGTGCAAGAACTCCCTGATTCCTGTTCTCAATAGTTTTTTCATGTCAAACACCTTGATGAACTCTAAAACAAGTTGTTTAAACGAATGTATGGAAGCTTCAGGTATTCTGTAATACCAATTGAGGGCAATGCCCTCTAACATTTTGGGAAATATTTTAGCAACAACCCCATCCCAAGGGAGCAGTTCTCGAATAGTTGTGGCGTAGGCCTTGATATGTACATTCAGGTCTCCTTCCCCTTTATATTTGGGAAAATCAGGAAGAGGTCTTGGAAGCATGACACTTCGTATATTGAAGTCTAAGGGTTCTTTCAAATATTCTGAATAAGTCCCTATCGCATAGGTTTCGACCATTGATGGTGCCTGCTGAGGGGGTGGAGGTGGGATGGTTTGTTGGTATGGCATGGCATATGCATTTGTAGGGGCATAAGGTAATCCCTGTGGTTGAGTGAACATGTCCAAGAGAAGAGAACATATCTCCTTGTAGGTGATTTGGAATATATGTTCAAGTATGGAGGAGTATTGCCCAGGAATGGATTATTTTGTACTAGACCGGGAGGTGTCATATTTTCCACTGGAATGGTGTTAGAAAACGTGGTTCTAGTTGGGGTTTGTTGTGAATACTGAGGAGGCATGCCCAACGTGCCTATTCCTGTGAGGAGGTCTACTTGGCCAGGATGATGCGAAGGATTGGAATTTCCTACCTGCATGAATTGAGAATTTTGACTTGCTTGAGCAAGATCTAACCCTCTAACTTTTTCTACTAAATTTGAGATGACTTCATCTGGAAAAGTCACAGTATTTTTCCTTAGTGGAATGTTTGTTGTATATCCTGAGGTTGTATAGGCATGTGGTACCCTACTATGAATTAATCGTTACCTTGCCAAGTTTCACTGAGGGTATTTCCTATAGGTAGCGGCATGGAGGTGTTTTCTTGAAATGAGACCTCGGGTTGTGTTTGTAAACTTCCTATAGGTGGGTACATACTCTGAGAGTGTTGTCCATTCCTGGCATAACGCACTAAATGTTCATCATCTAAAAATGGATATGGATCTGATTGTCTACTAATTTGTGGTCTAAGCAATACCTGAGGAGATGAACCAAATTCTCCTATAAACGTCATGGTGTTCGAGCCTGAAGGCTCTGGTGTTGTATTTGAGCGAGCTGATCCAAACTCCTCTATTTGGAAAGAAGAACTATATCTAGTCCTTGGGGATGGAGTTTGTGTTGACAATTGGTTAGTTGAATAGTTGTCACCCCATGCTGAGAGCGAGGGTGATGGCTGTCTATTTAGTTGATCGTAATATGCTTCAAGACCTAGGAGAGGTCTGCCATATGTGTCAAATCTCTGACATATTTGGGGGGTATATGAATACCTGCAGAATAATGGGAAAGAGCGAAGGTGGATGGAAGAAAAATGAAACACTAAACGGGGAAAGGTAAAAGGGAAGTAACTGTTCCGTTCACATTGGGTTCAAATTTTATGAAGCTGATGAAGGCTAACGAGGTGGAAAAGATGAAAAGTATATACTAATGGGATGAACAAGTAGAAATATGACTCTGAAGCAGAAAGTAGAAAGTGTTCCATTTCACATCGGGTTCACTAATTTTGTACGATGGAAAAGTGACAAGCTAGCATGGGAATCTACAAGTAACTCTTCCTCGCACCCGACCTCCTGAGGTCATGCCGAGACAGCCGGTGGGGATGGAATACACGTGGGGTGTAGATAAGCTAGTTAGGAAATCTTATGTCTTCGACGCGCACTAATGGAATTTGTGAATCTAAGGTAAAGAAGGCCCTCCTAACCTAAACTGGCATGATAGATCATTCGGTGAGGATGACTGCTCGAAGGCTCTAATCAATATCGAGCTATGGCGTGATCCGATCTATAGGTTGTGGGATACGGGGAAAATGACCTGGAATTATTTCGTGTATATCTCCAGATAGGGTCATAGGATGGATGATGGATACAGTGGATTCTATAGTTGATTCTCTGGTCTAGTCTAGAAATCTTTAACTTTGTTAGCTGCTATATCTAACAAGGATAACTATGTGATAATGATAGGTGGAAGTGGAGTGGATCTAAATACTGATGTGCGTAAACCAGCATCAATGTCAGATTGACCTGTAGGTCCATTGGGTTGTGGGATTTGTGGATCACAACCGTAGATTCGTGGTTGTTGTGGACCTTCAATGGTCATATGTAGAATCAATCCCTAATCCCTAATATCCAATAGTCAGTATGCATTTTCAGCCTATATATTTAGAACTGTAAGTTGTGCAATCTTCTCAGAGTACCTTACAGGTGTTCTAGCAACCTGAATTCTTAAGCTAGTGTCTATGTCAGTGAGAATGTCTCCTGCGTCTGGCTGTGGGACCAAAGGGTCACAACTGAATGTTTGCTCTCTTTCAAGCCCTTCTATAGTGATGTGGATATTTATCTAGGATAATCTATAGTTTGGCTGATTTGACCAAAATGTGTGTTCTTGGTTGTCTTCTATGTTTAACCTTCTTAACTGTGAGCTAATCTGTTGTAAGTCTGCTATTGTTCGGAAGACTTGGATTCTAAGATTATAATCTATATTAGCTATTACCGTAGCAAGATTGGGATGAGGCACTGATTGGCTTGAATACGTGTATTCTCTAGGCTCTCTAGGTCCCGTGATTGTCATGCAAAAGAAATAATGTAAATCTAACTATATGCATAGAATAAACTATCTATGTAAAGATACATCTACAGTATATATGACTTCTCTATTTTTGTATGTTTCTAATAAACTATTTGAACAGATCTTGAAAGAGTAACTATTTAATATATCTAGAAATTGATAACTAAACTAATAATGAACTTTAAATAAACAAAGCAAGCTGAGTGTAGCTACTTATCTATGCAGTTGTAAATATATTCTAAACAACTAGATAACTGATCTAATCTATTTGAAAGACTCTCGATCCTACCTCAAAAGTTAGGAGTGAATCATAGTTTCTTAGAAACTATCAATCCCCATAGCTTCCTCGGAAATATCGAAAGTGAGATTAACTAAAATGAAATGATTGACTACTCTATTTGATATGTTTTAACTAGAACTTTGAAATCTTGAACCTAGGTTTTACAAAACATTGGTCAATCCGGTGGCGTGTGACTTTTTCCCCTTCAATGTGAGATCTCCTCGTTCCTTCGTGCTCACGTGAATCCAGAAAAGTGAGTAATGCTAGCATCAACAAGGAGTAGGTATTGGAACAATGGTGGCTTTGGATGTAAACTAAATACAATGCGAATAGAAGAGGGATAGCGGAAGAGAACAGACCTTGGCTTATGTAATTCCTAGTGGGATTTATTATGAGTCATACAACACAAAACATCTAGAACCTGAAACTAATCCTATTTAATGGATAGAACCTATAACTCTAATGGCTTCAGACAGAAAATCAAACTATCCTATTCTCAATTGAATTACGTGAAATAGTAACAACACTAGCAAAAGAAGATCATGTGGATTCCTAACAGCTAAAAAACACTAACCATGCATGAAATAAATAAAACTATGAATCCTAAGTAAAATTGTAAAGACTAAGCTATTGAAATGAGAAACTGAGAGGCAAATTTGAGGGGCCATTTTCTTTAGCAAAAGCTAGCAATTTATAGAATTCCCATTTACCCAAAGTTGAAAGCTGAATAGAAATCTTTAACCATAAACAATGCCAAAACACTATTCCAGGGAACCAGAATCATAAATACAAGAAAAGGTGGTGAAAAAGATCTAGTAAACATTGAATTTTTATGTGAGTCGCAGTTAAAAAGAACATTCTAGAAAATGCATGAAGGACCACCACCCTGCCTAGGCCGTGGTGGTTACAGAGACCGTCGCCCTGCCTGGGCTTTGGTCACGAGACTGCCACCCATGCAGGTGAGTGGTTTCATCACTAAAGATCAAAACACAAAGAAAAAGGAGGGGAGAAGAGAAAATAAAGCATGCAAGGGCTAAGCGAGGCATGCAGGATGTTAACGCATACTTGGAGAGATTTTTCAGATCCTGAACACCTTGCAAGGAGACCTATATCATCATTAGGGCACATGTAACTATGTTTTAGTGGTGCAGTATCATATAATTTTGGGTACATACATGGGCTTGTGGGCCCCAGGAAGAAAAGTTTTCCAAAGGCGGGCCTGTAGGCCCTGGGAAGAAATTTTTTCCAAAGGCGCAAGGGACACGTGACACGTTTTTAAGCCAACGCAGGAAGGCAGGTTGTCGGGGGTAATTTGGTTTTCAACTCTTTTTGTAATAAGGGAAAAAAGGTTTAAAAACATCTGCGCCTTCGTTGATGCCTAGAGAAGCCACGTGTTAGGTCTAGAAGCTCCAAGTGGGAATGTGGACTGTTGGGGAAAACTTAGAAATATTGACATTTGTGTTAAGAAAACGTGAAGGCTAAAAACAACCCGCGTCTCTGCCGACAACAAATGAAGCCATGTGTCAGTTCAACAGTGACTTGCGGGAAGGCGGGCCGATGGGGAAACTGAGGAATTTTTGCCAACCATTTTCCAAAGGTGATAAGGTCTAAAACCATTCACACCTCCGCTGACGCCTAAAGAAGTCACGTGTCAGACCTACATTGACAGGTGGGGAAGTGGACTGGCAAGGAGACTTAAGATTTTGTGCCAATTTTCAAAAAGAAAATTTTCGAGGTGCAGGCCCATGAACCCACAGAAGTGTTTTCCCAAAAGCAAATTGGCAGGGCTGCGGGGCCGTAGATGAATATTTGACTTTTTGCATTTTTGCAAAAAAGTTCCCTAAGTAATTTTTGGGCCTGCGAGTCTGGTTTACAAAAATTTCCCTCCCTTTTTTTTTAAAAACTCAACGAAGTAAAAAATTTAGAAGGCCATAACTTTCAACTGGAATCTTGGATTTGGAAAAATGAGGAATTTTTGGAAAGGGATAGAACTCATCTTTGCATAGGAAACATCAAAATTCATTTTTGACAAACTTAAATGGGTGAATTTGAGAAAAATGTCTTTCCTGCCATTAAAACATGAATTAAACCTTTTCAACAACCAGACATGATTTGATCCGCCATTTTTTCTTCTTAAACTTTCCAAACAGACATGGAGAGTTGCACTTACAGGATTTTAAATGGATTGCAAGGATAAAATATCAATGGTTGAGTATTCAAAAATGATTTTCCTTTTCTTTTATGTGAAATTGCATTATTTTGCCTATTGCCCGATTAAAGATGAATTGTGTAAATTGTAAAGGCAATAAAAAATATTTTGCAATGTGTTTTGATCATCCTTAGTTTATTTTAATATTTTATATTTTCTTTCATTGTTGCAGGGTACTCTGTCTTTTTTTTTTATATATTTATTTGCAGGTTTTACAGTGAATCCAAATGGAAAACATACTTAAACCTGAATTGATCTATTTTCATTTACCATACTCTAAATGTTAAATTCATTTAAATCTAATTTACAATGTTTGACTTTAATTCATTTAATACGCGAAAAGCAAGAATGTAATTCTATTTTCAAAACGTGCCAATCAGACCATATAGAGGAATGTAATAATTTTAACACAGGCATTTCCAGCCTTCAACAAAGAGTTTACAATATACTTACAACAAGAAGTTTTAAACAAGATTAACACCATTTGATGAAAGGTGAATCAACATTCAATTAAATGAAACAATTCCTTTTATTCCTCCCTCCACAAATAACTCCCTCCACAAATAACTCTTATTCCTCCCCACAACTCTTATGCCTCCCCACAAAGATCCCCATAGTCTTCTCCTACGCCACACCTAGGCAATCTACCCAACCAACCAACAAATGTACCAAACATTCAAAACATTCACAAAAGCACAATACAAGAAGAAAACCTTTTTACAAGATTCAAGCTCCTACCTCTCCATGATAGAGCTTAATCCAAATGTTCACCTTTTTTTAGATTGTTTCTTTGAATCGTTGACGAAACAGATAGGGTAACGGGCGTAGGAGGAATACTTGTTCAAATTTTGGTTGATGGGTTGTTACGCGCGTATGACTTATGAATCCACAACTGACCGTGAGAGCTTCCTTTTGGCTAGGAGGAACTACCAGTAATAAAAGTAAGACCACCAAAAATAATTAAACAATATGGGTAGTGAACTGACTAGCGTGAACTAGATCTGGGAAGTATTTCCTAGATGGCTGTCAGTCCACTGTTTTAAACAAATTAATGTTGAAAACAAGTTAAATCATATTGTTATTTTAAAATGATTTAGGTATCTCACTTAAAACACAATAAGAAAACAAATCTAATCTAACAGGTTAAGTTATAATAGAATCCACAGGTCAAATGGTTGGTTCTCGGTTCTGCAGGTCTGATAAAGGTTTCAGGTAAAGGTCACAAGTGAGTGAAGGTGAGGTGAAATTAGGTGGATAGGTCTCTGTTTAAGGCTGTGTAGGCAAACACAGAGACCGACGTCGGTCAGGGGTGACAAACCGCGTTTAGGTATAACTGGCGCCGATTACTGTGAGATCTAGAAATATCACAGAATGAGGTTTTGGTCTTCTTTGTGATTACACAAAGAATTTAGTTGGTTGGGAGGAGGTATTAGGTGACTAGGATAATTTTTTACGAGGTTTTAATGGGTCTATGGAGGTACAAAATGTTGGAGATGGTCAATAAGGAGCAAGATAAACAATGGGTGATAAAACAATGATGAAATGAAATAACCAAGAAAGTATGATGTTGTACTTACTTGGATTTTGTTCCTAAAGGCTTGTGTGTGATGGATGGAGGTGCTGATGGTGGGTTAAAGGCTGCAAGTGATTAGAAACTGAAGAAAATCTTCTGCATGGGCTGCATGCACACTCCTCTTTTGCTTGGATAGTTCAGAAGGTGGCTGGGATGGTTGTGTAAAAGAAGATGTTCAATCTCTTTTCTTGGATATCAGTTCTTGCTGAAATTGGCTCTTTGAAGATGCGTTATCTCTCTGAGATGTCGTTATTACTCTTCAACTTTCTTGTTTTGTTTACCAACCTCCTTCTTCCAATTTCCAACCTTGAGAAATAAGGTTGTTTTGAGTTAAAAGGGGTAACCGACGGCGGTCTAGCTTAACTTGAAACAGTTAGGGGTAACCGACGTCGGTCAAGGCGAGATTTTCTAGGTTTACTAAACTTAGGGAGATCCTTCTGATTTCCTCATATCTTGTGTGTTTATCCCACGGATAAGGCTGGGAGATTCTTGTGAACATGCGGGAATGTCGTTAGAGGGAGTGTAGGCATTGATTTTTAGGGTTTGGGTAAGTCTTAGTTAGTTATGGTAACTTGCTAAGAATAGTTCTTAAGTTGAGTTAGCTTGGTGAGGTGTCTAAGTGAACTATATGTGTAGGTATTATTTAAATAAGATATTTAAATAATAAATATAGTGAGGATAATGAGTTAATTTAATTAAATTAATTAAATTAATACTAATGAGGTGAAGGGGCCATGGCTAGGTGAATGTGATGAAGGGTGCTTATTTGTCGAGGGACCAAAGGGGAGTGTGACCTAATTTTAGTGTCTACACCAAAAGTTCAACAACAAGTTTTTCCAATCCAAATAGTCCAAAAGCACCAACAATCAACAAGTATTCATAAATCTCTAGCTCTCTCTAATTGCAAGACCACCAAAACCCAGTGAAGTAACCCCCAAAACAACAAAAGAATTCGAATAAATAGAAAAGGGATAGAGGAGGATGAGGTTACTCCATGTAGGATGCCACATCATTCATCCTCAAATCCACATCACAAGTCAACTTCAAATTCCAAGCACAATTAAAAAGGTGGGTGAATAAATGCACCTTTTTACTTACACACACAATCCAAGTCCACACCCCAAGGACCAAAATTAATTTCATGCAAGAAGGTGGAATAAAAACTTACAACTTGCCTTCCCAAAATACACAATGAGGCCTAATTTTGACTCCCCAACCCATATCTAGGGTTGGTGTAACAATTTAAGAGGTGTGGGACAAGTTTAACTTGTCCCAAAAGCCTCCAAAATCAACCCCTAATGACAGATCCGAATTTCAAAAGGAAAGCGGAGTGTTTCACACTCAAGTTACTTACACATTACTTACAAAACATAATCCAAGAGCCGTAAGATCTAATAAATGCATTCTTTTGACCCATTTTATTTATTTAACAACATGATTATACACTAATCTTGACACCAATAATTAAATAATGAAGGGGAAAATACATCACTAAATAAACACATACTAAAATTAAACAAAGGAACTAATTAAAAGAATACACACAACCCCTTGGTCACATTCGAAGGTGATCCCCCCCATGGGAACCCCTAACAACAATACAAACATACACAAATAACAAACACACGTTGCCATGGTGACCCTTGTTGAATTCATCTATAATTCCAATGTGGTTGGTCTCCAATCCCCCGATGTTTATTGTGACATGTTTACCTGCAAAACATAACACCTCCTTTCAGCGTTGTGGCCACATCAAATCATCTAAAATAAATATACAATATAACTCCAACGTCATCTATATATGAATCAAAACATCATCAAATAGGTAACATCATCATTTACAATTTCATCAATAACCATATGATGATAAAATTAGTTCAATTTTCTAGGTCTACTCAATATGAAAAAATATCACATGTCCGAAAACACACACACACACACACACACACACACACATATGACCATATTAGCAACATAAGAACATCAGTATAATATGTCCCCAATACTCTACATGCATCACAAATGAATCAAAATCAACAACATTCCATGATCTCTAGTGTCTAACATCATACCAACTCAAAATCTACAATAATGTCCATAAATATAGTTGACAGTATCATAATCAATAACAAAAGGTGTCGAAGGGAAGTGGGCACTACAACTAGTGTTCTGAAAGATAAAAGATGAAATAGTAAAGCATCAACTGGGATGTAGGGTGTAAGAGGCCAAGAAGAAGACATGAAAAAAGACAAAGAGGCCAAATACAACTATTAATTGTTAGTTTTCTATCTTAGGAATCATATGAATAGTTGTAAGTGAGTAAGACTTAGAAATGTACCCAAAGTGCATGATTTACTGTCTAAATTTGCCACTACTTTATATTGTTGAGAGAATGATTGATAACATAAAATAGATAAGATATGTGTACCTGATAACCATGTAGATTGATGGCAAAAGTATCTCGAGGAGACAAAAAAATTCGTGGAGTGATAAAATTGAAGTATGAAAGCTAAAGCTAGGAAAGAGGAAGTGACTAAAGGGGTGAAAAGAGTTATTTGTGTACCATGTTGTACCTATTGTCGTGCTTGTCTTGTACTTGAGAATACTACTTGTAAGGACAGATCTACAAAAAGAAGAGAAAAATAGTAGTCAAATTCATGTATGTGAAAAATTTGATCCAAATATGTAAAAAGCATGTAATATAAAAAATGTAAACATGTGCACTTGATCCATGATGAGTAAAAGGATAGAATAGATCCCAAAAATGTTGAAGAAGGACGGAGTGTTTTTGTCAATCTCATGCCAAAAGAGAGTTTTTTAGGTGATCTCATGTCAAGTGAGAGTTATTTGGGAAATCTCATGCCATGACAGAAGAGTGTTCGGGAGAAAAGTGAGACTGGACACTAGCCACCCAAGCGCTCCTAACCAATATGGATGCTCTTGTCCCCTTTTGTTTTTGTTCTTATTTTAGACATTTTTTAGTCAGCATGTCATGTCATTAATGTCAAAATTATAGCAAGAGATCCCTATATAAATACAACATACATACCATTATATGGGAAAAGCAATTTTTATCAAGGGATATCTATCTACATATCTCAAGGGACTACATTTGGGCACATTTTTCTACTTACACACTGCATAGGAAGGGGATGTTTTAAATTCCATCCCACAACATTTGCATTGTGTTTAGCTACTACCCTCTATATTGGTGTCATCAGCACGAGGGAAACTTTATAGGATTAATGCACACATAATCATATAGAACTACATTGGGTCTAATATGGAGTGCGGTGCTTAGATGTAAGTTCATCATTGTGACAGTTGAGGACATTCTGACCCCTCATATTACATCTTTCATTTCAAGATTTGATTTTGTTTTAAGGATTTTGTATTACAGATTTACAAGAACTCCTATAGTTTAAAGTGCAAATTTTAGGTGATCATTGGTGAATAAGTGTGAAGCCCTAGCGATAGTGTAAGAAATAGATCCCAAGATTTTATCTAGTCTACAACGCCCAACAAAGGTAAAGGATGCCTGCAGGTGCCCTTGCCCCTATCCAGATGCTTATGTTAAGGCATTAACGAGTATCTTTGCATTATTTTGAATGTGACTGCGACAGTCTGTGTTTCTATTTCATTACATTCTTTAGTCTAGAATCACTTCGAGATAAGATAAATTAAGGTAAGTGCCCTATCTATTGTATTTAATTTCGTATAAAAATCAAATAAATTACCTAGCATTTGTATATAATTGTATATTATTTATAGCAGGTCTTTGCTTTTAGATTTAAATAAAATTTTCACATTTTGTTAATTAAGTTAAGGGCGGTCGCTGATTCATCTATCCTTGAAATGGCCATACACCAAGATAGAAAAAATTTCAAGTGGATAAGGAAAAATAATCCAGTCCTAGCTCACTATAGATGACCCAAAAGTGCAAGCAAACCAATCCAAGAAATAATAATCTCTAAGCCAAGACGCAAGATGTAATAAATCTAGAAGCTAAGTGAGTAGATGTAAGTTGGAAAAAAAGAGAAAAGATATCGGTTAGTTCCTTTTTAAATTTTTGTGATTATACTGATGAGAAAATGTGAGTTGGGGTATTTATATTGATGTCATCGCTCGTGGAAGCAGGTGTCAACGAGGATTTCCAATTTGCATAGACATAATCACCCGCAGGCAATGACATCGACAAGGGAGGAAAATGCAAGGTGGAGATGTGAAAAGAGTCATGAAGAATAAAAATGATGAAAAATGAAATAAGAGAGGTCATGAGAAAACAAGACGTCGAAAGAATGTGAGGGAAAATAAAAGGAATATGATCAAAAGAAAACACATAAATGGGACCAAAAGTTTTTCTCTCTCCATGTATCATCCCTAACTGAATGGTTATGTGAATAACCATACCACTATCCCGAAACAAGCCCCTTAAGGAACTTGTTCCCGAGAGAATAAATACATTAGCGATCTCTAACCTTGAAAGATAAATTGTTAGTAACATTTATGAAAATAGAAAGTGTAAGATTTTAGGTGTATATATATGCCTCAACCATTTATTACCACATGTCACAAGAGAAAAAAATGGGGTAGTCAGCAGAAAGAAGAATATATAACACTGAAACTCAAAGTAATATTGAAAGTGAAATAAAGGACTATCTGAAATGAAATATCCATACTAATGCATACCCGATAGTTCTAATGATCCTACCATGTATGAGCACATAATAGACATGAAAATAGAAAGCGTAAAATTTTAGGTCTATACATATGCCCCAATCGTTGATTACCGCATGTCACAATAGAGAAACATGGGGTAGTCAATGGAAACAATACATAACACCGAAACTGAAAGTAATGTTGAAAGTAAAATAAAGGACTAGCTGAAATGAAATATACCTGCCAATGCATACCTGATATAGCTAATAATCCTGCCATGGATGGGCATAATCGATGTTTCTATAACTCTGGAGAAGTAAAACTGAAAAGAAACACTAGAGGATAATTAGTAAAATAAGACATAAAATCACCTAGCTAGGGGTCCATAGCACGGATGTCATGTCATAGGAATTTGGAAATATATGGTTGAAATGTGTGATTTTTGGCCAAGGAGAGAAACAAGGAGTGTACCATGTCAAAAATAATAGGATAAGATCATGATCCCAATGCAATCACTAATGGATTATGCGGAGATTGAGAACTAAAATGATGGATATTTAAAGATCAAGGACCATCACAGATAAATTAAATAGAAAGATTTAAGTTTATATATACAATTTTTGAGGTTGATTTCTTAGTACTATTTCTAAAATTAATAGAATTGAGCTCTAAAATTCCAAATTTGGAGACTAACGAGATGAGATGGCTCGAGTATGAGAAGGAGTCTAAGATCGACGAGGAGGTGCACACAGTAGAGCATAACCATGGGTAAGTTGATGCATTTAATTTTCTAGGTAGATTATTAGAAATTTGAGTTTTTGGGAAATGTAAAGTCACTAGAACTCCATTTTAAGTAAAACTTACCTCATTAGGAAGATTAGGACAAAATGCAAGTGGTTTTGGGAGGGATTTTATTGTAGATTTGTTGTTTTGTAAATTTTTACATTTTCACTTTTTAAAAGACGTAGATGTACAAATTTAAACACCCATCGTCCCCCCTAAAAAAATAGGGCCGATGGAATTGGGATATTTTGAAATTATTAAAAGGAGCCTATGGCGTATACCAGAGGTCTCAATGGCATAGAAAACATTATAAAGCATGTTGATGTGAATCAAATTGGAAGAGGTTGAAATACCTTCAAAACACACACAAACTATTTGTAAAAAAACAAGATGTTTAAAAATAGATTTCTTCTCATTCTAAATTCCACAATAATGGTGTACATCCTTAGAATCTTTCTTTTTATTTCACATTACCTATAGAAAACCCTAAAATGCAAAAAAACAATAAAATGCTAAAAACAATAAAATCCCAAAAATTACCTACTAGTAAAACACAGCGGATGGGCCCCAAATTTTACGTACCAAATACATATTTGTAAATAAAGGATAAACAAAATGTAGGATTATTATCATAAAGCATAGAAAAAAACTTAAAACTCTAAGTCCTAAACAAAAGCAAAAAACATTTAGATTTAATTTTAAACCACTAGACGAAATAATATGGCCCTGAAAATAATCCAAAATGGATACAGCTTGTGAGAAAATGTTTGTCACAACATATTCCTAATTAAGATCTATCACCTTGAAAATTTTCAAGATGATCCAACGGTCATATCCAAAGTTATTGCCTTAACAAGTTATGCTCATGCATCATTCTCCCTTGTGAAAAGAATTTTGTTCTTGCGAATTCAGTTGATGGAATTCATCTAATTTTCCATTATCAATCTTCGTTAACTCCTTCTCTAGAATTCAAGTTTTGTTTTCTTGCTAAAAACCTTCCCACTGAACCTAAATATCTATTGTAGCTCCCATGTCTAGTAGTGATTGTCTTTTGGTCCAAGAAATACATTACCTTTTCCTTTTGCTTCTTTGGTAGCTGTTACTCCCAATTTATTCCTTCCTCCTGAATGAAATTTTCCTCATGTCCTAGAAACATATATAAGTCAAAAACATTAAAAACTGGTGAAAGAACAAAATTCTTAGGTAGCTCCACCTTGTAGGAATTATCACTCATTTTCTTCAGAATACTACATGGCCCAATCTTCTAATACTTTAGTTTATTATATGTCCCTTTTAGATACCTCTCCTTTCTAAGATGAACTATCACCATATATCCTTCTTCAAATAAATTTATTCTCATATTGACATCTAAAGCTACTTTAGTTTGTGCATTACTAACTTTAAGATTTTCTCTCATTTCTTCCTACAATTGTAGAATTTGTTCTATAAATGCTTTTGCATCATCGCTAGTTTTATCTTCACCGGTTAGCACAATTAGATTTATGACCCCTTTGTGATTCCTACCATATAAAATCACGAAATGGGACCTCCCTATTAACCTGTTTACCGAGATTTTATAAACAAACTCATCTTTTTAAAGCTAAGTCCCATTGTTTTGGCTTTTCTCCATCCATGAGATTTCCCAATCTTCTGTTCACAAATTTTATCTGCCAATGAGTCTGGAGGTGATATTCACTATTGAACTGTAGTTGTGTCCCCATTTTCCTCTGCAGATTATTCCAAAACTAACTCAAAAAATTTGTGTCCCGATCCAAAGTGATCTTTCTTGGAACTCCATGTAACCTTATCATTTCTGAAAAAACTAATTTGCAACTCTGGAAGCATCATTAGTTGTTTTACAAGTAATGAAATGCATCATCTTAGAGAATATTTCAACCAAAACAAAGATATAACCATTCCCTCATTGTGTGTTATGAATTCATAACACAAAATCCATACTCAAATCAACCCATGGCCTTGCAGGGAAAGGTAAAGGCATATACAACCCAATATTCTATGCATGGCACTTAACCATTTGGCACACTCTAAATATTTCTATGATTCTACTTATGTCCCTCTTTACCTTTGACCAATAATAAGTTTCTACAACAAGAGTAATTGTCTTACTTATGACAAAGTGTCCATCCAATGCCTAGCTATGCAACTCTCTTATAATATTTTCTCTCATCGAACTACCAGGGATGCATAATTTTTTTCCCCTAAATAAATAATCATCCTACATCAAATAATCAAAAGAACCACTACCCACTGTAGGGTCCTTACATTGTCTCACAACATCACCAAAATTTGTATAACCTCCATACAATTCCTTAACTACCTCAAACCCTACTACTTCATTTTCCATTGTTATCAAAAGTGCTACACACCTACTCATGGCATCAATAACTTGTATCTACTTACCTGACTTATTCTTTAATACAAGTATATTCTTGCAAAAATGAAACTCACTTAACATGCATACTATTTAGTTTCTTCTATGTGTTTACACACCTCAATGCTTCATTGTCAGTAAAAAGTAAAAATTCCTTAGCTAGAGAGTAATGTATCGAATGCCTTAATGCCTGAACAATATCTTAAAATTACACATCATAAGTACAATATTTCCTCTTGATTTAATTTACCTTCTCACTGAATAATTCCATTGGTCATCCTTCTTGAATTAGAATAATTCCAATCTCGACATGTAAGGCATAAAAATCAACCTCAAAGACGTTGCTAAAATATGAAAAATACCAAAACATGTGCCTCTGACACTTTCTTCATAAAAAATTCAAAACTATCTATTTCTACCTTGGTCCATACAAACTCCTTCCCCTTCATACACTCTATTATGGGTGTAGTATTGCTACTAAAATTCTTGATGAACTTACTATAAAAAGTTGGTAATCCATGAAAAGTACGAACCTCCATCACATTCTTTGGAATAGGAAATTCCAAAATCACTTTCAATTTTTCGTCATCCATCCTCACTCCATCGTCTGAGAAAACAAACACAAAAAAACTAGACCTTTGTATAGAAATCTACACTTCTTTAAGTTTGCATACAGACTCTCTTTACGTAAGAGTTCTAACACCAATTTCAGATATAACAAGTTTTCTTCCACTGTCTTACTTAATATCAAAATATCATCAAAATAGACAACAAACTTACCATTGTATTCTCGGAGTACTCTTTTCATCAATCTCATGAATGTACATGGCGCATTAGATAGACCAAATTTCATCACCATCCACTCGTACAATCAATATTTTGTTTTGAAAGCCATTTTCCATTCATCCCCTTCACGGATTTGGATTTGATAGTACCCACACCACAAGTCAATCTTACTAAAATATTAGGCTACTGCTAGCACGTCCATCATATCATCCAATCTTCGAATTGAGAACTGATACATAATTATGCTTATGGCCCTATTATCCTCACATATTCTCCACTCTCCATTCTTTTTGGCATTCAATAGCATTGGAGTAACACATGGACGCATGCTTTGTCTGACTAAGCCTTTCTCTATTATATCTGTTAATTTTTATTTATGTTTAATTTTACGAATTAGTATTTTTTTATTATTAATTTTTAGTTTTTTTCAATTTATTATTTTAAATTTAGAATTTTTGTTCATTTCAATTAATTTTTTTTATTGATTTCTATTTTTATTAAATTTTTCATCAATTCTTAGTTTTTATTAAATTTTAAATTGTTATTTTATGTTTAATTTTTTTTAATTTGTAAATTTTTATTATTTATTATTTATTATTAAGTTTATGAATTTCTATTTTGTAAATTAATTTTAAATTTTGAATTTTTGTTGATTTTAATTTTGAATTTTTTATTAATTTCAATTTTTAATTCATTGATTTTTAACTACTTTTTAATTTTTAATTTATTTTAATTTTAATTTTTGTTTTTTATTATTATTTTTAAATTAAATTCTACTTTTTGTTAGATTAGGTAATAGTTTGGTTTTGAGGGGACCAAAAAACTGAGTAGTACAAACTAGAGAACAGATATATCAGTGAAGGAACCAAGAACAAGCCTTTATCAGTGGTTGAAAGGGAAAAAGAAGGACCAGAAAGAAGAGAAAACAAGAGCTAGGCCAAAAGACAAAAAAAAGAGAAACCAAGCTAAAAGATTTAACGTGACAACGATTAGATCCCAAAGTCAATGGCCCTCCAAGAGCAGCTTTGCATCACAGACACGAATCGCGTCAATTTTTTACGGTGGACCATAGTCAAACCACCAACATCAATTCTGGGGTCATTCAACCCCCCAAGGAATCTCCATCAACCGCAAGGTAAACTTACAGTAAACCAAGCTCTGAATTAACACCTCCTGTCGTAGTACTGGCTTGAGCAAGATGCCAAATCTGTAGATCAAGAGACCTAAAAACCTAGTCCTTCATGAGGCTACATCTATCTTTTTTCCCATCACTAGAGAGGCTGTAGGGGACAAGCATTAAAACTACTTCAACTTCTTTAGTACCTCCAACGACCCCCATCATCTCATTAATGCCTTTTTAAAGTTTGAAATACAAATCTCCCGCCCAAAGGAACCATTGGAGGGGGAGAAGCCCCCACCAACACCCCACTTTTCACCACCAAGCCACCACCTCCACCTACTTCTCCAACGCCATCGCAAACAAGTTCCCCATTTGCAGTAGTGTTCTCATCTTCAAGAAGCACCCCATCTGGATTCACCATGTTCACTAAGCACCCCCTTCATCAACCTCTACCCCGTCATCATCACAATTAGACAAATCATTGACATATGGGATAGGTGAGTGGGGGTTACCATTATCTTCCTTATCCTGAGATGAATTTTCCATGCTCCAACATGACTTAGCCTTGTAACTAGTCTTCTTGCATTTGCCACAAATAATAGCAAAGGATTCACAATCGATTGTTTGTTACCATGTACCGCATAACCTATTCAGGAAAATATGACTGGGGACCATGGATCCCACATGTATATTGATACATTACCTAGCATAGACTAATCTCGACTTGGCTTTCGTTGCACGGTGTCGACGGTGATCAACACCCCCATCGAAGGAGTAAAGTTTTTGTTATTCATTTTTTCACCCCCTTACAAAATGGATCAATCTACAGGTCTTGGAATTGATAGTTAATGGGAGTAGTTTACAAGGTCTGGGCAAGCTCACCGCAGTGAAGGTTTGGAGCAGGATTTGCATTAATGGTCAAACTAGCAAAATGTATAGATTTTGGCCTTGTTGATGCGCATAAACCGCTTCCTCATGTCACACGTCAACCACACCTTGTTGACGCGCGTGTTTGGTTTCAGAATAGAACATGGGTTGAAACCACAGTCAGGGGACAACAAGTCCCTCCTCTTTAGTGGGAGAGGTTCCCTTATTGAAAGAAGGAAAAACAAATGTACAGATATATAATTCTCAATGTTTGGACCCTGAAATCCTGGAACATTTTCATACTTAAAAGATTATCAATTAGAAGGAATGGAAGAATATAGAGATGGGAGAAGGAAGAAAACAACAATGCTTTTGGGAAATATAGATAGTAGAGTATCTCCCTACTCACATTGAACCAAGAAAATATAGAAAAGGATCAATTACTTCACCATTGGTGTAAATCTGTAGACACAAAGTTCTAAAGATTCACACAGACCAGAACACAAAGTTTCTATTGAATGCAAAACAAATGATCCATTGAATCGAGCAAGGAGAGATAAATATATAACAGAGGAAAATAAGAAAAGAAATAACTTTTGTATTGAATTACTTCAGAATTCACAACTGTCCTAGAAAACTAGAATCCCCTTTTCCTATGGCCAAAACCATATATTTATAACAATCCGTATACATCCATACTTTGTCCCCAAGAAAAGAATATCCAAAAGGACTAATGTTTGTTGTAGATCTGATTTTGGAAAGTGACATGAAACAAACGCACTCATGAAAACCAGAGGTTCAAAAAAGTGAATCTTTTGTCAGTTCGAGCATGATTACTTTAGTAGGGGGCATCTCATGATTTTCTTCTACATATCTTCCACATAGGATATAGCTTGTTATGCTTTGCATTACACAATTGTCAAGGATAAGAGAACATATTCTTCCTCTCTGACTTAAACAAGACTACATTGACATGGTAAATCTTCCCTCAAGATCCTACAACAATGCATGTCTTCTATTTTAATAACAAGCCACAAAAGAAATTTTTTAATTCCAAATCATAGAGATCTATAGATACACTTGACATGAAATGTTAAAAAATTGTATGTCTAAAATACTTCCTGTATACAGTGTATGATAAAATATTGAGTTGCAATTGTAACCATTTGATCCTCTCATGGTATGAGATTACCCCTTTACCCATCACACCAATGTAGTTGATGTCTTATAGATCCTTCATTAGAAACACGATAAAAAAGAGAAATCACCTTATGGATTTGTACTTCTTATGTATTTATTCAATTACTTATGCCTCCAAGATGTTTCTTCCTCTGAGCTTCATGTAATAGGACTTCCTATTTTCCATGTGCTTAAACAATCTCTTGTTTCTATGAATTTAATAACTAATCTACCGTTTCTTCCAAAAGTAACATTTCACTTGTGTCCAATCCATATATTCACTTTGTTACACTAAACATTACTTTTCAACGTGAAACACTCCCCCTTTCGATCATCCTCTACAAAAAGACGCAGTCCATTCATTTACACTGATTAGTGTTTCTATACAGGCACCAATTTTTTATTTAAATGTTGTTCATTACAACGTGTAGTGTTGGCATCAACATCATCACTTTTTCTCAGTTCTTCACTTCTATCCCTATCATTTATGGTAACTTTCAGATAACCATAATAATAAGTAGTTTAATAAAACTTTGCATCCTTGTATACATGCATCCACATGATCCCCTATTACTGTGGATGCCAGTACGTTTATCTATGATGTAAATGAGTATATGAGGTTGATTCCTCGAGTAGTTTTTCCTTACACATGGGTCAATAAAGTTCCTCAATAATCTTTAAAGAGTTCAAATTTAGAACCACATATGAAATTTCTTTTTTCCCCCTCCTATACTGGGCATGTGCATTGTTTGAATGGTTATGTTTTGCAGTGGGCACATTCGCAAAAACCCATTCATAACATCCTGTGCATTTTTTTAGATCTTACATTTGTCTTATGAGATAGCATTCCTACATTTTGCAAAATGAGATTGTTAGGATAAAATATTGTTGGACAATATTCTCGTTAACAATATTCACATTTTCCAAGTTAGCTACCATGCCAAAATAGTCGGAGATGTTGGTTAAAAAGGTTATTGGGCTTGCGCTTCCACATATCTTCTACATAGGCCAAATCCTCTACTAAAATTATGCCTCACATAACACTGATGTTGATTATGAGAGTGAATACTTTGTCCCTCCCACTTTAACAAGAGTGCATCAACATGGGATTTTCCATTATGTACTATTCCAATAACACATGCCTTCTCATTTCTAATTTGTTGAGTAATTTAATTGTTTTGTCTAATTGAAAATAAGCCCGCATTTTAACTTTTAGAATTATAGATCGTAATAATTTACAACACTTTATCCCTGTAATGCCCAGTTGGGCATCGGATTCTTTGTTCTACCTGCCTCCTCCCAACCACCGCGTTTTCTTTCCTGTCCTTATGTGAGCGAGACGGGAGTCGGGTGGAGTCCCATTTTTCTACGCCTTGATCTCTTTTGGATCCTGTATTCAATGCGCATGGTTGGGAGGCACGTTTTCTGGAGCTGCGAACATTGATGGAGGGAGAAAAAATGTGTTTGAGTGTCTCTTGTCCCTTTTTCATAGTTTTGTTCCTGTTCCTGCTACACAAACCTCTCGGTCATGGCATCTTCCTTGCCTTCCTTCCTATGCGTGGGAGTTGAAGATGGAGAAATGGGCGTGGATTCTCAAATTCGTGCTATGCAGGCAGCTTCAGTGGAGTGCAGAATTGAAATTCTCCTCGGAAAGTGCCGTGAGGAAGTTTTTGGTGATTTGCAGCAGCTACAGGGTAGAGAAGTAAACTTATCTCAGAAAATCAGTTGGCTCAGAGAGAGCTGAGTGTGACAGCTACTACAGGGCGAGCCCAAGGAACCATTGGTGTTGATCCTGATGTTCTGGTTACACGCGACCACAGTCAAGACCAGTTGTTGCAGAATCTTGCAGCTGTAGTAAAAGAACGAGGTAAAGTTTTAGTTGATCTGTCTTGCCCTTTCATTTTGGAAATTCACTTCTGTCTAGGTGGTGAATTTGATATGGAAGAAGCTCGATCAAATCTTGAGGCAAGTTTTGCAATGAGGCTGAGATTGCGTTCACTGTTGTTTCTAGTTCTGACCAGAAGTTTCCATCGCCTAGCCCATGGGTTGATATGGTGGTTATAGATGAAGCTTCAAGCTAGGGAAGTAGGCGTGTTACCTCCACTTTCCTTGGGAGCTGTAAGGTGTGTTCTTGTCCACAGCAATTGACTGCAACAGTAAATAGCCAGGCAACGGGCTTATTACAGTTGGTGGAAGCCTATGTGAGCATTTCCAGCGAGCAGGTTGTCCAACTATGTTGTTTTCTATGCAATATAAATGCATCCTCTGAGTCGGGACTCTCCTTCAAGACATTCCTGTCAAAATCGACCTTGTGACAGTGAGAGAGTTACCAGGAGACCGGATGAAAATTATTGCAAGGATTCTCTTTTGAGACTTTACTTGTTTTACACTGTAACTCATGGAAGAGAATCTCTTAGGCATGGATCTGTATCATGTCAGAATATTCATGAAGCACAATTTTCCTTGCAACTATATGAGCATCTTCTACGAGTCACTAAGTTGGCAGGCATAAAGGTTTCTGTTGGAATTATCACACCTTTCAAGCTACAGCTGAAATGTTTACACCGAGTGTTTGATGCTGCCCTCAAATCTGCTGAAGAAAAAAAGGTTTATCCATCAATACGGTAGATGCCTTTTAGAGCCAGGAGCTCTACTATCTTTCTTGCCTTTTGGGTTGTCGTCAAATCTGCATTTTATGGTGCCCTTGACGCTAGGCTATAGTTCCATGCTGCTGTGAAGAAGTCCTTGTGGGCGTATCACTTTTGTGGCTGCTTTTGCCTATCTCTTTGGCTGCCATGTTATTATATGAGTGGGGATGCTTGGAAGGAAGGAGGGATTGATGGAACTGGGGCTCTTATGGTCTGGACACTCAAAGTCTTTTCTTGTGCGGTCAACTACCAGGATGGGTCATCAAAAGGAGAGGATGATGGCATATCAAAGGAAAATAGGCATGTAATTTCAGAGTGTCCCTGAAGTGTTGGATTGATTGCAAAACCCTTCTCTCTCAGAACATCCTTTCACCACTCCTTTTTCTTTTTCCTTTCCTCCAAATTCCCCCCAGCTTATCATCCCAGACTTGCACAAGTTTCTCGAAAACAGTTCAATGTCACGGCATCCCCATGATATTGTAAAATGAGGCTTTAACATTTACCCCATCAGTGTATGGGCAGAGATGCACATTGCAGACCATACAATTGATTTTATGAAGATAAGAGCATGGCCGTTAACAGAGTTTGGACCTTCAGCAAGCTGAGGAAAGGAAGTTGCGCTGGTTGGGTTACTATTGCAGGCCCCGTCCATCTTGTTATCGACTGCGGGAGCTTAATCAGGCACGATATTCTCTATACCATTGATTCTTATGCTGTTATTTAACTGAATCATTAAATAACTCTACTCTTCATATAAATGTCTCGTGTGATGGTATGCTGTTTGGTTTCCACTTCCCTTGCTCATTTGTATTTTTTTTGGCATTAGAAATGATTGCGCTGGTTGAAGCCTTTATATTGTGTTCTGGTTTTTAATAAATATTAGTTGGGTGAACTTTGTTCTTAAGCCTAATAAAACAAAAGAGGTGGGGGTCCTGTAACGAAAATTCCCGAGTTCTTTGTGTTGGTTTCACGATTTGAATGTTTTATCCAACATTGTCGTTGGACTCGACCTTATAGTTCCTGTTTTGTTCTTATTCTTGTTTTGGTTCGAGATCTGTAGTTCTGGTTTATGTTGGGTATTTGTGAAATAGTGATTGAGTACTGCGAGTGCATTGTGTATAGGTAAATGACGCTATTCCTGTCTCTATCCTTTTCTTTTAGTTGTTTTAGGTTGTAGCAACCCTTTTTGGTTGGCTTAGTGTGTGCTTAGCTTGACTGATCTTTGAAGTGACCCAAGTTGATACTACTCTCAACTAGGTTATTTTCTTTTGTTTTTGTTTTGAATCGCTCGAAGAAATACTTTTATTCTTCGAGTGTCATGGTTGATCGTCATAATTTGATATCAATTCATGTTCACCGTTTGGAGATTGTTGTCCTTGGAATCACCTTCTCTCCCTTGGTGACTGTTGTATGTTTTGAGGAATGTAGCTGATGGACTATGGAATGTCTTCTTTTGACGATACTCACATTTTCTTTTGGATAGCTTAAAATGTCAGAGGAAATACTCTTTCTTACCTTGATTTTGTTTCACACATGTTGGAGGATACAAGATCTACTTGATCGTTAGTGAGGAAGTTTTCAAATCTTAAAATTGGGATGTTGGTTTTATGCGTAAGAAATTACTCTACGTTTTTCTCCATAAAGATGCTTAAATTTCATTCTTCTGTGACTTAGAGGTTGGTGTGTTTGGAAACTCATTGGTTGACTGGTTTTTGTGATGATCGTTGTGATACGACCTCCTTGCTGTCATTGTAGTAGAATGGTTATGTATTGACCAGAAAGGTTTAAGTCAACTTGTTGTTGACAACAGATCCTTTGGAAGCTATGTATCCTGTGTTGTGTTCTTGTGAAGGATTGAATAACCCTCCTGTAAGATTTATAATGGTTATTTTTGGTCTTGCCAAGTTTGTCCTTTTTCTTAAGACACCCTCTTGATTAGAAGAAAGTTTAATAGAAGGATTGTTAGGATAGGATGTGACCCATACGAGGTCATTTATGCGCTTCATCCCTTTTCTTTCCAATTTATTTATTCGGTACTGGCATAAAATTAGCTGTTATAGGCACATCATCTTAATATTAATAAGTCATGTTGGTTTAGATATTCTCATGTCGATTGATTGTTTGGGATCTTCCAGTGGCATAGTGAATCCTTGGCTTGGTGAACTAACTTAAACAAATAGGGACAGATCACGTTTGAAATTAATTCTCTTCTTGTAATTGTTTCTGTTTCGAAATGTTATCTTGTTAAAATGACGGTCATTATTGTGATATGGGTGAAATTCACTATGATGTTTATTAACTGCTCCTATGAGAAAATGATAATTAAATAGAGTTAGTGCCATCCCTTTTTATTTAGACATTTTATGCTATTGGACAACTCTTTAATTGCTTTATTTTAGACTCTTAGATTATTATTTTTATAATCAATGGTGCTTTTCTTCCTTGAAATAGTTAGATAACAACATATTGTCTTAATGTTATAGCTTTTATCGTGCTCAGTTCTTGCGAACTGACATGTGCTAACAAATGTGCAGGAGGATTTCCTGAGTAGAAAAGAAAAAAAAAAAGAGAAAAAGAAACACGTGTAGAGAGTGGTTTCCAGCCTTCTTAGGAACTGCTGTTGTACGAATGTTTTCCTTTTCTTTAAAACATTGGTATGGAAATTGTGGAGAATATTTAGAAGGCATTGCATTATAATTTTGTATTGTTCTCATGTAGGTTGTTATCGTTTGAAAGTCAATTTGAGAAATATTATTTTCAATAAGATTAAATGAACTTGTTTTGATATGTGTATCCTTTGTTGAATTTTCACTTTTCAGAATAAGATTTATCCTTGAATTGTCAACCTAATTATAATGATCTAAAACTGAATCAACTTACATCACTTTGGTTACCTTTGGTCATGTGTCGTTTGGTAGAGGACTATGTTTTGAGCCTAGCAAAAAGAAAACAAGAGAAACAGATATACCTGGTGATCCCACTTAAACTAATCAACAATCTCTTATCGTGGTAAATCCTTAGAACGGTCTTAAGGTGAAATCAATGATTGAATTCTTGGAAGATAATAAAATTATAATAAATAGAAGGAACTTGACTAAGAAACTCTTCGATCTATCTTGCCTGTTGAAAAAGTAAACAGTCTACTTATGTCTATCTCTTCAAGTGAAGCCCAAGTGAAACCTTTAATAATCCTGGTTAGACTCTTGCCCCAATGAAATCCTTTTTTTTTACCACTAATAAGATCTTAATGATGAATCCAAGTCTTAGACAGCCATGTACTGTAAAAATAAAATAAAATAAAAATATGACCGCTTAAAAGGGTAAAACATATATGTTTAAAAGCACAACGCTGAAAACAGTTTGATGAAGCTAAGAGCCTTGATACACTAACTGCCTCCTAACCAATGAATAAGTTAATCAAGTTAATGAAGCAACCTCTTACCATCCAATAATTGGTTTACACTGTATATTAACATTAACAAGGTAGGGGAAAATTCTTCAAAGGAGACATGAATTTCAGATTCTCCTATCATGATTCCTTAAAGAATGTAAAAAACACTTACAGCTAAAACATGAATCTAAAGAAACCTTCTGTGGGAAGACCTTGTTGTAAGACTGCATACTTTAGAAGAACCATTGTGTCCTTAGTGTGTGTCTCATGTTTATCTGTAACCAGTGTGGGTTCGTGTTGTGGAAAGCATGTCCTTGGTTGGTTGTATTCCCTAGAGAACTTGTGTAGTGTCGTATTATCTTCAAGCAAGTCAAAAAAAAAAAAAAATCCTGTCTTTTAATGTGTTGTTCGTGTGTGTAATTTTTGGGTCGTTACACAACCATCCTTGCGTTTTTTCCCATTTCTGTCCATTCTAGTCCCGTAGGAAAGAAAACCCTCTAATCTCGTTTTCTAATTTTTACTTTTTATAATGTTATTTAATGAATTTGTAGTTTTTTTATTATTTTTAAATTTTTAATTTTTAGTAATTTATTAATTTTAGTAATTTATTATTTTTTATTAATTTTTAATAATTTAATAATTTATTAATTTTTAATATATTTTTATAATTTTTGGATTTTTGATTTTTTTTAAGATTTTTTATTTATTTTATTTTATTAATTTGAATAACTTTTTAATTTTAATTTTTAATAACTTTTTAAGTTTTAATTTTTATTAATTGTTAAATATTTTTTGGTAAGTTTTAAGTTTTATTAATATCTTCTTTTTGATATTTTTTATTAGTTTAGTAGTTTTTATTAGTTTTTATTAATGTTTAATTTATGAATTAGAAATTTTTAATTTTTTTAAATTCTGAATTTTCTTTCATTTTCATTTTAAATTTTTATTAATTTAATTTTTTTAATTCATTCATTTTTAATTACTTTATTTATTTTTACTTTTTGTTATTTTCTTTTATTAATTTTAAATTTTAAATTTTTTTATTAATTATTTTTTATAACTTTATAATTTTTATTTTTATTTACTTTTTAATTTTTATTAGTTCTTTAGTTTATGTTTATTATTTTTTATTAATTTTAAGTTTTAGTTTTTGTTGTTTTTTATCCTATTTACTTTTTTATGATTTTTTTTTAATAATTAATTTCTAATTTCAATTAATTTCTAATTTTTCTTATCAGATAGGGTAATAAGAACAAGGGTTGTGGCTACCAGAGGCCTTATAATAAAGATGCATCCTGAGAGAAACAAAAGAGAGAAAGGTAAAGCAGTGAGGAACAATAGAGACGACCTCTACCAGCGGTCGAAGAAAAAACCTACACCTAGAAGCGCTGAACCCAAAGCCCGGTCAAAGAGACTTGACAACAGCCAAAGATAGAGCTAAACCTTTAGATGCGCTGTGGGAGACCGCCGAAGCGCGACTCCGCAACATCGATTAGATGCAATAACTTTGTAGTTTTTGTGCTAGACCATAGTCCAACCTTCATCAACATTTGATGTCACCACCTATACGTTGTTCATAACTCTGGCATTGAAGGGGGATTTTAAAGTTGAGGGACCCCCATCCCCTAAATCAAGGTGTACTTCTAAAAGTCCATCAAAAGGCTTGCTTAGGGATTGAAACCGTCCAACCCACAATAACTGCCACCAAACCCATTTAATGCATTGACTACAGTTTCCAAACTTGAATTTACATTTGAATCTTTGGCCTACCCACCGTGTGTGTCGTTACACTCATCTACCACATTGTCCCCGAGCTTTGAACATGTGTTAGCTATAAAACTAGAATCTTGCCTTCCCTCCTGTAACACAACTAGAAGCTTGCCCACCTCGAGAACATCTACATTCGTCTCTTCACCATTATCATTATAGTCCTTATAATATGTAGATTCATCATCGATTTTTGTAATTGGTACAAAACATTTCAACTACTCTAGATTCACAACCCCACCACATTTTTTCCCAGGGTAGCCCATTGTCCTACAACTGTCATATTCTTGGAGAGCTCTTGAAGGCAATTGGTTTCTCCCAGTTATGAAACATAGAATACAAAAAAATTGTATGGGTCACATTAGGTCCAACAAGAATAGTGATGCAAATATGAGAAAAATTCAATCTATACTAGGATTTGGTAGTAGGATCCACAGTAATTAGAACCCCTAAGAATCGTGTAATTGCAAAGAATACTTCAGGATCCATAAACATCAGAGCTAGAGCTAGGAGGCAGATCCAGACGAGTAACTCACAAAAACTTGCTTGAGGTAGCATATCACAATACCAGAGATGCATGCTAAGGGAAGCCCTCCAGAAGAACAATGACACCCCATGTAAACTTTTCAAAGATCTGATTCTTAATTGAGACAAAAAAGGAAACCATCGTCCGCAAGAGATCTAACCTCCATGATTAGGGGATCATTTTTTATATCAAAATTTCCATAAACATCCCTAAATTGTGTCAGTACGGAAGATATTTTTGAGAGCTTTCCATCGACTATGAGAATGCTACAACCGGAAATTGGGAGCTCTATTTATGTTTGGTCAAAGCTCAGTCAACGGGAAAGTCAACTCTAATCAACATGTCAATAGTGGACCAATAGTAATGCGATATGTGGCAAAAAGGCGTTGAAAAAATTAGAGAGGTTTTCACTGCGTGTAACGCCGGGAAAAGACGTCAACGCACTCACGCCAACGACCTGAAAATGCGACGAATTTTTTTTTGAGACGGGTGCGTTTGCATACCCGTTCGAACTAAAAAAAGTCCCGTAATGCTTTGGGAACGAAGGTGATTCAAGGTTAAGGATATTTAAATTCATCTCATTCGACATTTCACAAGACGGTAAGGAGGGTCGTCTTTTGAGTTAGATTGATTAATGTCAGGTACTATCGTGTGGACAAAATACCTAGAAGGGTAACCCGAGGGTACGATACAATTTATTTTGAAGAGAATACATTAACCACTTTCAATTTGCATTTTTATTTATTTTCATATATATATATATATATATATATATATTTACATACCTATATAGATGTTTACTTTATTATTCTAATAAGTTACGTTACTTCGAAATTTAATACATTAATATATATATATATATATATATATATATATATATATATATATATATATATACTCATGAACAAAGTAAGGAGTCACATTATACAATAAGTGTACTAGACACTATACGATTTCATCGTATTTTAAGAATTCCTATGTTTGGATAACGCATTACCCTGTTTGCATTTAGGAGAATGATTATGTGAAATCTTTTTTTTTTATATTATACGCTGTACTACTGTTATCTAGAGTAGCGTTTATTACACAGCTGCCTATCTAAAACTTTCCATTTACAATACTTGCAAGAATAACATTTCGGACTGTCACTAAATGCTACAGTTGGGGCAGTGGGTGGCCCATTTCAAACCTGGCGGCCATGAAGGTCCTTTTCCACACGGCGCAACAATATTTAATCAGTTAGGTATTGAAAAAAATTCACATCCCTACAGTCAATCAGCCACCTACAACATTGGAACACGTCAATTAACACATGGAAACACTGTTTTGGTCTCCCTGGCCGCGTGGGAAGTCGGTTTCCTCTCTTTTTAAATTCTCTAGCACCTTGCCATTGGCCGCACCTCTGCTGGGTCTGACTCCTCTCTGCGCATTGTGTACAGTCCCCCCCCTGTGGTGTGTGAGCCAACACCAATGCCTCAGTTGCAGAGAACCCATATTTCCTGTAAATTTTGTGCAGCCTGGTGATTCGAGGATGGTTCATTTCCACTGTCGCCCCCCCCCCTGAAGGATGAATCTCACATAGGTGGATCGGTTTCATACCATGCCGTATACAGGTTTTTGTAGGAGTGTAATGTTCTGGATATGCCATCTGTCAACTATGGACTTCTTATACCAACGACTACTGCTTGTCTACTGCAGCACTGTTAAATAGGCGACCACAGAACTCGCCTTTGCAAGCATTGCAGCTATTTAAATATTCTCTGTGACAGTCGTTGCTTTGTGTATCAAGTTGTCTATCAGGCTTATCTACTGAAACCTATCATCATTTTTTTTATATTAACAGTTATTCTCTTAGTCACGAATTAAGGGTGATTGACTGGTCTAGATTTTGAGACTAACTTCACATTTGTTTCGGCAGTTGCAAGGCCTGCCATGTAGCTTGATATTTGTGAAGCTAAGACCACTACAGTGTCCTAACCTGTTAAAAAAAAAGTGTTTAAACTATTGGTAAACGTTGCAACAATTTAATTATTCGCTGTGACAGTTAGCGCATTGTGGTTCAAGTTGTCTGTCAGGCATATCTACTGAAACGCATCATCATTTCTTTTTAGATTAGCAGTTATTCTCTTGGACACGATTAAAGGGTGATGGACTGTGAAGGGCGTACAGAAAGGAACAGCATCGATTGGGGACAGCGAGAAGGTCACCCCGGATAGGAATTCTCATAGAGGTGGATCGGTTTCATGCCAGAATATACAGAGGCGAATAAGCTTTATTATTATAAGTATGGAGGCTACGTAGGTTTGAATATGTTATTCATTGAGATTATTAAATTGGATGGGGGTTTATTTGCATATGTGTTAGTGATAGTGTGTTGAGGTATATGTATATAACAAATAATAATTAAGGGTTCTTTTAATGTCTTTATAAGTTATTATCAATAAATTCTTTAGTTGTAGTATTACATAAATAAGAATGGTATTCAACTATAGTACCCTTGTTAGATATTAAGGAGTGTTGAACACCAATCTTGATAAGTTTAGAGTATTACCATTAAGATCTATTTCTAGCCAACTTCAATGGACATTGCATGGATTTTTAAGCAAGTTGATTTCATTTCCTTATTTATTTGCAATGGATTTTACCATAAATTCATGGATGAATGAAACATAAAGGAACTAGAGCTTGAAAAGGTTTTATTGGCATTACAAATCATTAAAAAATTAAGTCTTTCCTACAAGTATACAAGAAGGAATAAAGCACTATTTTTCCTATTCTTTCAACACATCTCCTTCAAGTACTAAGATGAAATTTAATATATACTTTTATGCCAATTTCCAACACTCTTCAAGAGGATTCCAAAATTACTTCCATTAATTTTAAAGCAAGGTCTACTAACATTTAAACAAAATTGGCATACTCATGAGAAGTTCCAAATCAAGTAAGAAGGAGAATAGCTAGATTGTCATCCTTTCAACTTTTGATTCTATATATTTTACATGCTTATTTTGGACTTCAAAAAGAACAACTTTCATTCAACATTTGTCACAACACTTTCTACTTCATATGGAACAAATTTGCAATAATGTATGCTAAAGAAAACAAGGCAATATTACATTTTTCCTCCACTCAAGGTGGGTAAATGCAGGGTGTTTTTACATTGTCAACAACAAGATTCTTGTGCTCCAAGGTGTTCTTCATCTATGCTCCAAGCTCCAAGTATTTCCAATCACAACCAAGATAGGGGGAGAGGCAACACTCTCCTCCCAACCAAAACTCAATGGAGAAGAGAAGCAATCTCCTCCATTGACCCCCCGAGCCCCAAACACAACACAATGAAAGGGTGGTCTCCAACTCAAGGCAACAATACTTGCTTCCACAATACAAGTTTCATTCACAACATTCAAGGTAAAAGAGAAGAACAACAGAGGAAACACAAATAACATCAATACTTTGCACAACAAGGCTTTCATCCAAGCCAACAAGAGAAGGAACTATGGGAATGTTTTCCTTATGCCTCCCAATTGAGATGAGATGCCCATCCAAAAACCCTCCACAATAAAACACAAGCCCCTATGACTCTTATGCCTCCCTCAAGTACCCCTTTTTCCTCTCATACTCTTATGCCTCCCTCCTCTTATGGCTCCCTCAAAGACAAGGTAGAATGTAAACATTCTTACCCAAGATGGGCATCCCTCTCAAACTCCCTCCACAATATCCTAATCTACTCTTATGCCTCCCTCATGAGTATTCCCATAGACCTCTCCTATACTACACAATAAGCATTCTATCCATCTTTCACAATACACCAAAGTAAACATGCATTTTCTTTTTTTTTACAATTTTAGCATAGAAGCAACAATAATATGAAAGGAAAAACAAAGGAGAGGAATCTCCTACCTCTCCATTGGAGAATCCTAAACCAAGAAATTTTTCCAAGCTCCTTCCCAAATCAATCCAAGCATGCAAGTCCAAGCACTTTTCTTTTTCTTTTTTTTTTTCTTTTTTTTTTTTCTCCCAATTCTTTTCTCTCCCAAAATCACAAAAGAGAAACTCTTCAACAAAACAAAAACAAAACTCCAACCCCCTCAACAAGGGAGGAAATTTCCATAAATAGATCAAGAGGTAAGAGTGAGGGTGATGTGGCTCCAAGTAGGATGCCACATCACACATCCTCAAACCACCTCCAAAGTCAACTCAAATCCCAAAACACCATAAATGGGTGGTTGGGTTGAATGACATCTTTAGTCCAAATCCATCCCTTCCCCATGTGTCCTAAGGCACAATTAAATGCAAAAGAAGACAAGTGCACTCCAAAGTCACATTTCCCTTCCCAAAACAATAAATAATCCCCTTTTTGGATTCCCAACCCATAGATATGGTTGGTAAGGGGTTTTGGGAAGTGTGGGACAAGTTTAACTTGTCCCACAAGTCCCCCAAAAATGCCCTCAATCTCAAATTCGAGATTCAAAGAACATGGAGTGGTCAACACTCAAAACCAAGCATTCAATACAAGAGGACACACACAAGGCTCAAGGAGCCAACCAACAAAATTAATTACATCCACTTGACTTCCCTCCAAAACTTAAAAAATTAAAACAAGATATTACATTAATCTAAACACACTTAGTAAAGTAATTCAAAAAGGAAACATCACAAATAAAATCACCTACTAAAGTAAGTTGAAACAAGTAATTAAAATTCTTACCCCCTTGGTCACATAGGAAAATTTCTCCCTCATGGAAATTTTTCTTTCTTAACACATAAAAGAACAAGATAACAGAAAACAATTCACTAGTTGCCTTGACGACCAAATGTTGTAACCACCCGACATCCTGTTGTGTTTGGTTTCCAATCCCCCGTGGTTTGTTGTGATACAATTTCCTGCAAAATCTAAGAATACCTTCTGACCTCGTGACCATATTAGTAACGTCGAAATACTAAAACACATGCACGTATACATAACAATTTACATCATTGAACAACCTAATTAAACCAATGCTAGAATCAATTAATTCACCAATTGTTTAATTTTCTAACATTTCGATTATAACAATCCATCACTTTGCACTAAGATCACAACATCAACAATCATCTAGAAATATCCATAATTTATGTCTAATACATCCATACAGTAGTAACAGTTAGACATCGAATACTAATTTAGGAATCAAGCATATAAATTTACTGCAATAATCACATCATGTCGCAAGTATAACATGTATGTACTGTCTATCCAATAAGTAAAATGAGTGTATCAATTTCCATCTAGAAATGTTTAATTTTTATTACGATATCAAGGTCTAGGGATCCAATAAAGAGTGACCAGAGCCTAAACAATACAACAATAGTAATGACATAACAATAAGTCTTTAACAAGGTAACTATTCTAGATCATCATCATCATATCCTTAAATTAATATCAAGGTCCACAATATGACATAGAGTCAATGTAATGATAATAATCAAAACACAATAAAAATCTTGGTGTCCACACCTTTTAATTTTCATGCTAACTAGAACACCGCATGTCATGTTTACGATTGTGAACAATTTAGAAAATATGCTCATGGTTCATTTAGTATCGAAGGGAAGCGGGCATTACATTTCTATGAAATATCTCTGAATAGTCAATTTATTTAGAGATATTTTGTAACTATCTTACCCAAAATAATTTTTTTATGTTTTTAATCCAATATTCTGTCTTTTCATCTCCAATACTCAATTTTTCTCAACAACAAGCAAAAAAATAGGTGTCCCTTAATTTTCTTGAAAGTTGAGGAGCACACAATTTGCTAAATTGCTAAATATTTTCAATTATTACTCCACATCTTTTCCAATTGAAATTTGGTTCAACACAAGCTTCAACCCATAGGATCCATACAATGCTATTAATCAATGTGCCCTAGAGTGAGATATTCGTATCTTTCTTGTTGGGGCAACTGACATTGATAGTAAAAACAAACTAGCATTGTTCTCAACAACACGCAAAAACAATAGGTGTCCCTTAATTTTCCCGAAAGTTGAGGAGCACAAAATTTGCTAAATTGCTAAATGTTTTCAATTATTACTCCACATCTTTTCCAATTGAAATTAGGTTCAACACAAGCTTCTACCCATAGGATCCATACAATGTTATTAATCAATGTGCCCCAAAGTGGGATATTCATATCTTTCTTGTTGGGGCAATTGGCATTGATAGTAAAAACAAACTAAAAATTAAATAGTGTTTCACCAAATGAAACAAATGGATATTCAACCCCATTATCTCACCTTCTCCAACACACTCATAAGTCATAGCAAAATAAGAAATTACCAACATTGTGTGGACATCCATCGAGTCATAGTAGGAAGTATTTTTTGTCAACTGTTGTAGTTGAAACAACTTATAATAACACATATTACACTACAAATTACAACTCTACACAATTTAACATTCTTATCCTCTCTCATGTAATTTGCAACTCATGTGCAATTGCTAGTATTATTACATTTCATTTTGTAGGGAAATTTACACCAAGGTGGAATAGAAAATCTAATCTATTTTGTCAAATTAATCAAACAAAAGTAACAGGGAAGTCCTCCATACGAGCCATTTTCCATTTTGCTGAACCTCTAGAAAGTAAACGATGGAAAGAATAGGAGGTCTATCAACCTACGGACCCTAGCAATCACTGTAAATGTTAGGCTATGATGTTATTTGGTCCCAATATAAATAGCAACCTTGTCCAAGGTAAGCCCATATGATTTGTGTATAGTTAGCGCCTAAGGCAGGCCTTTGTAGTTCGGGAAGTCAATAGCGATGAAAATATGCAAGCAAGGGGAAGACGAACTAGTATTGTAAACAATTCCAACAACCTCGCCAAGGGAGCTATTGACAAGGTCCACTGGCACCCAAAGATTGAAAGTGAACATAATTTTTTGACCGCAACACAATAACAATATGGTTGGAGTTGTTCATCATCAACATTATTTTCGTTGTTTCTTTTAGATCTTTCTACATGGAAATGTGCAATAGGCACACCTAAAGATTTTAACATATCTTTGTTACAAGACCCTTTCATTGTTTACAAATTGATGCATGCTAGAGCGAAAGACATTTTTTTCAAATTTCCCAATGTAGGAATCTGTGCAGATGATTAGGTTCTCCTAATCTTCAACGATTGGATCAACATTTCTAATATTGAGAAAAATATTGCTGAAAGTTGTTTATGAGGTTTCATTCCTTTTTCCTGAAAATCATGTAAAACATAACAACAGTAGTAAAAAATATTCTAAAACAAGGACCCATACAAGTTCCTTCTATATAATGGCATGTCCATGACAAGAGGAATTTTTCTAAAGTTACCTACAATAATAATGCATCTATTACCAAAGGTTGTGTTCTTCTGACGCGGAAAAGCATGTCGTAAACATTCATCAACAGAAACATAACAACATTGGCCCAATGAAGCTCATGTCATCAATGATAATGTAGCATATATACAACTGGGACTTCTAGAGGTTTCATGTTTTTGATTGGTATACGTAGGGCTATATGCACATTTATATTGAATACGGCTATCCCGGTTGGAGAAAGAACCAATATGGGTGACTTACTAGTTTCCACACATGCAGAAAATGACTGCCCGAGGCTATTGATAAGGTATGATTTTCTTGTCCATGTGGTTCCAAGTATTATCATTTTGAGAAGATCTTTAGGAGGTTGTTTGATCATAAAGTGGTGCATGAAAATTTCAAATGACAAGCGTTGTTTTAGAGAAAGTGCATTGTGAAGGGGAGAAAAATTTGCCACATGATTTATGTTTTTGGGATATTTTTGATTCATGTACACAAATGTAGTTGCAGTTTCTTTTAAGGACATGCTAAGATGGAAGTCAGACCAATTATGGTTAAAATCGAAGTCACATTTTCCAAGCATTTCAATGTCAGTATGTTGCATCTAATTCCCTGGCTTACGATTGAGATAGAATGTGTCGTTCATTTCTCTCAAGTATATCATTGTTTTTTTTCATCAACATCTGACGATTATTCACTGGAGGCAGAGCTAATTTCCTGTGGGGATCTATCAACATGCGAAGTGTTGTAGTTCCGACACATAATTTCCCAATTCGCTATGATTTTTGATGTATTTGAGCCAATGTCTCGAGCAATGTTTCAGAACGTTTTGTAAAGCAGTAGTTCAGCCATCCAAAACTCTTCATAAGAACTTGAGTGTCCTTGAGGGATAATAAGGATTCACAAAGTGAAACAAATAATAGCTGGCTGAGAGATGTAGGAATCAAAAAATGTCTCACTAGATGAAGACAAGAAGAATTGTCTTCAGTAGCTAATAATGCAGCGTAAAACTTTAATGACCAACATGCAAGCTAACAAAATGTTTGCTACAAATGAAGAGTGGGAGGTATTTGAAGCAAGTTAAAATTTGAAAATTTATTAGGAACTTATGTCCCATTACACGAGACTATTAGAGGTGAGTTGGTGAAATGCATTCTGTTTGTGGTAGATTTAGGTTCACTTAATTACATATAAAAAAATTACCAAAAACTCAGAGGACAACAAGGTTTAATGATACATGTGTTGACGAATGTCGAGATGTAAGGTAAAAATGGGTGTGAAAGACCCCTTCCAAGGAATGAGAGAATGTGCACACAATCAAGTAAGTGGACAAGAGAGATATTAGATAATTTGATGATGAGTTATACTTGGCAAAGGCCAATCCCATGAACCAAAGGGCTTCCTTTTAAAAATTGTTAACTCATTTTAGACAATCAAGTGATAAATGATGAAATAGATAATATAATAAAATTATGATATTAAGATAGTACAATGAAGAAATGCAAGAATTAGTTATCCATAGGGATAGGTTACAAATCCCATTATGTATAATAGATGGTCCAAGCTATAGGATCTGTGGCAAAGTGAAGTTCCTCAAAATATTAGATCCAAAGGACAATTTCTTGGAAGCATCCTATATTTCTAGACTGATTTGTAAATTAACCTTACATATTCATCCATATTGATTGCCAAGACAATGATGTAATAACTCAATTTTGTAGTTAACGTCACATGAAATACACTTACAAACAAATTTGGGAGATTCGAAAATAAATGTTATTGAACAACATATGCTTCATTTGTAATTCACTTACATAGCCAAATATACATTACTTAAATATTCCATAAATTATTAAAATAGATTATGATATTGATCGAAAACATGTAATTACTAACAATGATCAAATGAAAAAATTAGAAACAGAATCGCTAGTTTGAGGATTAGGGGATCGCTATGTGACAATAGAGGATTTGCTAGCGAATTCCAAAACATCATAATTATTTGTAAATAAATCACATGCCAAATACACGTTACAAACAATATTCATAAAAATTCCAAAACATCATAATTATTTGTAAATAAATCACATGCCAAATACACATTACAAACAATATTCATTCATAGAAATTCAAAAACATCATAACTATTTGTAAATAAACTTTACAAACAATATTCATTCATAAAAATTCAAAAATATAATAACTATTTGTACTTAATCTCACATGCCAAATACACTTACAAACAATATTCATTCAAAAACAATTTTAATTATTTTAACTTTTCAAATTTTAAATTTGTTTCATTTTAATTTTTAATATTTATTAATTTTAATTTCTAATTCATTTTTTTTTAATTTTAATTTTTATATGAATTTGTTAATTTTTTATTATTTTTAATAATTTTATAATTTTCATTTTTATTTTATTTTTTACTTTTTAAATTTTTCTTCATTTTTATTAACTCACATTCCATATACATTACGAACAATATTTATTCATAAAAATTCTAAAACATAACTATTTGTAATTAACTAACATACCAAATACATATTACAAACAATATTGATTCATAAAAATTACAAAACATAATTACTATTTATAATTAATTTACATGCCAAATACACGTTACAAACAATATTCAAAAAACATCATAATTATATATATATTAATTTATATGCCAAGAGGTATTCTCATTTATATATCTATTGAAGGAGTCTGATGATCGTGACCTCTTGATGATTCTCGAATGCTGGGGAAGTAAATAATTTAAAGGTAAAAAATATTTTATAATTTAAAGGTCTTGTGGGGAAGTTACAAAACACTTTACTAATTTAATTGGTTAAATTCTCGGTGTGGGGAAGTAAAGAATTTAATTTGTTAAATTCTCGAATGTGGGGAAGTAAATAATTTAAAGGTAAAAAATATTTTATAATTTAAAGGTAAAAAACACTTTGGTAATTTAATTTTTTAAACACTTTAGTAATTTAATTTAACTTTTGTAATTACTAATTTAATTTAAAATTAAAGTAAAGAGGGTGTGGGGAAGTAAATAATTTAATTTGTTAAATTCTGGGGTATGGGGAAGTAAATAATTTAAAGGTAAAAAATACTTTAGTAAATTAATTTTTTAAATTATTGGGTTATTAATTTAATGTGTTAATTTAAAAACTATAATGTTTAAATAAATAATTTTTTAAACACTTTAGTAATTTACTAATTTAATTTAACTTTTGTAATTACTAATTTAATTTAAAATTAAAGTAAAGAGGGTGTGGGGAAGTAAATAATTTAAAGGTAAAAAATACTTTAGTAAATTAATTTTTTAAATTATCGGATTAGTAATTTAATGCGTTAATTTAAAAACTATAATGTTTAAATAAATACTTTTTTAAACACTTTAATAATTTAATAATTTAATTTAACTTTAGTAATTTACTAATTTAATGTAATTAGTAAATAATTTAAAGGTTAAATTATTTTAAAAAATACTTTAGTAAATTAATTTTTTAAATTATGGGATGTGAGGAAAATTACATTTAAAAATTAAAGTAAATAAATTGTTTAAACAAGTTACTTTTAATGTCTTATTTTATAATGTTTAATTAAATACTTTTTAAAACACTTTAGTAATTTAATAATTTAATTTAACTTTAGTAATTTACTACCTTTAATGTTTAGTAAATAATTTAAAGGTTAAATAATTTTAAAAAATACTTTAGTAGGGATAGGAAGTGAATTAAAAAAATTACTTACTTTTAATTCTTAATAATATAATGTTTAAATAAATAAATAAAAATATGCAGGTAAATAATTTTTATTAAGGTGTTATTTTAAAAACTATAATGTTTAAATTAAATAAGTTTAAATATGCAATATATTATTAGGTAATAATTTTACGTAGTAAATAAGTTTAAAAACAGTTACATAACTTCTCCACGCATTATAATAGTTTAATTTGTTCCTTACATTTGGAATTGTGACAGGTTCAATAACGTGTAAGATCTTATTCTTTATGTTTCTTTCAGTATAATTTTATTTTAGATAGAACATTGCTCACTGCATTTAATTTGTACAAACAAACCCGGCTTACCTTACATGATATTGCAGAAAATGGAGACATGATTATTTAATAACTTGGACAGACTCCAGGTTAGTCATAATATGATATAGGTATGAAATTTTAAACAAATTTATTAATTGCTTCACATTACACACTCCAGGATTAGTAATTAATTGTTATAGGTTGAAATATAAAAAAAATTATGAAAATATATTAAGTGTCTTTTTCATTTGATGTTTAGGTTTGATATGTAAAAAGTTACTTTATGAATTATATATTAAATTTATATCATGATTATTAAAGAATGAAAAGAAAAAAATCTAGTTGAGATGTATTACTAAAAGTTACTTTATGTTTAAATTTCTATCTTGGTAAAATTTATTAATTTTGAAAGAAAAAAATATACTTGAAATTTTGAGTAATTTTCAAAAAATGTAGACATTGTAAAAATGAATTGTTTAGAAAAAGATTCTGGTTGAGATGTATTATTAAAACAACATTTCTATGTGCCCAAGACAATTACAACTTTAATATTGTTTGTATTTTTATCAACTCATTTATTGAATTAAAATTTTCTTGACACATTAAACAATATATTTCATGTTTAATATAGGTTTCCATATTCCCTGACAGAGAAAACCAACATTTCTATGTGTAGATGGTAATTATTACTTTAATAATGTTTGTATTTTTAATAAACCCATGTAAAACTATTTATTTTTATTTTAACAATTTGTAACGACCCATAAATTCACACACGGACAACACAGTAAAACACAGGATAATTTTTTTTTTGACTTGCTTCCACACATAACACGACACAACATGTCGTCACAAAGTTACAACCAACTCTAGGAACCACTTGTTACGGGGATGACCATAAGGTTAGCACGGAAACGTTCACACCCAAAAGGATAATACACTTTTTCTTTTTGACAAAACAACATAGAAGTCCAACCACAGAACACACTTACAGTTAGGGCCAACCACAATGAGATATTCTTGAGGGTTATTTATTTTAAAAAGACATCTTGCAATTCTTAGCTTACGTTTTCAAGGAGGCTCAAGATATGATTCATACAATTCATCTTACCAAGCTAAGTTTATTCTTTTTACACTGAGTAATCATCTTTAAATCTTCTCTATTATGACATTTATTTGCTTAATTCGTTTATTTAGAGAAAGGGGTAATTTAATTTCACAAGGCCATCTATTAACACTTACGCTACTAGAACTTGTTCATGCCCATACGACAACATGGGTTTGCGTTCAACACACTTAAGAGAAGAAAGACAAGGCACCTTGGAAAAAGGTTAGAGGGAGAAGGTTGAGTTGAAATCATCTTCAAGACCTCATTTGTTATTACCAAGATTTAATTGAAACTTGAGAACTTAACCAGAATTATTAAAGATTTTACTTAGGCTTTACTAAATGAGTTTTATAAAAATAAAACAATTTACCATCCAATGGCTAAGAGATAGATTGCGTGGTTTCTAAAGTGTTATCTCCTGCTTATTAAATCTTATTATCTTCCAGAACTAACCATAGATTTCCCTTAAGTTCGTTTAAGAATTTCACCATGAAAGGGATAGTGTTCATTAGTGTCGCTAGGGATATTAAGTTATATAATGTTACTTAACAAAGGATAGTTTCATCTTTGATCACTTATGGAATTACATGCTCTCAAGTTGGTCACCTCTACACTAATTTATTTGCAATATAAATTTTAGTTTAACTTCTATAAGTATTAAACAACCCATTTTATTTTACTTATAACACACTATTACTAAGTCTTAGAAAGATTTAGCTCAACATTTAATCGTAGGGGGTAAAGTTTAACAATACTCATTTACGAAAACAAAAAAGGTTACATCAACTCTTAGAATACCGATAATCCATTAAGGTCACTCAACAAGTGGTAAACAAATTTTCTTATAATTTCAAAGATAGTCAAACAATTCAAGGTTCCAAAGTTAAGACGACATAATCCACGATACAATATACTAAGACATTGATCTTCTTCTAAATTTTCCACTAGATGTTATCAATAGTTGAACAATATAAAAAGGGTTCATGCAAAAGAACTTCTCAACTGAGGTTGATGTAAAAATCTACAAGTCTATCCCTCATCTACTCGCAAAATCCATCTGCAACAAATTTTTCCACAAGAGTCAGTTCGCGAGAACTAAGCAAGATAAGGCTACACAAAACCACCATAACTATTATCTAACAATACCACAAAAGGAAGCACTTTATTACAAGAATTGGGTCAAACCTCTAAACACTATGAACACATCAAGTTATAATAAAGTCTCCATCATGCCAATCAAAGAAGGAGAAGACCTTGTACTTCAGTTAGGAGTAAAAGCAATGAAAGTATAGCAATCGTATGAGAATGGCCCTTGGCCCTATAAGGAGAAAAAAAAAATCTAGCAAAAATAGAATTCCCATCAAGTAAGTAATTAAACAATAATTACAAGATTGAGATTTGATATATATACCAACCATCTAGAAATTTATCAAAGGTACCAAACGCATAGGCTAAAATAATATATTTCTAAAAGAACAAGAGTTGATCGGCCCAAGAAAGGGGAAACACGGGTTTCAAAATTAACACAAAAAGCCATGTATAATTGAGTTTCAAACCGGAAATCAATTAGAGTATACACACAACATAAGTTTCGAAGCGAAGGCAAGTATACTAGTTTTGACCATTAACTACAAGAGATTTTCCAATCATCCAAGAAGGGTCAAAGTCTTACAGGCTAGTAGCAAACACGCGAGAGAAGAAGGGAGTTCCGTCAAACAAGAGTATACAATAATGTCATCAACAATTTTTTATAACACTAAAGATTTGCAAACCTCCACAACAATTCTAATGTTTGGTTAATTTAAAATAAATTACCCATTTCCCAAAACAACCATATTTTAAGGCAACCCTTGGTAACACAGTCAACCGTCACACAATAGATACAAACATAATTTCTAAGTGACATTATCAAAACAAAACCTTCCGCTATGAATCCATAAGACTATCAAATGAAAGATGAGTTTTTTTCCCGAAGGTTAATCACATTTAAGGAAATTTCCATCACAAAATATTAAGGTAATTACGTGCATAAAAACTGACCAATATTAATTAATAGCGTTAACATTACAAAGGAGAAATAATGCAAGTTAGGAAAAATAGAAGAGCGCCATCAACAATAATTCTGAGAGGGGGATTAGACCAAACTATTCTAGTGTCAATGAGGTACTGGATTCGCACAATGAAACCTCAAGCTTAGTTGATCCGAAAAGCTAGTTATGGTTCAAGTTGATAGGGGTGGTCAAGGTACTTCCTGAGGATTTTCACATACGAACAACACTAGAAACAAGATGAAAGATAATATAAGAGTCTAAACATGCGAGATGGAAACAACATTGCACACAAACCTTTTCATTCTACAAAGTTTTAATTCCAAAACTCTAAGAACCACTTGCTAGCCCAAGCATTGATCACACTAAGGTCAGCTACGGAACCTTCCTTTCTCACCAAAAGGTTATCAACACTTTTTCTTTTTTGCAAAGGAGCTAACATAGAAGTCGTAACCACAGAACACACTTGGGTGATAGGGAGGGGCTTCCACAATGAGTTATTCGTAAGGGTTACTTCCATGATATCGAAAATACATAGTTGCATTCTTAGCATAATAACTTTTCAACTCAGGCTCAAGAGAAGAATAAATACCATAAATCTTACCAAGACTAAGGTCTATTCACTCGAGCAAGAGAAATCATCTTTACAATCTTCAGAGAAGAGGGCACATTTATTTGCTTTCAATTCGTTTATACTAGACAACGGGGTAAGCTAATCCCACAAGGCCATCTATTTACACTTACGCTCCCATCACTTGTTCATGCCCATACTGACAAAATGGGTTTGCAAGTTCAACACAGTTAAGAGAAGATTTTGACAATAGCATTTTGGAAATATAGGTAATAGAAGAAGAAGGTTGAGTAGAAATCATCTTCAAGCCCTCATTTGTTATCTCCAGATACAGAAGGTTTCATGGACACCACCTAGACCAGCTTAACCAGCAATTAAGCCTAATTCCATTTTACTTCAAGCTTTACGTAAATGGGTTTTATAAAATCGAAACAATTTCACGTTGGCACATGGGTAGGAGTTAGATTGCAGGGTGAGTAGGTTCTAAAATACTTGCCAACATCCTCCCAACGCTTATGTCAAAAGGGATTAGCTACCAGAACTAACCATGGACATCCATCCAGTTCAATGGAAAATCCACTTTCAGAGCCCATTTAAGATAGCTGGAAAAAAATGTAGCAAGGGTTATCTGGTCTCTATATTGTATACTGTAGACCTGGCACAGTGCGCATCTTGTTCACTTAGTGCCATTACTATGCTCTGCAGATTTGGTCACCTTGGCATTACACTAATTCATCTACAAGATAAATTTTAGTTTAACTTCTATAAGTATTAAACCACCCATTTTATTTTACTTATAACACACTATTACTAAGTCTTAGAAAGATTTAACTCAACATTTAATCGTAGGGGTTGAAAGTTTAGAATTATTCATTTACGAAAACGAAATAAGGTTACATCAACTCTTAGAATACCGATAATCCATTAAGGTCACTCAACAAGCGGTAAACAAATTTTACTTATGTTTTCAATGATATACAGACAATTCAAGGTTCCAAAGTTAAGACGACATAATCCACGATACAAAATACTAAGACATTATCCTCTTCTAAATTTTCCACTAGATGTTATCAATAGTTGAACAATATAAAAAGGATGTGATGTAAAAGAACTTCTCAACTGAGGTTGATCACCAAAGAGATCTACAAGTGTACTCCCTCATCTACTCGCAAAATCCATCTACAACAATTTTTTCCACAAGAGTCAGTTGGCGAGAACTGAGCAAGATTTCTACACAAATCCACCATAAGTATTATCTAACAATAGCACAAAAACGAAGCACTTTATTACAAGAATTGGGTCAAACCTCTAAACACTATCAACACATCAAGTTATAATAAAGTCTCCATCATGCCAATCAAAGAAGGAGAAGACCTTGTACTTCAGTTAGGAGTAAAAGCAACGAAAGTATAGCAATCGTATGAGAATGGCCCTTGGCCCTATAAGGATAAATAAACAATCTAGCAAAAACAGAATTCCCATCAAGTAAGTAATTAAATAATAATTACAAGATTGAGATTTCATATATAGACCAACTATCTAGAAATTTATCAAGGTACCAAACGCATAGGCTAAAATAATATATTTCTAAAAGAACAAGAGTTGATCGGCCCAAGAAAGGGGAACCATTGGTTTCAAAAATTAACACAAATAGCCATGTATAATTGAGTTTCAAACCGGAAATCAAATAGGGTAAACACACAATATAAGTTTCGAAGCTAAGGCTAAGTATACTAGTTTTGACCATTAACTCCAAGAGATTTTCCAATCATTCAAGAAGGAGCCAATGTCTTACAGGCTAGTAGCAACCACGCGAGAGAAGAAGGGCAGTTCCGTCAAACAAGAGTATACAATAATGTCATCAAAATCATTTTATAACACTAAAGATTTGCAAACCTCCACAACAATTCTAATGTTTGGTTAATTTAAAATAAATTACCTATTTCCCAAAACAACAATATTTTAAGGCAACCCTTGGTAACACAGTCAACCGTCACACATAGATACAAACATAATTTCTAAGTGACATTATCAAAACAAAACCTTCCGCTATGAATCCATAAGACTCCTTCAAATGAAAGATGAGTTTTTTGCCTGAAGATTAATCACATTTAAGGAAATTTCCATCACAAAATATTAAGGTAATTACGTGCATAAAAACTGATACAATATTAATTAATAGCGTTAACATACAAAGGAGAAATAATGCAAGTTAGGAAAAATAGAGAGCGCCATCAACAATAATTCTGAAGGGGGATTAGACCAAAACTATTCTAGTGTCAACGAGGTACTGGATTCGCACAATGAAACCTCAAGCTTAATGTTGTCCTCCGACCAACCAGGTTATGGTTCAAGTTTATAGGGATTGTCAACCACCCACACGCAGTTTCACACAAGGAACAGAAAACTCACGTAAAAGAAGGAAATTTTTTTTTTCAAGAGCAGGCTTCGACACATAACACGACACAACATGTCGTCACAAAGTTACAACCAACTCTAGGAACCACTTGTTACGGGGATGACCACAAGGTCAGCACGGAAACGTTCACACCCAAAAGGATAAAACACTTTTTCTTTTTTGACATGACAACATAGAAGTCCAACCACAGAACACACTTACAGTTAGGGCCAACCACAATGAGATATTCTTGAGGGTTATTTATTTTAAAAAGACATCTTGCAATTCTTAGCTTACGTTTTCAAGGAGGCTCAAGATATGATTCATACAATTCATCTTACCAAGCTAAGTTTATTCTTTTTACACTGAGTAATCATCTTTAAAACTTCTCTATTATGACATTTATTTGCTTAATTCGTTTATTTAGAGAAAGGGGTAATTTAATCCCACAAGGCCATCTATTTACACTTACGCTACTAGAACTTGTTCATGCCCATATGACAACATGGGTTTGCGTTTAACACACTTAAGAGAAGAAAGACAAGGCACCTTGGAAAAAGGTTAGAGGGAGAAGGTTGAGTTGAAATCATCTTCAAGACCTCATTAGCTATTACCAAGATATAATTGAAACTTGAAAACTTAACCATAATTATTAAAGATTTTACTTAGGCTTTACTAAATGAGTTTTATAAAAATAAAACAATTTACCTTCCAATGGCTGAGAGATAGATTGCGTGGTTTCTAAATTGTTTTCTCCTGCTTATTAAATCTTATTATCTTCCAGAACTAACCATAGATTTCCCTTAAGTTCGTTTAAGAATTTCACCATGAAAGGGATAGTGTTCATTAGTGTAGCTAGGGATATCAAGTTATATAATGTTACTTAACAAAGGATAGTTTCATCTTTGATCACTTATGGAATTACATGCTCTCAAGTTGGTCACCTCTACACTAATTTATTTGCAATATAAATTTTAGTTTAACTTCTATAAGTATTAAACAACCCATTTTATTTTACTTATAACACACTATTACTAAGTCTTAGAAAGATTTAACTCAACATTTAATCGTAGGGATAAAGTTTAACATTATTCATTTACGAAAACGAAATAAGGTTACATCAACTCTTAGAATACCGATAATCCATTAAGGTCACTCAACAAGCGGTAAATTTTTTCTTCTTATTTTCCAAGATAGACAGACAATTCAAGGTTCCAAAGTTAAGACGACATAATCCACGATACAATATACTAAGACATTGATCCTCTTCTAAATTTTCCACTAGATGTTATCAATAGTTGAACAATATAAAAAGGATTCATGCAAAAGAACTTCTCAACTGAGGTTGATGTAAAAAATCTACAAGTCTATCCCTCATCTACTCGCAAAATCCATCTGCAACAAATTTTTCCACAAGAGTCAGTTCGCGAGAACTGAGCAAGATAAGGCTACACAAAACCACCATAACTATGATCTAACAATACCACAAAAGGAAGCACTTTATTACAAGAATTGGGTTAAACCTCTAAACACTATCAACACATCAAGTTATAATAAAGTCTCCATCATGCCAATCAAAGAAGGAGAAGACCTTGTACTTCAGTTAGGAGTAAAAGCAACGAAAGTATAGCAATCGTATGAGAATGGCCCTTGGCCCTATAAGGAGAAATAAACAATCTAGCAAAAACAAAATTCCCATCAAGTAAGTAATTAAATAATAATTACAAGATTGAGATTTGATATATAGACCAACCATCTAGAAATTTATCAAAGGTACCAAACGCATAGGCTAAAATAATATATTTCTAAAAGAACAAGAGTTGATCGGCCCAAGAAAGGGGAACCACGGGTTTCAAAAATTAACACAAAAAGCCATGTATAATTGAGTTTCAAACCGGAAATCAAATAGAGTATACACACAACATAAGTTTCGAAGCGAAGGCAAAGTATACTAGTTTTGACCATTAACTCCAAGAGATTTTCCAATCATTCAAGAAGGGCCAATGTCTTACAGGCTAGTAGCAAACACGCGAGAGAAGAAGGGAGTTCCGTCAAACAAGAGTATACAATAATGTCATCAACAAATTTTATAACACTAAAGATTTGCAAACCTCCACAACAATTCTAATGTTTGGTTAATTTAAAATAAATTACCTATTTCCCAAAACAACAATATTTTAAGGCAACCCTTGGTAACACAGTCAACCGTCACACAAGATACAAACATAATTTCTAAGTGACATTATCAAAACAAAACCTTCCGCTATGAATCCATAAGACTATCAAATGAAAGATGAGTTTTTTCCGAAGATTAATCACATTTAAGGAAATTTCCATCACAAAATATTAAGGTAATTACGTGCATAAAAACTGACCAATATTAATTAATAGCATTAACATTACAAAGGAGAAATAATGCAAGTTAGGAAAAATAGAAGAGCGCCATCAACAATAATTCTGAGAGGGGGATTAGACCAAAACTATTCTAGTGTCAACGAGGTACTGGATTCACACAATGAAACCTCGAGCTTAGTTGATCCGAAAAGCTAGTTATGGTTCAAGTTGATAGGGATGGTCAAGGTACTTCTTGAGGATGGCCTTAAAATCCTAGAAACAAGATGAAAGATAATATAAGAGTCTAAACACGCGAGACGGAAAACACATTGCACACAAACCTTTTCATTCAAAAAGTTTTAATACCGAAACTCTAAGCTGGCTAGCCCAAGCATTGATCACACTAATCCTACAACCTTCCTTTCTCGATGCCAAAAGGTTATCAAAGGGACTTGCGAAGGAGCTAACAAAAAAACGTCAAAAGACAAACTTGGGTGCTAGGGAGGGCTTCATAGTTATCGTAAACTTACTTCCATGATATCGAAAATACTAGTTTGATCAACATAATAACTTGCAACTCAATCGCAGAGAAGAATTAATACATAAACAAACAGACGAAGGTCTATCACTCGAGCAAGAGAAACATAACACCCAGAGGAGAGGGCACACGCATCCTTTCGACCAACATACTGACAACGATAAAAGCTAAAACAAGAAGAAACAAGCAGAAAGGGGAAATCTCCCATCATGACATCCAACTGACAAATCAATGCAAGGAAAAAGTAGTTCGATTTCACAATAATTTTAAATAAAATAACAGTAGAAAAGTGTAGAAATATCTTACCTTTTTTCTCCAGATTCAAAGGTTTCATGGACACCGCCACGGAACAGCAACAACAACCTTTTTGACAGGAAAACATAATCCAACCACAGAACTTTTTACAGCTCGTTGGGCCAACATCACCATAAGATCACATTCTGCAGTCTATGACCAGGGTTAGTCTAAAACTAGACATCTCCAACTTAGCTTACCAAGGATGGCTCAAGAACTTCTTAGGCAGGCAATTGAACATCGTTCGTCATTCATGCAAACTATCTCCATTGACATACATTTTTTTTTCTGATTTGACCTCCTAGACAACATAGAAGTGCTTTCAATCAGGATCAGAACACACTTCTAGGGCCAACCACAATGAGATATTTTGATAACCAAAAAAAAATTTCTTATATTAAAACAGTCCCTAGACTTAGCATCCTTGGCAACGAGTCTTAGGCTTACAATTGCTTCCCTTAACCCAAGAGGCTCATATATGATTGCCACACATAATATCACTAAAGCCAACCCAAGTTTTCCTTTGACACAAGTAATTTATTACATCATTTTGAAAGGCATTCCGTAATGACACTTTTTCCTTAATTCAGAAGGACAAGAAAAAGCAAACATTTCAGCTTGTGATAATTCCAACAGAGATGTCTCCAGCATAGATCAAAACGGACTAAATCAGACCCCAACGCCTTTCCACTGTACAAAGACACTCCCCTGACGATTTAACCAGAATTACCTTGAAAATAATGTTTTGTAGGGAAATCCCTGTCTAAAGTCCCCACCCCAATTTGTCACCCATGGTGAGTTAGATTGCCAGTGATTTAATTGTGTTACAGCTCCCCAGGAACCTCGTTACCTACCAGAAAGTAGACACAAACACACCCCTCTCCAGCTTCCCAAAGGCACCCATTGCAATACAATCAAGATAATATGGCACAACATGGCCCCGCCCACAGAATGTGAAATCACATCCACACCATCTTCAACAGCAGTATCAAACAACTAGACAAGTATGTCAGAATCATAGCAGCCAAACATTTGCAACATACCTTATATGTTGCAAGCCGAGCTATTGGGTGCCATTTATAAAGTTTCACCTGCTTATGATCAGAAACCCTTGAATCTTAGAGATCCATTTGGGTTACTCAACAAGTTGGTAACAACATAAAGTTTGAATAAGAATCTTTTACGAATCTAACTTCATCAAGGTTCTTACTAACAATCTCATATCACATAGTTTACTGATGACCTTTAACTACTTAACAAGTGAGTAACTCAATTTATTCTGAAGGATATTCGGTATAGAACAGAATTCACAAGCACCAAAGTTAAGATGGACATCAATCTGCTTACGAATAGAGCACTCACAAAGTCATTCAAGCCATTCTACTAAATTTTCCAACTTGATGAATTTCAATGATGTGGGTCAATGCTAATACAAGGATTCATCCAAAAGAACACAGTCCTCGAAGCACATTAAAAAAACACGTCTACCCTCACTCGCTAAACTTTCCACTCAACGTTAACACATAGGTGGAACAATATAACAAGAAAGGTTTCCAGCAAGAACTTCTCAACTGCGGTTCATCCCACGACAACCATCAAGATCTAGGCCTCATCACTACACCATACGCTATTGCAGCAATAAAGAGTCAGTACCAAACTGAGCAAGATCCAGGTACACAGAACCATAATTGGGTCAAACCATGAAAAGAAGCACTTTAACAAGATTTGGGTCAAACATCAAGACACTATAATAAAAAAAGTTACGGCCACCAATCAAAGAAGGAAGAAGACCTCGTACTTCACGCAAGGAGTAAAAGCAACGAAAGTGATAGCAATCGTATGAGAATGGCCCTTGGCCCTAAAAGGAGAAATACCAAGTGCAATCTAAAAAGCAAACATAGACCTTCCCATCAAGTAAGCTTTATTAAACAATGATCACAAGATTGAGGTGCGTTGATATATCGATACCAACCAGGGCCTAGAACGTTTATCAAGGTACCATTTAACAGCATAGGCTTTTAAAATAACATATTTCTAAACATGAACAAGAGTTGATCAGCCCAAAGAAATGGGAACCACGGGTTTCAGAAATTAACATAAAAAGCCATGTTATAATTGAGTTTCAAGACCGGAAATCAAATAGAGTATACACACAACATAATGTTTCGAAGCGAAGGCAAGTATACTAGTTTCTTACCATTAACTACAAGGAAGTTTTCCATCACAAGAAGGGTCAAAGTTCTTAAGGCTAAATCAAGATTATTTAATGAGATAGTAGGTTAAATATACGAGAGAAGAAGGGAGTTCCATCCACACAAGAGCTATATAATAATGTCATCAACAAATTTTATAACACTAAAGATTTGCAAACCGCCACACAATTCTAATGTTTGGTTAATTTAAAATAAATTACCTATTTCCCAAAACAACCAATATTTTAAGGCAAACCTTGGTAACACAGTCAACTGTCACACATAGATTACAAACATAATAATTCTAAGAAGACATTATCAAAACAACCAGAACCTTCCGCTATGAATCCATAAGACTATTACAAATGAAAGATGAGTTTTTCCCGAAGATTGATCACATTTAAGGAAATTTCCATCACAATAGATATTGCCCAGTAATTACAATGCATAAAAACTGACTAATATTAATTAATAGCGTTAACATTACAAAGGATAAATAGATGTCCCTTAAGTTAAGGAAACACCATAGAAAGAGCGCCATTAGTGTAGCAAGGGAATTCAGAGGGGGATTAGACCAAAACTATTCTACGTGTCAACGAGGTACTGTATTCGCACAATGAAACCTCCAGCTTAGTTGATTACGAAAAGCTAGTTATGGTTCAAGTTGACAGGGATGGTCAAGGTACTTCTTGAGGATGGCCTTAAAAGCCTAGAAACAAGATGAAAGATAATATAAGAGTCTAAACATGCGAGACGGAAAAACACATTGCACACAAACCTTTTCATTCTAAAAGTTTTAATACCAAAACTCTAAGCTGGCTAGCCCAAGCATTGATCACACTAATCCTACAACCTTTCTTTCTCGATGCCAAAAGGTTATCAAAGGGACTTGAGAAGGAGCTAACAAAAAACTGTCAAAGACAAACTTGGGTGCTAGGGAGGGGCTTCATAGTTATCGTAAACTTACTTCCATGATATCGAAAATACTAGTTTGATCAACATAATAACTTGCAACTCAATCGCAGAGAAGAATAAATACATAAACAAACAGACGAAGGTCTATCACTCGAGCAAGAGAAACATAACACCCAGAGGAGAGGGCACACGCATCCTTTCGACCAACATACTGACAACGATAAAAGCTAAAACAAGAAGAAACAAGCAGAAAGGGGAGATCTCCCATCATGACATCCAACTGACAAATCAATGCAAGGAAAAGTTGTGGTTCGATTTCACAATAATTTTAAATAAAATAACAGTAGAAAAGTGTAGAAATATCTTGCCTTTTTCTCTAGATTAAAAAGGTTTCATGGACACCTAAAATTCGGACCAGCAACAACAATCCTTAAAAAGTAGGCAATCTCCCCTTTTTATAGGTCTGGGCACTCAAGCTCCATTCTCGTCTATGCTTAGCCTGGGCAGAGAGCTCCATTTTATAAGAAACGTCGAACGGAAAGAACAGTGGTCTCAGGTGCTGTCAAGACTACGGTATGCACAATATGGTTTTAATGAAAAATATCCAGCACATACCCTTGAAAGAAAGGGACAAGGCCAGACTACACAACCCTCTAAACAACCTTCCAGCCTGCATTAAAGATGGGGCACCAGAGAAGGGCAGAGTAGAAGAAAAGGCACAAGGAACAAGGATAATAGAAATTTGAAGAAGAATACGCCTCCAAAATAATGTATGCAAGGAGAGAGAGAATCCACGAAGCGTGCAAAACGTGACAAAATTCCACAAATCACATGGGGGGGGGTCTTAATAGAGAATCTTTGTAAATAAATTTCATCAGGTCTCCTAGTAACACTCTCACTGTCACATAGTCGATTCTGATAAAAATATCTTGAAGGAGAAACCTGAATTTGAGGATGCATTTGATACTGCACAGATAACAACATAGTTGTACAACCTGCTTGTTGGAAGCACTCACAAAGGCTTCTACTATACTGCAACATTGGGAAGCTGCCAAGCCCGCATTTCTTCCATACTCGACTTGACCCTCACAATAATCTTGAGACTCTCCAGGGATTTAGTCTTCCGAATGGAATACCCTCTGAAAGCTGACTTGTATTTTGACGGCTGCAATGGTATTCCATCCCATGAGGAGGAGCCTATGACCTTCCATTGGGCGTCTATATTCACAAAGCGTGGGGAAGTCAAAGTGACAGAGGGAGAAGAAGAGCCTGCGACTGGAACAGTGAACATCCTTCCCAATATCGTTTTGATCCCACGCGCTCCTGAAGGGAGAGTTATACATGGTCGAATCCTCTCTTTAACCCAATAAACCCACAGAATAGAAAAGACTGCTAAGCTGAAACCCACAATGTTCTGCTATCTTTCCTGCTGCCTGGCTAATTGCTGTTGCGGGCCGCTGCTGTGGATCCCTAACAAGAACACACCTCGCAGCACTCAATGAAAGTGGAGGTAACACGCCTGCTTCACTAGCTTGAAGCTCCATCTAGCCATCATGTCAAACCATTACTGCGCCCATACGCATTCAACAAAAGAATCAAAAAGAGATCCAGGTGAAGAAAAACAAGCATCCACCGACTCCCATCTCCCTCACGCAAGGTAGAAACATAATGGCCATTACGGTCTGCAGGGTAGGTGGTTGGGAGGAGACTAATGTCACCCACTTGCAACAAGACCTGCGAATGGACCTGGTCGGCCAAGGTGGCAGTGGAGGGTAGGTGCAAGCAAATTAAAAGATTTAAAAACTGTGCAGTCCTCACCATGACCTATTAATTCAATGGTAGAGGTTAAAATATTTTTGCGGGTTATTTCCAATGAATTCTTAGCATTTAGAAAATTAGTTTGCCTAAAGTTTGTGATTTCAAGACCATTATAAGATAGGACTTGAAAATCAATTGGAAACATGAAAATTAAAGAAGTTCGATGTTGTATCAATCCTAGAAAATTGTACATGTGTATGTTACTTCAATTCTGAATTCAAGAAGAATCAATTAGAATAAATCAATGAATGTATTTAGAGGAAGCTACTAAGTGTCTTACAGAATAGTATTTGAATTTTTATATACTCCATATTTATGATAATCTAAGTGTCTTGCATTTTTAATGAGATTTTTAATTTAAATATATTTGAAAATCACACTTCCTCCCCATCGCCCGGCGCCCCCAAATGAGCCCCTCCTTCAGCAAAGATACGGGATAACAAAATCTCTACTAACTAAGGTAAGCTCACAAAGCATACGAAAGAAGATATATTAATACAAATGCAAAAGGAGTTACAAGATTACCTGAATAGTTTCCATAAGCTAAAAAGGTATACGAATTTTGTATGATTACTATTCAACCCGAGAAGATTAAATCGCAAACATACGAGCAAGCTAGAGGAAGTAAGAATCGAATTGCCCTTACTCACAATGATTAAAACAACATGTGAACAGGAATAAGCAACCAAGGGGATAAACTAGATGTTAACGTTCGAAGGCGAACACAAAGCAAAGACTGACCATGGAGCCAAGACATCATAATTACACACAGCCGTTCGACGCTCCACAAGAGGGTCATTGTGACAAGAACTAAGGTAAACGCTGAACGGGGCATTACACAATCTTATTTAAATAAAGGCTTTTAAATAGTTATTATTCAAAGTGATATGTAATTTATATTAGTAGTAAAACATCACTGAGAGTGAGATGTGATAGTCTACTGTAATGCCCAGCGTTCGGCGTTTAACCTAGTTCTTGTCGCAATGACCCTCTTGTGGAGCACCGAACGATCTGTGTGTAATTCTGATACGTTTTGGCTCCATGGTAGATCTTTGCTTCTGTGTTCATGTTTGAACGTTAACATCTAGTTTGTAATCCCCTTGGTTGCTTAGGCCTGTTCACATGTTGTTTTAATCATGTGTAATCCAATATTCTCCTTTTAAAATAAAATCTTTTCTCTATTCATTCTACACGTCTAAATTTGTAGAACATGAGAAATCGTTTCTCTTTTCACCTTTTGGTTGTTACCTATGACAGTCTATTCCTTGTGGATATGCTTATTTAATAGAGAATGAATTAACCAAATGTTATGGAAGACTTCTGACAAACTTAGGTTTTGCCTACAAGGTTTTTCTCTTTGAGCTAGAATGCGTGTTCTTTTTGTTCTAAGCAACATTTTATTAGTATAATGGTTCAAAGCGGTGACAAGTGATTCCTGGGAAAAAGCTATTTCATTATTTGTCCCTTACTTGAGAATGTATATTCATAAGTTTCAAACAGAATATACAAAAGTATCATTATCAGTGGGCTTGGAGTAAATATATTGAGGCCCATTTGTTTTATATCCCATTCTTATAACCTTTTATCCACTATAATAATGTCACATACTTTAACCTCTCCAAGTTATACAGCTAACACAAAGTGGGAATTTAGGTTGATTCTTATTTTTTCCTTCATTGATATCGATGGTTGTACCACTAGACTCTTGAAAGATGAACATCATGGTTCTGAATCTTTTTTTTTTTTTTTTGTTGAGCTCTCAGAGGTTCATTCCTATGTGTGCACTGAAAAATCCTCAAATGATTTCCTTGTAAAGATCGAAGTGGTTATTGACCTTTGGTCAAATATTTTTAATTACAAACTACAGAAGGAATTCTTTGGCAGTTTATTGTGGTTAGAGTGGGTATCGATGGAAAAGAAAGGATGTGACCAAGTAGCTGGCAACTGAGTATATTTATTAAGCTTCAACCATATGCAAATTTGCTGGGATTTTAAAAGCAAATTCAACCAACATTGAAGCTGTCACCAGGATGCTCTCAAATGAATTGCATTGTGTATAGAGAAGCAATAAAGAGTGGTGGCGACATCCTATCTTTAAATATAGCATTTAGGGCAACTCATGGGTGTGGAATGAGTAAATCTAGGGGGTGTTCATAGATAGGAGCCTTACAAGTCTCTCTCATATTTGGTTTTCCTTGAAGGATAGACTTTGAATAAGTGAATGTTGATTGTGGTTTGTGAATAGGACCTTTAGTCTCCTCCCAACATGACCTACCCTGCGGACCATAATGGCCATTATGTTTCTACCTTGCATGAGGGAGATGGGAGTCGGTGGAGTCATGTTTTTCTTCACCTGGATCTCTTTTTGATTATTTTATTCAATGCGTATGGGCGCAGTCTGGTTGACATGATGGCTAGATGGAGCTTCAAGCTAGTGAAGCAGGCATGTTACCTCCACTTTCATTGAGTGCTGCGAGGTGTGTTCTTGTCAGGGATCCGCAGCAGTGACCTGCAACAGCAATTAGCCAGGTAGCAGGAAAGATAGCAGTATGTTTTGTTCAGCTTACAACACATGCTCTGTTCTGTGGGTTTTTTGGGTTTAAGAGAGGATTCGACCTGTTTAACTCTCCCTTCAGGAGCGCGTGGGATCAAAACGTGGGAAGGACATTCACTGTTCCAGTCGCAGGCTCTTCTTCTCCCTCTGTTGCTTTGTTTTCCCCGCACTTTGTGAATGCAGACACCCCCCTGGCATGTCATGGCTCCTCCTCATCAGATGGACGATACCGTTGCAGTCGAGTATGGAAGAAATGCGGCGGCAGGCATGTTGCAGTATAGTAGAATCCTTTGCGAGCACTTCCAACAAGCAGGTTGTCCAACTATGTTGTTATCTATGCAGTATCAAATGCATCCTCAAATTCGGGTTTCTCCTTCAAGATATTTTTTATCAAAATCGACTTTGTGACAGTGAGAGTGTTACCAGGAGACCGGATGAAGTTTATTGCTAAGATTCTCTATTGAGACCTTACTTGTTTTACGATGTAACTCATGGAAGAGGATCTCATAGAGGCAGATCTGTTTCATATCAAAATATTCATGAAGCAAATTTCCTTACTGCGTATTCCTACCTTCCCCCCCCCCCCAACGATTTGTGGCATTTTGTCACATTTTGCATGCTTCGTGGATTCTCTTTCTCCTTGCATACGTTAGTTTGGAGGGGTGCTCTTCTTCAAATTTCCATTATCCTTGTTCCTTGTACTATTTCGATTTCTTTGTCCTTCTCTGGTGCCCCATCTTTAACACAGGCTGGAAGGTTGTTTAGAGGGTTGTACAGTCTGGCCTTGTCCCTTTCCTTCAAGTATGTGATGGACATTTTGTCATTAAAACCATATTGTGCATACCGTAGTCTTGACAGCACCTGAGATGCCGTTCTTCTCCTAATCTGCGTTGCTCATACAAATGGAGCTTCCTCTATAGTTTGGCATACACTTGAAAGAAATGTGGTCTTTTGGACAACAATGAGTTGCGTGGACCAAAGCTTATGGAAGAGGTAGGAGGATTCCAGTACCTAAGTTCTTATTGCTGAAGCTGGCAGGGTCGGTGACCATGTTGAATCTGGAGAAAAAGGCAAGATATTTCTACACTTTTCTACTGTTATTTTATTTAAAATTATTGTGAAATCGAACCACTTTTTCCTTGCATTGATTTGTCAGTTGGATGTCATGATGGGAGATTTCCCCTTTCTGCTTGTTTCTTCTTGTTTTAGCTTTTATCATTGTTAGTATGTTGGTCGAAAGGATGCGTGTGCCCTCTCCTCTGGGTGTTATGTTTCTCTTGCTCAAGTGATAGACCTTCGTCTGTTTGTTTATGTATTAATTCTTCTCTGCGATTGAGTTGCAAGTTATTATGTTGATCAAACTAGTATTTTCGATATCATGGAAGTAAGTTTACGATAACTATGAAGCTCCTCCCTAGCACCCAAGTTTGTCTTTTGACGTTTTTTTTTGTTAGCTCCTTTGTCAAGTCCCTTTGATAACCTTTTGGCATCGAGAAAGAAAGGTTGTAGGATTAGTGTGATCAATGCTTGGGCTAGCCAGCTTAGAGTTTCGGTATTAAAAATATTTAGAATGAAAAGGTTTGTGTGCAATGTGTTTTCCGTCTCGCGTGTTTATACTCTTATATTATATTTCCATCTTGTTTCTAGGCTTTTAAGGCCATCCTCAAGAAGTACCTTGACCATCCCTATCAACTTGAACCATAACTAGCTTTTCAGATCAACTAAGCTCGAGGTTTCATTGTGCGAATCCAGTACCTCGTTGACACTAGAATAGTTTTGGTCTAATCCCCCTCTCAGAATTATTGTTGATGGTGCTCTTCTATTCTTACCTAACTTGCATTATTTCTCCTTTGTAATGTTAACGCTATTAATTAATATTGGTCGGTTTTTATGCACGTAATTACCTTAATATTTTGTGATGGAAATTTCCTTAAATGTGATTAATCTTTGGGGAAAAAAAAAACTCATCTTTCATTTGATAGTCTTATGGATTCATAGCGGAAGGTTTTGTTTTGATAATGTCACTTAGAAATTATGTTTGTATCTATGTGTGACGGTTGACTGTGTTACCAAGGGTTGCCTTAAAATATTGTTGTTTTGGGAAATAGGTAATTTATTTTAAATTAACCAAACATTAGAATTGTTGTGGAGGTTTGCAAATCTTTAGTGTTATAAAATTTGTTGATGACATTATTGTATACTCTTGTTTGACGGAACTCCCTTCTTATCTCGCGTGGTTGCTACTAGTCTGTAAGGCATTAGCCCTTCTTGAATGATTGTTAAATATCTTGGTAGTTAATGGTCAAAAACTAGTATACTTTTCCTTCGCTTCGAAACTTATGTTGTTTGTATACTCTATTTGATTTCCGGTTTGAAACTCTATTATACATGGCTTTTTGTGTTATTTCTTTGAAACCCGTGGTTCCCCTTTCTTGGGCTGATCAACTCTTGTTCTTTTAGAAATATATTATTTTAGCCTATTTGTTTGGTACCTTTGATAAATTTCTAGATGGTTGGTCTATATATCAAATCTCAATCTTTGTAATTATTATTTAATTACTTACTTGATGGGAATTCTATTTTTGCTAGATTTTTTATTTCTCCTTATAGGGCCAAGTGCCATTCTCATATGATTGCTATACTTTCGTTGCTTTTACTCCTAACTGAAGTACAAGGTCTTCTCCTTATTTGATTGACATTATGGAGACTTTATTATAACAAGATGATGTGTTGATAGTGTTTATATGTTTGACCCCAATTCTTGTAATAAAGTGCTTCCTTTTTGTGGTATTGTTAGATAATAGTTATGGTGGTTTTGTGTAGCCTTATCTTGCTCAGTTCTCGCGAACTGACTCTTGTGGAAAATTTGTTGCAGATGGATTTTTACGAGTAGATGAGGGATAGACTTGTAGATTTTTACATCAACCTCAGTTGAGAAGTTCTTTTGCATGAATCCTTTTTATATTGTTCAACTATTGATAACATCTAGCGGAAAATTTGAGAAGAGGATCAATGTCTTAGTATATTGTATCGTGGATTATGTCGTCTTAACCTTGGAACCTTGAATTGTCTGTCTATCTTGGAAAATATAAGAAAATTTGTTTACCGCTTGTTGAGTGACCTTAATGGATTATCGGTATTCTAAGAGTTGATGTAACCTTATTTCGTTTTTGTAAATGAATAATGCTAAAACTTTACCCCCTACGATTAAATGTTGTGTTAAATCTTTCTAAGACTTAGTAATAGTGTGTTATAAGTAAAATAAAATGGGTTGTTTAATACTTATAGAAGTTAAACTAAAATTTATATTGCAAATAAATTAGTGTAGAGGTGACCAACTTGAGAGCATGTAATTCCATAAGTGATCAAAGATGAAACTATCCTTTGTTAAGTAACATTATATAACTTGATATCCCTAGCTAAACTAGTGAACACTACCCATTTTGGGCGAACTCTTAAACAAGCTTAAGGGAAAACAATGGTTAGTTTCTGGAAGATAATAAGATTTAGCAAGTAGGAGAAGACTTTAAGTTAACTACTCTACAGTGTATAAGAAATTAACTCAGTTGGTAAGATGAATTTGTGCTAATCATATATTGAATCTTTCTGAAAACATAAGTCATGAGATAAAGGGTGTTTTATCAAAATAAATAACCTTCAATCATTTCTTACTGTGGCTTGCCCTAACTGTAAGTGTGTTTTGTGGTCAGACTTCTATGTTGTCATGTCTAAAAGAAAAGTAATTTGTCCTTGATAGGTGTGAACATTTCCGTGCTGCCTTTATGGGCATCCTTGTATCGAGTTGTTCACAGAGTCAGTTGCATCCTTGGTGACAACATGTTGCGTCATGTTATGTGTCAAGCAAGTCAAAAAAAATATTCTGTCTTTTACTGTGTTGTTCGTGTGTGAATTTTTTTGGGTCGTTACAGTCTCTCTACAAACTTTACTTTTAAAAAGACAATCGAAAACATTACAATTAGAGATGTATTAGCAATATCATCTAAAAATTATAGAAACTTGTAAAATATTTCAATTATTAAGATTTTGCTTTTGTTATATAGATTATTTTTAAATAGTTCAATTATTAAGATTTTGCTTTTATTATATAGACAATTTTTAACATCGTAGTGTGCATTGTGTATTTAGAATTTGAATATTTGTACATTTATAATTTTAAGACATTGACTAATATAAACTTTCTGAAAAAAAAGAATGTGATGTTTATGAGAAATTTTTGTATGCGTATATATATCCTTACATTATTTTCATTGGGGAACATTTGTGGATATTTTTCCAACTCGGAATCTATCGTTGCATGTGCCTTTTTCGATACCGGGAGCTAGGATTTGCAAATGGTATGTTTCCTATTATGCTCTCCTAGCACATCCTAATTTGGATGTCATCCTGTGTTCTCAAAAAGGTTTTTAAAGAAACGTAATGAGGGACATCTCGATGTATGTATAACATATGCATCTTCTGACAATGCAATTTTTCTATAAGAAATGTCAAATATAAATATTTTATATTTCTATAGAAAAATCGTGAAATCATATTTTGTGTATGCTTGGAAAAATGTTTTAATATAAATTCTCAAGAACTATGCTTCCATCATAATGTTTTTCATTTTTGTGAGTGGATGACATATTATTTTTTGTATGTTGTGTTTTTTCAAGCAATGATTAACGTGGATATGTGCATTTGAACATTTCTTTACAAGGTGGTGTGTGTTTATTTCATTGAAGGACATGGATATAGTTGATTTTTGAATACACAATTGAGAATTATTTGTTTTATATTTTTGTATTTGATATTGTGTTATTTATGAGAGGAACATTGTTGAATTGTCACAACTTTCTTGTATAATAATGATTTATACAATAACGTCCAAAAAGAATTGTTGAGTTAATAGAGAATTGAGGTATTTGTAAATGTGATAGTTTGTGTCGCTTTAGTTCATATCATATTTTGAGTGTCCGTCATAATTTTTACATTCTCTTTACTATATAATTATTTCCTATTACATGCACATGGAGTTTTAAATAATATAAATAATTAGGTGATTTTCTGAAAATACTTTAAAGGCATGGCTCCGCCAAGATTAAATTTTGAAAATGAAGAGGAAAGAAAAGAATATCAAAGACAATATCGCAAAAGAATACAAAAAGAAATGACAGATGCGTAACGAGAGGAACAAAGGAAACGTCGAAATGATAATGATAGAAGAGCATTTGCAGAACAGAGGGTTGAATTGACAAATGACGAAATAGATGTAGAGAGACGACAACATGCAAATAACATGATGACAATTCATACACAATCATCTCAAGATGACTCACATGTATCAAGAATAAGGATACAAGGACAGATTCGTACAGATCAGTTTCCTGAGGAAGAAAGACGAGAATGTGAGGATTTACTTGCATTATTTATATAAAAGATTTTATAAATTGCATAGTGTTTTGAGTGTGTTGGTGAAAAAAATATTATAAATCAAACAAAAGGTCATAGATATGGAAATGAAAACACTTTTTCTAATATCCTATTCTCTTAAATTCATATCATTCTTTGACTAGCCTTGCTAATTGTTACAACTTGGATAATATATGATTGATTTCTATTACATGTACGTGGATTTTTTAGTTATATAAATAATTACAAAATTTGTTGAAAATAATTTATAGGTGGGGCTCGACCACGATTAAAATTTGAAAATGAAGATGAAAGAAGAGCATATCGAATAGAATATCAAAGACAATATCGCAGAAGGAGACAACAAGAAATGACAGATGCACAACGAGAGGAACAAAGGAAAATTCAAAATAATAATGATAGACAAAGGTTCACAGAATGAAGGGCTGAATTAACAAATGAAGAATTGGATGCAGAAAGACGACAACATGCAAATAACATGACAATACATAAGTGTTATACTATCGTCTCAAGATGACTGACATGTTTCTAAGATTTAAGATTACAGAAGACACCTTCTTTCAGCGTTTGTCCCATATGTGGAGTCCATTGAAAGATATCATATTGTGTTCAAGACTTTAACCGCGATAGTCATGTTGTTGAGGAAGTTGGATGCCCAAGATAGAAGGGCTGGTACTAGTTCATTCCCATTTTTTAAAATTCTGGGGATATGAAAATTCAACATCAATGAAATTTTTTTGTTACGAAAGGTTTTAGAAACTATCTAGCATCATTGATTTCAAATTGATGTCATAGATTCTTTTAAATAATTCCCTAGAGAATGACTAGTGTGCATATCAGGAGATGACATTACAGACCAATACATCTGTCTTTGTATGACCTTCTGAATAGGAAAATAAGGGATTTACAATATGCGAGTTAATAATCGAACCTAGACAGAATCGCAGACAGTATGCAAGACTCACATATTGCGAGAGAACACATGATACATGATCTCAAATAAAATGCTACAAAGATAAAATAACACAACACAAATGATTTTTCGACATGGTCATTGATAACGTTTCTTCACCGGTCAATTTGGGCTATTTGTCCACCAAGAATCACTTGCTCAGATTTTATTACAAGCCACCGCTCTCTTAATACACCTGACCCAGGACATCGTTTGGAGCTAGATGCTCAACAAGAGAAAGGTCATACATCAATTCACAGCCGAATTCAAAGCACATATGCATCCTGTTCTTCATACCTCTATCACTATGCATAACTTAACTCATATAAATGAGGACAACTGCTTAAGTAGCCTGTGTACAACCCAATCGTACAGGGTATCAAAACCATGGGCAATAGGACCTGTCAATATAAACCTAGGGGTCAATGATAAGTCTCACCTCAATATGTAGAAGAAATCGCTAATCGTTTGCCCGATATGATCGGGTGCATTTTTTTCAAGGCCAAAACTATTCACACATGAAAAGCGTGGCTTCACAACCTAACACCTTCAAAGTCAATAGAGATTGAGTTTCTAATGGACGATTTCAAAATGATATTTTTAAACATGATAAGTTTGGGGCTCAGATGTCCTAATCAATGAATAATCTCTAAATCCACTTCCACCTCCTTAAATGCATCACATATATGTGGAGCCAAAAAAAAAATACTAACCCTAAATTTAATTTTCTCTTTCCCATGTAAAATCATCCCCCCTTGATATCTTGTAGGTCCATTTCACTATATGTAGTCAAATGACAGTTAATATGCTTCTTCATTACACACATGAATGAAATCTAAATGGCATAATGCACCAATGGATTTAAAATTAATCCATGCTTTTGTAAATATCACTAATTGCAGAGTAACCTGGATGTACTCATTGATTGGCCATGGATAGGAGCATCTCCTATCAATAGAGTATGTGACAAACAATGAGAAAAGTAGATTTGAAATTCCCTAAGTGTAAGTCCTGATGCACAAAACTGTGATTACCCATAAAACCACGATTAAGACTAGTAGGTCCTCCATGCAATTATGGAATAGCATTTATTGCGTTATAGAAATAACCGATATAGCCGAAATCCTCGAGTTTTATGTTTACATTATAAGTTGATGAATGAAGATGCATTGCGACAATCGTTTACTATGTTTCCCGTACTTGTGAGTTATTTGCATGGTACAACCTCCAGTGATAGATGGTTATCACCATCAATGGAATTACGCTGAGCATAATCGTGCGAACGTACACCAAATCACAATCTGAGCTAGATCGTATGATGCGGTTGTGAGGAAGATCCCAGTTGATGGGTACTTCTATATGTCATACTGAAAACTACTATATTTCGTGGTGAATTTTTGACTTCCACATTTTGCTTCATATAGGTAATCACCTACTATTTAGGTTTTCACATTGAGCGACATTTGTCCTATGTTTTGGCCTGAGTCTACATGCATTAATGCCTGGAACACCGATACCTTAGTAATCCACTTGAAGCACAACATTGGCTATTCACTCCGATGCATGGTTGATCGTATTTATACCCCATTACTCTAATAAATAAAGTGGTCCTAAAGGGTTACCTATGATCAAATGCGAACTATTCACCCTTCCGAAAGGAGGTATTCCATACCAAGGTGTTATGAAAGTTGTTAAGTTACTATACATTTAAATTTGAATGGCAGCATAGAGGTTCGCCACATGTACATGGATTCAGTCATGATTGGAAGGGGCGCCAAATTTATGGACAACCTGATTGGAAGGTGTAACTGACTTTCAACGTGACTATGGTATGAAAAGCATACACTTCCATTATATATGAGCCTTAGGTTGTAATAATTAAATAAAAGCTGCACCAACGATAACATACAGATACTATTTATCGATTCTCATCGATGGTCTATGATTTATATCCCAATTTTTACAAGCTAAACAATATAATATCCTGTATTCTAATAGGTTATAAGTGAAGCCCATAACAAAATTTTAGTGCAACATCCATGTCTATTGATAATACAAGACAACTGATACAATTCGATATGGAGGCATCTCCTTTGAAGTGATTGGCCCTACTGTGTAGAAGTGTCAAACGATCTGTAGAGAGGCTGCTTTCCAGGGGACGTAATTCCAGGGGAACAAGTGTTTGTACGTTAGATGTTCAAAAATTGGTGAACAGTCGATAAATATCTATCATTTTAAATGCATGCATGGAAGAACTCATCCTCTGATCATTACATTAAATGCAGGTACAATCGCCCTCATCCTCTGTAAGCCATTTGTATTTCGCCTGGATCATCCCTATATCCAGACTCAGAGACGAGAGATAAATTTCTTCTGTAAACCTGCGACACATTTTGATAGGGTATATACACACTGTGTATCGTCTAGATAGGGCATTACAATTCGTGGATAGCAAACGTAGTATATGGCATCCTGTTCAGTGGTATGCAAATTGTTGGAGTCAAGTATCATTGGGTTTGTGGATGGATGCCTGTAGGAAGAGTCTGTTGGATTGGTCAAAGCTCTGAAAAGGCATCACCTGTTGATTGCATAACTGGACAAATATTTGCATAACCCAGATGAAATGGCATTTGAATAGCTAGACAAATACTTATCACCGAGAGTGATTGGTGGGAGACGTTGAGTGCACAAGAATTATGTCACATGTTGGAAGAGCTCCCTTTGGTAGAAAGGAGTAGAGCATTTTTCAAATTGACATGTAGCGCGTGAGATGATGCATTAGCGGCAAATGTCAATTGCGACACCTTGGGTGCTAAACAAAAACAAGCACTTGATTCTAATGGCTCATGATAATCAACATTGCCCCCCATGGTTCGCGAGCAATGGGAATTCGGTGGAAATCATATTTGATGCTAGGATAATTCGTAAGGCACTTTCCTATCAATTCAATTCATTCACGTCACTTTTCTTTTCTCTAATGGCATTTGGGATTGGACTAAGGTTTGTTTAGAATAACTTCCATTTCCATTCAGAGCATTACGAGGGTGTCAATGGTGGGGAGGAGGGATTCAGTCAATTCCATGCAAAAGATTATGCTTTTAGGTCACAAGAAAGCTAGATACCAAATTGGGGGTGTATGAAATCTCTCAAGGGATTTCTTTCCTTTTACATTTATATTGTTAAATTATGTACATCTTAGGTTCTAACCTGTGACCAATGCAGGCGGTAGGGCAGAGAGGGGGTTCATTTGAGGGCTTTTTTTTGTACAAAAATCCTCATTGATGACTCGCCCATGGCACACACTTGACTATGGTTGAGTTCCCTGGTAACTCTTGGCTATAGTCTAACAATAATTGACTATGTGTCATTCTTTGACTTAATCTGGAACTTAGACATATGACAATATTATTTTTCATTTTTTTCTGGGTGTGAATTTTAGTAATAATTCACTCTATGATTCTCTCGCTTAACGTGAAAATATTGCTTTTTATTTTGTTGTCAGGTTTTAGCCCTTTCAATACTTGACTGTGTACTATTCTCTGATTCTATGATTCAAGTTGTGTTGCGCACATGTGATAGACAATATTGTTAGAGGCTGGGTAATAGGTACTTCACTATGTATTATTCAAATGTTTCATCTATGGTCTGGTTAGAAGTAGGGGAATACTACATTTTGTGTTATTCATTGAGCTGCAGATATATGGCAACATTCTATCCTTAACTATATGGGAATACTTTTATGGGGTTATCCATGGAGAGACTGAGGTGAAAGTAGAAGAGACATAAAAACAAATTAATCCTAAATAGGCTGATGAATTAAAGTGGTAGTCGAGAAACTGGAAGGTGTCTTTCCGTGCGAGTTCAATTTCCATGGTGGCCTGTTAACCGAGGGTTACGTCTAGCATATCTACAAATTTAATCGTTCCAATGAGTCAAAGTAGAGACTATGCTTCTACAGCGAACAAATTAGAATTATTTTGACCTCACACCCCAGAAGCCTAATTCTCCAAAAGTTTCATGTGCTCTATTGTAAGAAATTATGTGTGTAGCCGTAAAATTAATGAAAATTAATAAGCTGAGATTTGTTGAATCAAATATTTTTCAAAGGGGTTTCTGTAAAAGTTTTCTTTTCTTTTTTCCCACTGAAATATTTAGATTTTTAATTTTAGAGAAAATTTTAGGGTAATATTTACTTATTTTGGGTTGAGAGTGCCGAAGACGCTGTGTTAATTTCCCACATCGATGTTTATTGCATTTGGTAAAATAGTAACATCATTTGAGATTTATGGATTTATAGATTTATAGCTAAAATCATTTTTTATATTATTATCTTCTCCGACGTTATTTACAACTCATATGCAATTGCTAGTAATTAAATGTTCTTATCAAATCAATTGATCAACTTGACCAAGTGGAAGAGGATAGGAGTTAATAACATCCCTTGGATTGAAAAAACTCTTATCCTAGAATCTAGGGTACGGGGAAGAACTCGTAAGTTTCCTACATTTTCTTTTATCCATACTTTCCTTCTCATTTTCATCGTATTTCTTATTTGTTTCACACTTGCTCTATTTCCTCCCTTGCAGGTTTGACGTAAGACTCCTTTCTCTGAGAGAAGAAAACATATTAATTGAGAAGTGTGTGCATAAATATAATTTTTACTAGCATACCTATATTTTATAAATATATGTAATATATGCCGAGAGGTATATATTACATATATTTATATATTATATATAAATATATAGTTGCCTCGTGAACTTCACCTCTCGGCATATTTTACATACACAGAAACATAAACCAAAACATGGTATGTAAAATATGCCGAGAGGTGATGCCCGCTGGGCATTGGAGTCTTTTTTCTACTTGCCACCATGGCCGACCTAGCAAGTCTTATGGCACATGGGTGCATTTGGTCACCTCCCAACCACCCTACCTACCGTCAGCTTGACTGTCTTGCTTCTGTCCTTGCGTGAGGAGATAGGAGTGGGTGAAGTCACGTTTTTTTTTTTCTGCACCTAGATCTTGTTTTGGATCCTCATTCATTGCGTATGGTTGGAAGGCACGTTTTTTTTTTTTTTGGGCTGCAGGCGTTGGAAGGAGAGAAAATGTGTTTGAGTGCTGTTCTTTCCTTGCTGCGTTGTTTTGTTCCTATTTTCTGCTAAGCAAACCCTCTTCCTTTTTTGCTTGTTTCTCCTCCTCTTTCCTAGGGCGCTGCGAGGTATGTTCTTGTCTGGGATCCGCAGCAGCCACCCGCAGCAGGAGATAGCCAGGCGGCAGGCGTGGGTAGTACAGTAGATGCCTCTTTGAGCGCAGCCAACAAGCAGACTATCCAACAATGTTGTTTTCTATTCAGTTTTGACTGCATCCTCAGTTTCGGATTTCTCCTTCAAGATCTGTTTCTCAAAATTGACTAAGTGACAGTGAGAGTAGGTGCGACAGCAGCTGAATGGCGAGCCCAAGAACCGTTGGTGCCAAACTTGACGTTCTGGTTGCACGTGACCACAGTCACGATCAGTTGTTGCAAGATCTTGCAACTGTAGCGGAAAAACGAGATAAATTTTTTGTTGAGCCATTGTCCCTTTAGCCCGGGTCTGGTATCCACTCTTAAGAGCTCAACTGGGCGGTTTTGTTTCTTAGTGACAACTATAAGATGATGTGCTCTACTAGCACAAAGGGGAAAACGAATTACAGTCTCATTGAAGGTTAGATTTTTAGAACATGTTTAAATCCAGAAGTCTGGCCTGAAAAATTCGTTTTCTTCTCTTACTTCCGAGACGGGATGTGGGTGTTAATTGTTGGTTTGTTCCTTCCTGAGTGGTCATTTTATTGTCAGAATACTTGTGTATCTGTAGCAGGAAAATATATAATGTTCCTTTGTTTTTCATCCCTGTTTGCGTTGTTGTATATGCCGTTCTGCTTGTGCGCTCCAAGTTCATTGTTAGTAAAAATGTTAATGGAGGAATTCTTTTTCATGGCTAATGAATCCACGCTCACATGACTCAGACGGGTATTATAAAAAGGCAGGCTTGTGGAAAATACGTTGATAAACATGTATGTCAAGTGCGGAAGCCTGGTAGATGCTCGGAAAGTGTTTGACAAAATGTCTGAAGGAGATGTCTGCTCATGGACTCTGATGATTACAGGGTTTACACAGAATGGATATGTTGATGAAGCCTTGCAGTTGTTTAAGAAAATGCCTCAATCAAATATTGTGTCTTGGGAGATGAAGGTAGCAGGATATTTCTCAAACCCAGAGCTTACACTGAGTCGTTTCTCCTAAAACCGATTCGTGACAGTGAGGGTGTTACCAACAGCCCTGATGAAATTTTTTTACAAAGAGTCTCTATTGAGATCTTACTTGTTGTAGGATGTAACTCATGGAAGAGAGTCTGTTAGGGGCGGATCTGTTTCATATCAGAGTATTCATGAAGTACAATTTGCCTTGCAACTATATGAGCATCTTCAACGAGTCAATATGTTGGCAGGCATAAAGGGTGCTGTTGGAATTATCACACCTTACAAGCTACAGCTGTCATGTTTGCACCGAGAGTTTGATGGTGTCCCCAAATATGATGAAGGAAAAGGTTTGTGTATCAATACGGTAGATGCCTTTCAGAGCCAGGAGCTCTGCTATCTTTCTTGCCTTTTTGGGTTGTCGTCAAATCTGCTTTTTATGGTGCCCTTGACGCTGGGCTATAGTTCCATGCTGCTGTGCAGAAGTCCTTGTGGGCGTATCAATTTTGTGGCTACTTTTGCCTATCTCTTTGGCTGCCATGTTGTTATATGAGTGGGGATGCTTGGAAGGAAGGAGGGATTGGTGGAACTGGGGCTCTTATGGTCTGGACACTCAAGTCTTTTCTTGTGCGGTCAACTACCAGGATGGGTCGTCAAAAGCAGAGGATAAAGCGGAAGGCGTGTGGCTGTAGCAGTCCCTGCTGGATGTTCACGACTGGTGGATGCGTTAAAACAGGCAAGATAGACTAACCATATACATAATATGCTAGTATCTAATAAACCTCTTGAAATGAAACTTTCTCCTTCTAGAAATTGGTTTAAATCTGTGATTATGTGGTTTTGTGTTTCAATATATGGTTAACAGTTGTTACTTCCGGATTGCCTCTGTTGGTTGTTCTTGTTGATGTGATCAAACCCATTTATATATATATATAAAACAAACAAAGGTTCCCAGTGTATGCTTTGATTGATCATATGAAAAATATACGTATATATATATATATATATATATATATATATATATATATATATAATTTTAAAGTTACTTCCTTCTGCAAAAATGACGTTGTTTCTTTTGTGAACCTGGGTATGTAATCGTCCCTAGAACGTTGCAGCGTTGACTAGTATTGGTTTCCTGTTATGTTGTTGCCCTAGAGGAAATATACAGTTAAATTATTATTATATTTCTTTTTTATGATAAGCGTGATTATGCACTTCGTGTATTGTGCAAAGTATTAGGGCTTTTGAAATTAGAAGTTCAATTTATATGCTTGTTAAGAAGGAAGTTTTGGGCCGAAAATATGTCCTGGGTTGATAGAAGGGCATAAATTATTGATAGAACCCCATTTTGATTCTACTCTTTCGGTGAGTAAAATTTGATAAAATTAATGACCTTTAGGGTGTTAAGATATGGTATGTTGATAATTCCTTGTGTGATCGATTTAATCATGTATCGACATAATGCCTTGATGGAGTAAGGTAATATCTTTCACGGTTCGTGAAGGTTAAGGTTTTCATCAACTGCTTAAGGTAACATGAAGTTCCTTAATTTAGTCAAACTTGTTTTGTACTTCCTTCTTGATGAGTGACCTTTCATTGCAAATTTAGAATGATTGTGATGGAAGGTCGTGAATATATTTTGTTGTCAAAAAGGGGAAAGAAGCTCTGGAATAGTTTGTTTATGTGTCGAGTGTAATAATTGTAATTACATCGTTATAGAAGTTAGTTATTGGAGGATATCTATCTTCAATGGTATATTGTGTGTTTAATCTCTGCATAGGTTACTATAAACTTAGTGTTGAGATGTAAATTAAGGAGAGTTGAGAGACCTTTTCCTTTGTTTTCATCGTTTATGATATTAGGAAGCGAGTTGATGTCGGAAAATATCAACCAAGTCTAGATTCATGGCTATGTTCCTCTAGAACAGGAGGGTTATAAATATAAGGTATTATGAAAATTGCAAGGATGTGCTTAGAATGCTAGATTGCCTACTCAACTTGGGTATTAATGAGGCTTGTCGCTATTCCAGCCCTGGTTATGTTCAGTAGGTAAGCGGTTAGGCAATACCTATTCCGGACATTCTTACCGTCCTTTCCACTCATCCTTATTAGCTATGAAGTCACTTATTACCTAAGATATAATGGTTGTGGGTTGAATATAAGATTTTTCATCCTTTAAACCTTTTTGATTACATGATGGAACTTTGTTTTTACCCTTGTTGTTCGTTTATAGCCTATTAGGCCTATGGCCTACGGAACGATTCCAAAACTATACTCTTTTGGGCAGCTAAGAATCGGGTCTGGTTTTAATCTCTTGACTTCTCCTTGAGAATGTGGATTGATGGGTTACACCTTAGATTTCAATCACGTAATCTACGGGATCACATAATTGAAATCCTAATACTCTCAACTCTTGTGTCTAATCATTTAAATTTCATAGTCTTGCATATTTGGTTGTCAAACTTTTGTAGTTTTAGAGGTATCTTCATAACTAAAACTTATGGTTTTCTTCTTAGTTGATATGTTGAAAATTACATCTTGTTTCAAAAGGTTGTTAGAGGTTAGAACTTTGATCCATTTCCTGAAATAGAATGTTTCCTTTCATGATATTGTTAGCTAGTAGCTTATTGTTGCTATGTATAGTCTTATCTTGCTCAGTTCTCGCGAACTGACTCAGGTTATTAATTGTTGCAGATGGCTTATGTGGTTAGATGATGGAAAGACTGGTAGATTATTGCATCAATCTTGGTTATGATGTTCCTTTGTACGAATGTGTATTATGTTATAAAATTTGGAAAGGGCCTTTGGACATTTTAGAAGAAGGGTCAGTGCCTAGTAAATGTATTGTAAAGTATTGTTGTTGTAACTGTTGAAACTTTGGCTTGTTTGGTTATCATGTGAAAGATGAAATTTTGATTACCGCTTGGTTATGTGATATTCTAGTGAAATTTAACCCTTAGTTTAGTAGCGGGGCATGTCCCATGTTAGTACTCTCTTGCTCCCTAGTCATGGTTCAATAGAGATGGTATGTTCCTTTGATTTGTGCATCATGTTGGAATGAATTGATATAACCTTGTTTTGTTTCCACAAACGAGTACTGTTAAACTTTGCTCTTGAGTTAAAATGTTGAGTTGTAAATCCTCCTAAGGCTTAGTAGCAATGAGTTTGTAAACACTATAATGTGAACTGGATATTCCTTATAAAAGTTAAACAAAAATTTATGTATATGAGCATCTTAATGTAGATGTGACCCACTTGAAACCTTTGAGACCTGGAACAATCAAGAGGAATCTATCTTTTGTAACGAAATATGATTACTTATTTCTTTCCCGAGCCAAACCAATAAACACTATCCTTTTTCAGTGAAACCTTAAATGATCTCATGGTGAAATCAATGGTTAGATTTTAGAAAATGATAGGATTTAATAAGTAGGAGTGAAAGTGATTAATAAAACCTTAAATATCTCTTTATCGTTTGAAATGCTCCCCTTGTCAAACTTAATTAAGTAAAGTCTAGATGGAACACTTAACCAATCTCGATAAACTCTTAACTTCAATGAAAGTTTGATAGTAAACAATATGACCCTGAAGCTAAATTCTGCTGTCCTGTTCTGTTAATCCTTGCCTTGATTCATGGTGATATTCTTAAGCAAGGTCAAAATTCAATCTTTAAACAAGAAGGCTATTGTTATGAACCCTAAGCGGTACTTTCCACTCAATCGGAGCTTATGCCTTCACCTGTGCAATAGAGGTGTGGAACATGTGTTAGTAAATTGAATAAGATTAATTAACCTTGTAAGAAATGGAAAATGTTCTAAAATCAAATGAATAAGAAAGATTTGGACATCAAATTGATGATCCCAGTTTAGAAAGCGTGACCTTAAGCTATTTGGTCAACCGTTGAAAAGAAAGAAGTTCTCCCTTGTGAAAAGAATTGTGTGAATCAGTACATAAAATTTTATAAGAACGTAAGTTAAGAATGAAGAGACACTTTAGTAAACAATAAAATTTAACAAGAAATTCCTCATGGGATGCCCTAGCTGTGAGTGTGTCATGTGGTCTGGACTTTCATGTTGTCTTGTCGAAAGAAGAGTACATTGTCCTTGATAGGTGTGAACGTCTCTCGTGCTGACCTTGTGGTCTTCCCCGTAACAAGTGGTTCCAAGTGTTGGTTGTAACCTTGTGACGACATGTTGTGTCGTGTTGAGTCAAAGCAAGTAAAAAAAAAAAAAGTTATCCTGTATTTCACTGTGTTGTTCTTGTGTGTGTGTTTTCGGGTCGTTACATTTTGGTATCAGAGCGTAGGTTCATGCTCTCAAACCTATGGGCCGGATTGGTGTTGTATGGTGATGTTGCATGGTGGTGGTGGTGTTACATGATGATACTGCATGATGATGATGATGTTGCGTGATGATGATTTATATTGGAAGAGTAATGTGCTTTAAACGTGATGTGATTATTGTCGTAATTGTGATATTGTGAATGCACATTATGGGTATGTCACTTTGTGCGTGTTTGTGATCATGTTGATATGTTTGGGGATGGGAGTATTCTCTCTTCTTCTTGTGTATTCTAGGAAGAGTTCACATGTGAATTATTGTTTGTGATGTGTGAAAAGAATTCTAATGTGGATGACGTAGTGTTGGAGCATCGTGGAATATTGTGATATGTGAGTGTATCAATGTGTTGTATGACTAGTTGATGTTAAAAGAAACGAGTTGTATCATGATGTTTTTACCATGTTCTGAAGAAATGTGTGTACCACCTTGCTATGTTGCAATGGATTGTTATGTTGTGTTGTACTATGTTCATCGTATATATGAGTTATGTAATATGTAATGCTTCATGTTGTGATTGTAGGGTCATACGGTGAGAGTATGAACCCTATCGTATGGTGCTTGCACTTTGGGTGCAGAAAGTAGATAAAGTGATGTATTACGCCATGTGGATGTATGATTGTGATCTACCCTGTATGCATACCATACGTGAGACGTTATGGTAGCTATGTGTGTACCACCATGGTGTTAGTGATGTAGTTACATGTTATGTTGTGAGCCTTACACTAACCGACCCTGAGGGAGATCGGTAGAAGTGTATGTTGAGAGTGAGGAATGGTGTACCATGGGTCAATAGCTCGAGTCAAAACTCGTTTTAGTAGATTACATGTGACTCTTTCCTCTCTCCCTATGTGGTTGTATGTATGCAACCTTAGTGTATCTATGACTATGTTTAGCCTTGTCGAAGGGTGGCGGGATTGATATATATATTTTACGAGCTGAGGCTCGATGTTCCGAGTGCCAGCAACTCGTTGAGTACCCCTTTGGTGGCCAGATAAGGCCACACAGTTATCGTAATGTGACATTATTATAAGTTGATTTTATTCGTAAATTGAGCTTTTTATTTTATTTTTGCAAGGACCAGCATCTTTTCTTGATTGCAATGCTTTACAATTTTGGGCATTTCCTTGGTTTGTGGCACTAACATGGGGATTTTGATACTAACTTTTTCTATTTGGCCATTTAATTTAGCTATGATTTTGGGGTCTTCTTTTAAATTTGGAATTTTTACCGCCTTGCCCAAGGCTTGTACTTTGCCACTTGGCACTTTGATTGGATTGTTGTGCTAGGTTCTAATGTTGTGATGTGTGGAATAGGGTCATGGGATGCACCATGGATTGGTTGGACCTATGGACCCGCTTCGTTGTATGGGGGTACACCCCAAGGGGTACATATAACTAGCGGGTTGTTGAGACCTACGCGTTATTATGTCACTTGGGTTAGGAGTGTCCAAACTCTATGTGTCTTGGACACATAGGGACAACCGGCCTCCTTGAGGGAGGCATAAGAGTTTGAGGGAGGCATAAGAGTTTGAGGGAGGCATAAGAGACTTGAGGAAGGCATAAGAGTTTGATGGAGGCATAAGAGTTTGAGGGAGGCATAAGAGACTTGAGGGAGGCATAAGAGTTTGAGGGAGGAATAAGAGACTTGAGGGAGGCATAAGAGTTTGAGGGAGGCATAAGAGACTTGAGGGAGGCATAAGAGTTTGAGGGAGGCTTATGATATTTGTCTGTATGGTTGATGTTTTAGGACATATGTTGAGTCATTGTGATGTTTGGTAGTGGTCTTTTGATGTATGTGTTACTCATGTCAGATGGATATGTGTTGTGATGTTGTGGTTATGTCATTGATTCCCATGTGGACACTATGTACCTGTAGCATTTGTTTGGTGTTATGTGAATTTTTCATTGATGGAAATTGAGGAAATGTTTGGTGGATTGTAGTACTCTTTTGGTTGAGTATATTGGGTATGTCAGTCATTGATGTGTGACGTGTACCTATGTTATGGGAAGTGTGCCTAATCCATTCCGTATTTGTGTAACCCTTTTGTGGTGTAATAAAATCTTGAAGTATATACTTGTGTACTTGTGAATCTGTAGTGTCTTGTGAACCTGATAGGGTGTTGTGGTAGCAGTTCATGTTGGGCACCCACAATAAGGAATAAATCAAAACTCTTCAATGATGAAATTTTTTTTAAAGGAATTAAAACTAAGAATAATGTTAACGGAAAGAGACTAACGAAAATAATGAACAAGAAAGAACTGCCAATCTTCACAGAACATTGAAAGTTAAAATTTCTACCAAATGTTCCTAAGGCTACCTTGTGACCGTGCTTTAATCAACTAAAATTTTAAACCATAGGGTGTAATTTCTCCTTACCTATCTCTTGGTTGCGAACCATTTCTTTTTCCTCTGTGTAATGTCGCATCGAGGACGATGCTTTCTTAAGGGGAGGAGAATGTAATGCCCGCTGGGCATTGGAGTCTTTGTGCTCTACTCGCACCATGGCGGACCTGGCAAGTCCCCATGGCACATGGCGTGGCATTTGGGTCAAAAATACCACCCTAAAATGACTGTCTTGCTTCTGTCCTTGCGTGAGGAGATGGCAGTGGTTGAAGTGCACGTTTTTTTGGTTGGTGCCCGCACCTAGATCTTATTAAAACGTTGACATTACATTGCGTATGGTCACGTGGTATGGCACGTCTTTTGCCCAAAACCATGAATGTTTCTTGGGCTGCACTCCGTTGGAGAGGAGAGAAAACAGTGAATTGCTAGTGCGTGTTCTGGACTTGCTGCCATTGTTCTGTTCCTATTTTCTGCTAAGCTGTTCTCCTCTTCACGTCGTTTATCATTGTTTTGCTCCTCTTTCATAGGGAGACGCTGCAATGGTATGTTGCTTGTCTGGGAAGACTGTGGCCAGTTGGAGCAGGAGATAGCCAGGTGAAGGCACTGGGTAGTACAGTAGATGCCTTCAGTTTGCAGCGGCCAACAAGTTAGATCTGGCCAACAATGTGGAAATTTCGAGGCTCATCGCTGACTGCATCCTGAATTTGGATTTCTCCTTGCAAGCCTTCAAGGGTGCTCTGGATTGACCGAAGTGACAAGTGAGAGTAGGTGACGACAGCAGACCGCTGTGCTTATCAAGAACCCTTACTGCCAAACTCGGAGCTGCATTCATATGGTTGCACGTGACCCACATTCTCTACTCAGGATCAAGCTTGCGGATGCCCGTGACAGTGCTGCTGTAGCATGGAAAGGAGAAACCCTTTTTGTTGAGCCACTGTCCCTTTGAGCCCGGGCTCTGGTATGGGGTCTTAAGGCTGGTGGGCGGTTTTCTGATTCTTGTGATGGTAAGATGATGTGCTCACACTAGCATTCATGAAGGGGTTTTTAAACTTTGTTTTCTTGCCCTGAAGGTCTAGATTATTTCGAGGACATGTCTTAAATCCAGATTAAGGCATTGAAAGTGCTTGTTCCCGTATTTCACTTATGTCTTTAAGATCTTCCGCTGAGCAAAAAAATGAGTGTTAAGTTGTTAGTTGGTTCCTGTCCTGAGTGGTCATTTTATTTTCGGAAAGCTTGTGTATCTGTAGCAGGAAAGGCCAATGTTCCTTTGTTTATTGGTGACAGTTATGTTTGCTTTAAGTTGTTTGATATAGTGTTATAGCTTGAAGCTGCAAGCTAAGGAAGTAGGTGTGTTAGTCCAAATGTTCTTGGAGGAATTCTTTTTGCATGGCTGTTATTGTGAATCCACGCTCACTATGACTGCAGACAGGTATTATAAAAAGGCGCAGGCTTGTGGAAAGGCACGTTGATAAACATGTATAGTCAAGTGCGGAAGCCTGGTAGATGCTCCAACAAGTGTTGGACAAAATGTCTGTTGGAGAGTCTGTTCATGGATCTGATGATACACCCTCGAATTCGGGATTCTCCAGAATCATATGTTGACAGATGAAGCCTTGGGCAGCAGGAGATTATGAAAATGCCTCAATCAAATGTTGTGTCTTGGGAGATGAAGGTAGCAGGATATTTCTCAAACCCAAGAGCTCATACACTGAGTCGTTTCTTCTAAAATCAATTATGTGACAGTGAGAGTATTACCAGCAAACCTGATGAAATTTATTACAAGAGATTCTCTATTGAGATCTTACTTGTTTTACGATGTAACTCATGGAAGAGAGTCTGTTAGGGGCGGATCTGTTTCATATCAGAGTATTCATGAAGCACAATTTGCCTTGCAACTATATGAGCATCTTCTACGAGTCACTATGTTGGCAGGCATAAAGGTTTCTGTTGGAATTATCACACCTTACAAGCTACAGCTGAAATGTTTGCACCGAGAGTTTGATGGTGTCCCCAAATCTGATGAAGGAAAAGGTTTGTGTATCAATACGGTAGATGCCTTTCAGAGCCAGGAGCTCTGCTATCTTTCTTGCCTTTTTGGGTTGTCGTCAAATCTACTTTTTATGGTGCCCTTGACGCTGGGCTATAGTTCCATGCTGCTGTGCAGAAGTCCTTGTGGGCGTATCACTTTTGTGGCTGCTTTTGCCTATCTCTTTGGCTGCCATGTTGTTATATGAGTGGGGATGCTTGGAAGGAAGGAGGGATTGGTGGAACTGGGGCTCTTATGGTCTGGACACTCAAGTCTTTTCTTGTGCGGTCAACTACCAGGATGGGTCGTCAAAAGCAGAGGATAAAGCGGAAGGCGTGTGGCTGTAGCAGTCCCTGCTGGATGTTCACGACTGGTGGATGCGTTAAAACAGGCAAGATAGACTAACCATATACATAATATGCTAGTATCTAATAAACCTCTTGAAATGAAACTTTCTCCTTCTAGAAATTGGTTTAAATCTGTGATTATGTGGTTTTGTGTTCAATATATGGTTAACAGTTTGTTACTTCTGGATTGCCTCTGTTGGTTGTTCTTGTTGACGTGATCAAACCCATTTATATATATATAAAACAAACAAAGGTTCCCAGTGTATGCTTTGATTGATCATATGAAAAATATACGTATATATATATAATTTTAAAGTTACTTCCTTCTGCAAAAATGTCGTTGTTTCTTTTGTGAACCTGGGTATGTAATCGCCCCTAGAACGTTGCAGCGTTGACTAGTATTGGTTTCCTGTTATGTTATTGCCCTAGAGGAAAACATACAGTTAAATTATTATTATATTTCTTTTTATGATAAGCGTGATTATGCACTTCGTGTATTGTGCAAAGTATTAGGGCTTTTGAAAATTAGAAGTTCAATTTATATGCTTGTTAAGAAGGAAGTTTTGGGCCGAAAATATGTCCTGGGTTGATAGAAGGGCATAAATTATTGATAGAACCCCATTTTGATTCTACTCTTTCGATGAGTAAAATTTGATAAAATTAATGACCTTTATGGTGTTAAGATATGGTATGTTGATGATTCCTTGTGTGATCGATTTAATCATGTATCGACATAATGCCTTGATGGAGTAAGGTAATATCTTTCATGGTTCGTGAAAGTTAAGGTTTTCATCAACTGCTTAAGGTAACATGAAGTTCCTTAATTTAGTCAAACTTGTTTGTACTTCCTTCTTGATGAGTGACCTTTCATTGCAAATTTAGAATGATTGTGATGGAAGGTCGTGAATATATTTTGTTGTCAAAAAGGGAAAAGAAGCTCTGGAATAGTTTGTTTATGTGTCGAGTGTAATAATTGTAATTACATCGTTATAGAAGTTAGTTATTGGAGGATATCTATCTTCAATGGTATATTGTGTGTTTAATCTCTGCATAGGTTACTATAAACTTAGTGTTGAGATGTAAATTAAGGAGAGTTGAGAGACCTTTTCCTTTGTTTACATCGTTTATGATATTAGGAAGTGAGTTGACGTCGGAAAATATCAACCAAGTCTAGATTCATGGCTATGTTCCTCTAGAACGGGAGGGTTATAAATATAAGGTATTATGAAAATTGCAAGGATGTGTTTAGAATGCTAGATTGCCTACTCAACTTGGGTATTAATGAGGCTTGTCGCTATTCTGGCCCTGGTTATGTTCAGTAGGTAAGCGGTTAGGCAATACCTATTCCGGACATTCTTACCGTCCTTTCCACTCATCCTTATTAGCTATGAAGTCACTTATTACCTAAGATATAATGGTTGTGGGTTTGAATATAAGATTTTTCATCCTTTAAACCTTTTTGATTACATGATGGAACTTTGTTTTTACCCTTGTTGTTCGTTTATAGCCTATTAGGCCTATGGCCCTACGGAACGATTCCCAAAACTATACTCTTTTTGGCAGCTAAGATCGGGTCTGGTTTTAATCTTTTGACTTCTCCTTGAGAATGTGGATTGATGGGTTACACTTTAGATTTCAATCACGTAATCTACGGGATTACATGATTGAAATCCTAATACTCTCAACTCTTGTGTCTAATCATTTAAATTTCATAGTCTTGCATATTTGGTTGTCAAACTTTTGTAGTTTTAGAGGTATCTTCATAACTAAAACTTATGGGTTTCTTCTTAGTTGATATGTTGAAAATTATATCTTGTTTCAAAAGGTTGTTAGAGGTTAGAACTTTGATCCATTTCCTAAATTAGAATGTTTCCTTTCATGATTTTGTTAGCTAGTAGCTTATTGTTGCTATGTATAGTCTTATCTTGCTCAGTTCTCGCGAACTGACTCAGGTTATTAATTGTTGCAGATGGCTTACGTGGTTAGATGATGGAAAGACTTGTAGATTATTGCATCAATCTTGGTTATGATGTTCCTTTGTACGAATGTGTATTATGTTATAAAATTTGGAAAGGGCCTTTGGACATTTTAGAAGAAGGGTCAGTGCCTAGTAAATGTATTGTAGAGTATTGTTGTGGTAACTGTTGAAACTTTGGCTTGTTTGGTTATCATGTGAAAGATGAAATTTTGATTACCGCTTGGTTATGTGATATTCTAGTGAAATTTAACCCTTAGTTTAGTAGCGGGGCATGTCCCATGTTAGTACTCTCTTGCTCCCTAGTCATGGTTCAATAGAGATGGTATGTTCCTTTGATTTGTGCATCATGTTGGAATGAATTGATATAACCTTGTTTTGTTTCCACAAACGAGTACTGTTAAAATTTGCTCTTGAGTTAAAATGTTGAGTTGTAAATCCTCCTAAGGCTTAGTAGCAATGAGTTTGTAAACACTATAATGTGAACTGGATATTCCTTATAAAAGTTAAACAAAAATTTATGTATATGAGCATATTAATGTAGATGTGATCCACTTGAAACCTTTGAGACCTGGAACAATCAAGAGGAATCTATCTTTTGTAACGAAATATGATTACTTATTTCTTTCCCGAGCCAAACCAATAAACACTATCCTTTTTCAGTGAAACCTTAAATGATCTCATGGTGAAATCAATGGTTAGATTTTAGAAAATGATAGGATTTAATAAGTAGGAGTGAAAGTGATTAATAAAACCTTAAATATCTCTTTATCGTTTGAAATGCTCCCCTTTTCAAACTTAATTAAGTAAAGTCTAGATGGAACACTTAACCAATCTCGATAAACTCTTAACTTCAATGAAAGTTTGATAGTAAACAATATGACCCTGAAGCTAAATTCTGCTGTCCTGTTCTGTTAATCCTTGCCTTGATTCATGGTGATATTCTTAAGCAAGGTCAAAATTCAATCTTTAAACAAGAAGGCTATTGTTATGAAACCCTAAGCGGTACTTTCCACTCAATCGGAGCTTATGCCTTCACCTGTGCAATAGAGGTGTGGAACATGTGTTAGTAAATTGAATAAGATTAATTAACCTTGTAAGAAATGGAAAATGTTCTAAAATCAAATGAATAAGAAAGATTTTGGACATCAAATTGATGATCCCGGTTTAGAAAGCGTGACCTTAAGCTATTTGGTCAACCGTTGAAAAGAAAGAAGTTCTCCCTTGTGAAAAGAATTGTGTGAATCAGTACATGAAATTTTATAAGAACGTAAGTTAAGAATGAAGAGACACTTTAGTAAACAATAAAATTTAACAAGAAATTCCTCATGGGATGCCCTAGCTGTGAGTGTGTCATGTGGTCTGGACTTTCATGTTGTCTTGTCAAAAGAGAGAAGTACATTGTCCTTGATAGGTGTGAACATCTCCGTGCTGACCTTGTGGTCTTCCCCGTAACAAGTGGTTCCAAGTGTTGGTTGTAACCTTGTGACGACATGTTGTGTCGTGTTGAGTCAAAGCAAGTAAAAAAAAAAAAGTTATCCTGTATTTCACTGTGTTGTTCTTGTGTGTGTGTATTTTCGCGTCGTTACAAAGTTCATGAGGCACCTATATATTTATATAATATATAAATATATGTAATATATACCTCTCGACATATATTACATATATTTAGAGAATATATGTATGGTAGTTATTTGTAAATAAATCACATGCCAAATACACATTACATACAATATTCATTCATAGAAATCCAAAAACATCATAACTATTTGTAAATAAACCTTACAATCAATATTCATTCATAAAAATTTATAAATATAATAACTATTTGTAGTTAAATCACATGCCAAATACACTTACAAACAATATTCAATCAAAAAAATTCTAAAACAACATAACAATTTGTAATTAACTTACATGCCAAATATACATTACAAACAATATTCATAAAAATTCCAATACATCATCACCAATGCCAAATACATATTACTGAAACAATATTCATTCATAAAAATTCCAAAACATAATTACTATTTGTAATTAATTCACATGCCAAATACACGTTACAAACAATATTCATCTGTGGTGTAAAACTCAATTGTTTGAAAAATTCACATGCCAAATGCACTTACAAACAATATTCACTAAAAATTGGGCTCAAAAGGCATGATAATCCATTTGTAAGAGGTGTGGTATCACATGCCAAACCACATTACAAACAATATTCATTCATAAGGAAATTCGAAAACTATGTTGGACTATCTGTAATGTAAACTTTTTCAAACGAATACCTTTGGCATTTTGTCATAAAAATTCCAAAACATAATAACTTAAGTTTGTATTAACTCACATGTGCAAATACATTACAAACAATATTCATATAATAAATTCCAAAACATTAACATTTGTAAATAGAACACATGCCAAATACACATTAGAAACAATATTCAATTTGTAATTTCAAAAACATGGCGACTAACCTTATTTGTAAAATGGGAACTTAGACAATACAATATTCATTCATAAAAATTCCCTCTAAAACATCATAATTATTTGTAAGAAACTCACATGCCAAATACACATTATTCTCCCTAAAGAATATTCATTCATGGAAAATACAAAAGAATCATACTAGCTGATTGGTGGTCTTAAAGGTTGTTTTGGGTCTCTTCTTCATTTCAAAAGGAGAAGTAGACTTTTGAGAGGCATTCCATATTCATTTGATAAATACTAAATTGTGTTGAAGCAATATTCATTCAAAAAAATTCTAAAACATAAAACTATTTGTATATTAACTCTAGAGGACAAAAACCCTCTTAGATTAAGGAATATTCTATAAAAGATTTTCCAAAACATACCCAAAATTTCAAGTATTTTCCAGCAAATAGTTGAAGTGTTTTTACATAAAAAGTCTAATACCAGTGTTGCAGCAGTGCTGTACTGATTAATCTCACATGGAGCGGCTCAAATGTGGCTTACAAACAATATTCATATAAAATTCCCAAACATCATAATGCTATTTGTAAATAAACTTACATGCTCAAATAAGGTATATTCATATTTTAAAAATTTAAAACATCATCTATAACTATTTGTAAAAACTCACATGCCAAATACACATTACAAACAATATTCATTCATAAAAATTCAAAAACATCATAACAATTATGTATAATAAACTGTGTCAAATATGAACACATTGATTGTTATGAAAATTCAAAAATGGGTAATGCTATTTGTAGTTAATCATCACATGCCAAATACACATTGCAAACATCCATATTCATTGCTATAAAGTTCTCAAACATCATAGGAGTTTTCAAATAACTTCCATTCAAATATTGCACAATATCTTCACATAAAATCAGATCTATTTTAGTGTGATTGCCATAATTAATAAATGCCAAATTACACATTCAAACAATATTCATTCACTTTTAAAATTCCAAGAACATCCGGGATCCATTTGTAAATAACTCACATCTGCCAAATGGTTGGACACATTACAAACAAATTCATTCATAAAAATTGACAACATCATAATTATTTAAATACCAATACCTAGGATCCTCCAGATACACATAGACAAACAATATTCATTTATAAAAAATCCAAAACATCATAGTTCAGCATTTGTAATTAACTCACATATCAAATAAACAATATTCATTCAGAAAAATTTAAAACATAATGTACTATTTTGGAATTAATCCCTCACATGCCAAATACACATTACAAACAATATTCATATAAAAATTCCAAAACATCATAATCATTTGTAAATAAATCACACGCCAAATACACATTACAAACAATATTCATTCATAGAAATTCAAAAACATCATAACTATTTGTAAATAAACTTTACAAACAATATTCATTCATAAAAATTCAAAAATATAATTAACTATTTGTAGTTAACTCACATGCCAAATACACTTACAAACAATATTCATTCAAAAAAATTCTAAAACATCATAGCAATTTGTAATTAACTTACATGCCAAATACGATTACAAATAATCATTCAAAAAAATTCCAAAACATCATTACTATTTATAAAAATATCACATGCCAAATACACATTACAAATAATATTCATAAAAATTAAAAACATCATAGTTATTTGTAAATAAATCATTACAATTACAAACAATATTCATTCATAAAAATTCAAAAACATAATAACTATTTTGTAAATAAACTCACATACCAAATACATATTTCATACAATATTCATTAAAAAATTAAAAAATAATTAACTATTTGTAAATAACTCACATGCCAAATACACTTACAAACAATATTCATTCAAAAAAATTCTAAAACATCATAACAATTTGTAATTAACTCACATACCAAATACACATTACAAACAATATTCATTCATAAAAATTCCAAAACATCATAACTATTATTTGTAATTAATATCACATGCCAAATACACATTACAAACAATATTCATTCATAAAAATTCCAAAAAATAACATAACTATTCATGTCATTAAACTCATTTTATAAATAAACATTACAAACAATATTCACTCATAAAAATTCAAAAATATAAGAAATATTTTGTAATTAACTCACATACCAAATACACATTACATACAATATATTCATTAAAAATTCCAAAAAATAGTTAACTATTTGTAATTAAATCAAATGCCAAATACACCTTATAAACAATATTCATTCACAAAAATTCTAAAACATCATAAAACTATTTGTAATTAACTCACATGCCAAATACACATTACAAACAATATTCATTCATAATAAATTCATAACATATAACTATTTGTAATTAATTCACATGCCAAATACACATTACAAACAATATTCATTCATAAAAATTTCAATAAAATGTTACAAATAATATTCAATTCATTAAAAACATCAAATAACTATTAAAAACAATATTCCAATACATTCAAATTTTGAAAATATTCACCATATAAAATTCAATAAACTATAAAATATTTAAAATTAACATAACATAGCAAATTTTGACAATATAACATATTTGTAATATAATTAAAAATTCCAAAAAATATATTTCTAAAATTACATAAAAATTTGTAATCATAATAACTCAAATGCCAAATACACATTACAAACAATATTCATTGACAAAAATTCCAAAACATCATAACTATTTGTAATTAACTCACATGTCAAATACACATTACAAACAATATTCATTCATAAAAATTCCAAACCATATAAATATTTCGTAATTAACTCACATGCTAAATACACATTAGAAACAATATTCATTCATAATAAATTAACAACATATAACTATCAGTAAATAATTACATGCCAAATACACATTAAAAACAATATTCATTTATTAAAATTTCAAAAACATTTAAAAATACATATATCATTCATTAAAACATCATAAGTATTTATAACTCACTATAAACATCCAACAAACAATATTACAAATTCATATATAAATTCACATGCTAAATAAAATATCAATAATTTAATTCACATGCCAAATAAACATTATAAAAAAGCCAAATAAATATTACTATTATTAAAATTTCAATAAATATAACAAATATTATATTCATTCAATTAAAAAATCATAAAATTATAATAAATTCTTAGGTTATGTCAAATTATCATGACATTTTAATACAATATTTAAAATAAAAATTGTAATTAACAATGTGATTTCATACAACATTCAAAAATTTCATAATTATACTAAAAATAATCTAATATTAAATTACATACAAATACACATTAAAAATTCCAAAAAAACAACTATTTGTAAAACATAAATCTATTCAAATGCATAAATACACCTTAAAACAACCTATTCATTCAGCAAAAATTCCAAAACATCATAATTATTCATAATTAACTCACATGTCAAATAAACATTACAAACAATATTCATTCATAAAATTTCACATGCATATAAACATTCGTAATTAATTCACATAAGCCAAATATTCTAATATTAATTGATACCCTACATATCAAATGTAATACAAATATTATACATTAACTCAAAAATATAATATTAAAATATTTAAAACAATTAGAATTTTCAATATTCTTACATAATTACATACCATGCCTAAATTTAAAAATTTGTAACAATGAAATCAAAATTCATTAAATTTTCAATTGATTTTTCATGCAGTGAATAAACAATAAAAATACAAAGTCTAATGATTGTATTTTGAAAATATTAGAAAATATCTAAATAAATATTAATAACTATAAAATTATCTTACAAATAAACGTTCGAAGAAATATTTTGAAAAATATTACTAAATATAATTATATTCTAAAAAAAAGAAATTGTAAATTATTTACACAAGCTACATGTTAAACATAAATGGTTGGTAGAAAACACAAATTTTTAAAATTGTTACATGATGCCAAATAAATATAAAATTTAAGGATTAAAAGTATTTCCCTAACATGCATAAAAAATTAACGTCTAATAACTACTGTTCAACAAGCATAAATATTATACAATACAATATAAATTTTAATTTAAAAAAATATTTTGAACATAGATGCAATTAGGTATTGTAAAATATAAATTATACAACTATACAATCTATTTATTAAACAAATAAATGTAGAACTCTTAATAAAATTATTTAAAATAATCATAAAAAGACTACATTTAAAAAACATTTAGCAAAAATTATATTAAACCTATTTTGTATAATATAACTCCTAATAATACATGTGTGAATAAATTTAACTTTCGTTAATAAATAGTATAAATATAAAACAGATAAAAAGTACAAAATGAAATTTTAAACATATCATATGTCTTAATATAGTTTGGGACATATTGCATTCAAACATATTAAAAAATTATATAAAAGACAGTATTCCATATAAAATTAGTAAATGGTATTTGAAATTATATTAAACTTACCTTTCGATGACTTGCTTACGGATAAAATTACAAACATAAATTAAAATTCAATTTTGTAAATTGAAATGCTATTACTAGATTATAATATTTGAGCACCATCGAATGAAGCATATAAGGAGATTATTGAGATTCTTCCTCCTCTCTGCCAAAAGATTGAAGAAAACCGATTTTTCCTTTTACATATTAAAACATTAAGAAAATCAAAATATTCTCCTTATTAAAATTATTCTCAAAATGGTGCTTAACCCAAATTTCTTAAAATAATCAATATCTCCATAGAACATACCATGTACAAACATAAACTATTCCGACATTGATATCTGAACTTCACCTAAAAAAGTTCATCCATGAGATAAAATGACATTCAGGAAAATAAAAAATTATAATCATGCCTTGGCATAATGCGTAAAATGGAATAAAACTCCTGATCTTAACTACAATAATAAACCCCTCACGACCATTTAATACTTGCAAATCCTAAAATGCAATATTAAACTCTATATCGGTAAAATGCTTGATCAGATAGAAAAACTAACTAAAAATAAGTACTAACATCTGAACCTTGTAATGGTAATTAGCTAATATATTTGTTTAGCTTTAGAAGTTGCCTTCAAATAGTTTTTGTGTAAACCCTACCCTGCAACCGTATTCGAGAGTTAATCAATTTAAAAAATCTGAAATCTCTAAAGAAAGCTAACAAAAAATTACACAACCAAATCTGAGCCCTTTTGCGTTAGATACAGGTGCATTTATTTAAAATGCTATAATAATATCAAACCATGAAACCCTGTTTGCAAAAATATCAGATGTGATGTTTGTGTAATAATATAAAAGAGCAGGGGAAAAATTGAAAAAACCCCTCTGCATGAAAGGAAACAAAATTTAGTATATGTAACCAGCTTCAAAACTCTTTGCGTTACACAGGTAATTTAATAAAATAATCCAAATCAGTCACCCGATTTAATGCGGTATGCAAATGGAGATAAAACTCCCGAATTGGTTTTACTAAAAAATGGAACCAACCATACATAATAGCTGCAAATTTTAAAATGCAATTTCCTTAAATTAACTATGAGACCATTAAACCTACTTGATCAAACAGAAAAAAACACTACAGGAATGAACACTAATGTGAATATTTAAAAATTGTGTACATTATTAATCTGCAAATTTGTAAAAACATTACTGTGTAAACCTCTCCTGAAGGTTAATTCTTATACAGGGGATACATTTTGGTTTAATTCTCTTGAAACTTGGTGAACCATTCTAAGGAAATGTTTTACGAATTTTATGTGACCACAAAAACACACGGAAATTAATCAGAAATAGAGGACTCTTAACCACAAAAACAAAGTAGAAAAACTATAAATTCAAACATCGAGACGAAATTAAAAAGACAGATGATTTTGTATAAATACATGCAGGTAAAAGATCAAAACTATTGTAAACAACAAAATTTGTATACTAACCAGATCTGAAACCTTTGCGTTAACACAGGTAATTTATAGAAAAATACATTCAAATCCAAATGATAATCCCGGTTAGGGATCTACCCATTAAATTGATCTTAAAAAAATTGAACTTCGAACTTTCGTATGCTGTACATTTACTAAGTTGAAATTTCCATATAAAATTAAACCTAAAATGCCCAATTAATCTACACCACAACACGCACAGGCAACTATCAAATGTAGGCATGAATTTCAAAATCAAATCCTAAAGTCTGCAAAATCTATGAAACATTTGAAGGAACTTCGCAGTCTACTAACAGGGATACAGCCATCTTGGCTGTTCTTCTCTGCACTGTAACCCAAATAGAGGACTCTAACTATCAAAAACAGATACTCTGTTCATCTACAAAATGAAAAATAATAAGTAGATCCATGCCTACAAATTAAAAAACTATAAAAAACTCACAGACAAATAAAATGTCTCAAAACTTATTATCAGAGATAAAAGTTTGAAAAAACAAACAGCAGGGCCCTGCATGCAGCCTCCAGACTTAAAATAAATCAGAAAAATTACATGAAATCCAAACCCCCATGGAATAATTAGTCACCAACTAAGCACATAGAAAAATATCTTAAAAAATAAATTAAAATTTTTTATGTGAACACATGCATCTAAGTAGGAAGTATCTTGATCAAAACAAAGCAGAGCTAAATTGTTAAGGCACCAACATTTGAAAAAGAATGAATATGCAATACAATAACAGGAGAAATTGAGATTAACAAATTCTGGGAGCCCACTAGAAACACATGGGATCAATAGATTTTGAAATCTAACTTGACACCTAAAAATTTTACCCCTTTTGTACACCAGATTGAAGTCTTTTTGACGTTAAATATTTCCCTTCAAAACTGGAGGATGTTTCGCCCTGTTATTGGGTCCACTAACATAAAACAAATGTAAGGTAGAAACACCCAAAAGGGGCTCAGAATATAACTCAGAATAATTTGTACACTCCATAACATTTCTGAAATCTAGTAAAGGGTAACAGATCAAACTCAGGAGGCCCTGTTCATCTACAAAATTAAAAATCGCGAGTAGAAAACACTTAATGAAGTTCATTCAGGAGATAGGGAATTCCTTTGTATACTCACAGTACTTGCAATTCATTAAAAACTAATTGAGAGCTTTTGTAAATTAAAATGCCCTGTATTTTTCTTACAATATAAGTAATGAAACATTACAGACATATACATACCCTGGAGATGTTAGTCACCATTGAATGAAGCGTATTCAGGAGAATTTCTGCATAAGCTTATTCCTCCTCTCTGCAAGATTTTTTTCATTACAAAATGGAAAAATGCTGTGAATATTTTTACTGTTCATCTAAAATGCTGTATCAAAGTAAAATGCCTTGTAAATACAGTAAAAACAAAGTAATAGATCTGAACCTTGTTAAGGAGGAAGCTAATGTATGCGTTCAGAAGTTAGAAATTTCAAATATTATTTGTAAACCCTTGCAAGGTAAAAAATATACATTGGGGTCTATTAACAGGGCAAATAGATCTGAACCCTGTGGAGTGAAAGCCAACAAAAAATATAACTAACCAATATTGAAGCCTTTTTGAGTTAAATACATTCAAACCAACTAGATGTATGTATAGGACTTAACTCACAGTGTAGATCTGAACCTTGTTAAGGCATCGAAAATATCTTGGCTGTACATTTTACAAATGAAATTTCAAATACTAACAGCACAAAAATATAAACCTAAAAAGCCAACAAAATTTTTAACTAACCAGATCTGAAGCCTTTTGAGTTATACATTCAAACCAACCAGATTTAGACCCTGTTAGGACTTACTTAATTGGATTTAAAAAAATCGAATCAACCATATCTTGGCTGTAATTTTACCAAATGAAATTTATAAAACTAACGCACAGAAATTAAACCTAAAAAGTCCTAAGCACGCACCAGCAGGGAAACCTAAACCAATGTAGGATGTTTGGAAATGTGTGGTCCTAATCTGCAGAGTGAAGGTAAAAACCTAAAAATAATTATCACCACAAGTTCAAAGAAACAGTGAACATTTAAGGCCTTACCGTAACCAAGATGCATCGTTTATTATCTACCTTCGTTGTTCTCTTGCACTGTTCTTGTCACTCAAACAGAACAACCCAGAGACAAAAAAAAAAACAAATACAAGAACTCAAACAACAAAAACACAGAGAAAAACTACAAAAAAAACACATAAAATACAAAAGAGGCACACAAAATGTTTCAAAACATATCTAACAGAGAAAAAAGAAACTGATCAAAATGCAAAGAGCAGGGCCCTGCATGCAGACTCCAGACAACATTAAAATGCAGAAAAATAGATGCAAATCCAAAACTTAAATGGGAATAAATGTGGGGGACTGAGTTATATAGAACTTTTTGGCAACGGCTCTTACATTTTTTTTCCCAACAGTCATCTATGGACCTTTACACCTGTCTTCCAGCTGTAACGGTCATCTAGGTCCGCTCCTTCCAAGCTTATTTTTAAGTCAAATCTTCTAAGTTTCCAGCTGTAACGGTCAAGGCTCTACTTCCAAGCTTTATTGAAGAGTATTTTTAGGCATGATTGTGCTTTTATTTAGCACTATAAACTTGAGATTAAAATTAAATCCCAAGCATTATGAATACCCACGGTGGTGGGATAAAATGATAAATTTCAAAAAATTTTTGTGATTTGGTCCCTTAAAGAAAGTCATTTTGAGCACTTTGTCCACGTGCTATTAATTATTGACCATTGTTTCATGGAACGGAAGTAAGGCCTAATGCAAGGAATGTTTATTATTTTTTATTTTTTGAGAATAAAATCAGGTATACAAGCCAATCGCATGTGCTAGATTTTGAATGTGAATGTGTAGTTGGCACGTTGATAGGGCCCGAATCGAATCATGGATTTGTGAGGGTTCATGACACTTATGGAAAGGGAAGGACAAGTGCGTGCAAGATAATAGGGAAAGTTGATGAGGAGTAAATGTAGGGACTTGAAGGCAGAGAGGATTGTGTTGAATCAATGAATGTCTCTTGTTAAAGGGCTTCCTCCCGGAAACTTCCCTGACGAATGCGGGATTTTGTTTTCTTCATTTTGTATGTGAGCAAAGGGTCAAAGTTGATGGCACGGGCGTGGAGGTGGAACCCAACTGTGTCATTGGCCACACTGAACAAAAGATCTCCATTTCAATGACATCACAAACACTACTTGAAGGAATGAGGGAATGCAATGAAAAGGAAGAGGGAAAATATATATGCTAATAAACATATAATTTCTAGAATAGTTATAATTAGCAACAATATTAAAATATTGAAAATATGGTCTGTGTTGCGGTATCTATATCATCTAATGATCAGAGTAAATGTAAGCATGTGTAATGTTTTTTTGGGAGTTGAGTGTACAAGCCCAACGAAAAGTTAGGGATTCGTTCGAACAAAAAGGAGACAATATGCAAAGGTCTTAAAGGCTATAAACTCATGATACTATTGTGAAAATTAGACCTCATCATTTTGTACCTTTGATATCATTTGTTATTTTATCTAAAGTCAAGCCCTGAGTAGTATGTATTGTGAGATCCCAAGCCATTTGAAAAATGTTTTTTCTATGATTACTGCATGAAATGTGGGGCACAAGTACATGCAGGTGCTCGGAGAACATCCCAAATGAGATAAATGTACTATCCAATTTGATTTATATGGAAAGCGATATGTAGGTGGGCCTGCAAAAAGACTATATATGATTGAAATGATGTGGCTAATTTATTCATAAACAAGTCCTACCTCAACCCACATGTTTACATCAAGCATTACCTCTTGTCCCATATAGTTAATATTTTTAGGTTGTAATTGATTGGTGTCATGAACAAGAGAAGATGAGCATTGTGTGTAAGTGGCATTTTAATTGTAATAAATTCAATCAACATTGCCTTGTTCTTATGGTCAAGGAGGTTGTTTTTGGTGAGTAGATAGGGTGATGAAAGGAAACAAACTTCAGAGCATATCATTGATTCGATATGAGCCATGAGTGTTTCTTGAATACTGAAATGTTCTTAAGAATTGTGAGTATTGAGAAGTAGTTGGTGAAAAGAAACCTGAGTCGAGCGAGAACCTTGTTGATGAAAGATAGTTCTCAAGTGACAAATATTTGGAAGATTCTTGGAAGTGTTTCCTCATACGAATTTCCTGCACATGTTGGTACATCTTTCCTATGTCTCCGAGATTAATCTAAAAATGGATTCTGAAATAACCAATTTTATGTATTCTCCATGTTTGATACTTGCAGTACATATTCTTAACTTATTCTCTATTCAGAATGATGGTCTAGTTAAGTTGAGGGTGATCTAGACACCTTCGAATGACATATGTGGGTCATCATTGTTTTGTTTGGGTAGTTTTTTAGGTGACGGTTATGCAACTGCCCCAGTGGTTACATAACCGCCACCCTTCATAGGGAGAGGCGGTTATGCAAACTATTGTGGTTACGCAAATGCCGCTTACAAGGATTGACAGTTGCATAACCACTAATGTTTTTATCGGAAATCATATCCCTGATGAAGCCAAATCTTAGGAAACTCAACAATTTTAAATATTTGGTTTCCAAATGTTCAGTTCATCTTTCCATCCATCCCTAGGAAGAACAACTATAAATATGCATGCATTTGATCATTCTAGGAAAGTGTTTTTGGGTGAATTCAAGTGTGATAAAGAGGGAAAGTTGAAAGGGGTGAGGGATGATGATGCCAAGCCCTAAGAACGGAAAACCTAATGCCATTTCTATGAATCGTGAGCCTGGTTGTTGTGGAAGGAGTGGTAACCAGAGGAATATCGATCCCAATGTGTGTGTGGAGGATAGATCTGGTGCTTCGATAGCTACTGGCTAGATTTAGAGGAAACATGGGCTCGGTATCCAAGTCATGAATGGAGGCATGAACATGGCTAGGCTCAGCTTGGATGGAGGAAGAGGCTCTGCCTCTATAGCGCCATCATAATTTTATCACCCTCAACAAATCACTCATCTATTGGAGGTTGCATTCTGGGGGACATGGATCTTCAGTTTCCTTTGGCACCCAATACGTGGTTGTAGTGGATGCTTTAGTTGGGGATGGGGGCACCACTTCTGCTCCAGTGAAGGCTAGATTGGCTGATATGGGACCCTCTATGGGTGGCAGGGGCATGGTGTTTTCTTAGGCTTTTCCAAAGGGCCTTCTCAAAGGGCCCCTCCTATGAAGCCTGAAATTTCCACTTCACTCAAATTTGATGATAACATGGTCGATATGGTGCGTGAAACTGATGATAAACTCTTTAGGACTTCCCTCATCTACCACTTTAAGAAATTTTGGCTGAAACTTTCTCATTTGAATGAATGGATATCCTAAAGATGGAGCCTGAAAATCAATGGTAAGATTCATTTCTACCTATGCTCTAGAGCTTTCTTCATTGATGTTCTTAAAATTATTGAAGATAGAGATATTATTGATAACAAATAATGGTTATGGATTGAACATGGTATCATGGTCAAACCTCGGTACCTTTCTTTTGACTCATTAAAATTGTCATTTTATTCTCAACCTCTTTGGGTTACACTCCCTGGCTTGCTTATTCAATTCCAAAATGAAGATTATTTTGAAGCTATAGCTAATCAGTTAAGGGCTTATGTTAAATCAAATGGAAACACATCCCAACACTTTCATTCTAATTTGTTACACGTATTCTGGTTGACATGGACCTCACTCAAAGCCTTCACCCTTATATCAATCTTTTGATTGGTGAAAGAACATGGGTTCAAAGGATTGATTTTGAAGGTGTACCTTTTTGGTGCCACATATGTTTTAAAACAAGACACTTGATTGCAGATTGTGGGTGACCTTAACACATTGGCACTACACCCTCATGGTGGAAAGAATCCTTACCTAATCATCACATGGTGTGCATCCCCTTTGATTTGGTATTGGATCCATCATATCCCTCTTTGGATAAGAGTCACTCTAGAGATGCTATTACCATGATGGTTGATGAGACGTCCCAACTCAAAGTAATAGTTATGCATATCAAGGATCTCAATTCCTCGTTGTCTCCTTATTTGAATAATTTCATTTCAATTAACTTTGTAGAAGTCCTTCCTCTTGATCCTAAAACCAATAATGTTGTTGACATGGATAACTAGGCGCTTGTACAAAGTAAAAAAAAAATCTCCACTAAAACTCATTCAAAAACAAGGTCACCTTATATTGCTAATACTTGACTATTGTTTTCACTTTCATAGATTTTCTATATCCTTGTTGTCTCCTGTTCTGTGTGCTACCTTGTTTTATTTTCGGGGTAGCTGTTTATTTGTTGTTATTTCTTTGTTGCAGTTGGGTTTCTTGTTTATTTTTTGTTCCATTTGGTCTTCATCATTTTTTTTGGCACTTGTCCCTTTGTTGCTAGGTAGGATACCAGTCAAAAAACCTTTTAACCTTAATAAAAAGAGATAAAGTTTAGATAGTTCTTACTTTATTCATAGTAGAGATGCGTTGTTTCTTCAAGAGGATTGTGAGCAAGTTATACAATTAGGAGTTAAAATATATCTTGAAGGTCATTGTATAATAGTAAACTTGTATTATTTGTATATTTATATAGTGGAGTGAAGCAATTTCTTACCTAGATGGAGTTCTTTTTGACATTGAGTTTCTCCATGATAATTTTTTTTCTGCTTGTCTAGAAATTTCCCATATATCAGTATTATATGGATGTTTCTATCCTAAACATGTTGTTTAATTAACTTAGTTATATTTTTCATTCATTATCACTTAAACTAGATTTTTTCATTGTTTTAAAGAGGTAGTTTACATATCATATTGATACCAGAGTAGATTAGATCAATTATTTTGTGTGGATAACTTATGTTGATAGTTGCAGTTAGATGGACCTTAAACAAAAGGGAAAATAAATCAGTGAAGGTCTTCTAATTCCTTTTGAATCAGATATTTCTAATAGGAAGTGGAATAATGGAATCTTAGATATCGATCGTAGAGAAGATTCATATGAGACTAGAGATTAGTGTTTCTACAATTTGGAGGAAACTGTGGAAAGTGTATCCAAGAATGTGGGTAGTATTTAATTTTCTATAGGGAAATTAGAGTCTATCATGGGATTGATTATGAAAGAGCTTGGTGTTTAGAATGAAGCACTGGGATCCCATAGACAAGATGTTCTTGAGTATGAAGAAGAGCATCCCTGTGTCATCCCTACACCTCTTATATTAAAATTAGAGGTAAATATAGAGACTTACCCTTATGATGGAGACGTGAATGCTCAAAATCTTGACCACTAGTTAGCTCAACTTGAGGAATATTTCAATTTGCATCAAATCAATGAGAGTCAGAAGATTTCCTTTCCAAGGTTAAAATTGACCAATCATGTTTTAACTTGGTTTGAAAGCTATGTTCATTCACTGATTGTTAATAATATTCCTCCTATCACTAAGTTGGATGAATTTAACAGGATAATCAAAATGCAGTTTTATCATTTTTGTTATGAGGAAGAGAGGTTCATGTATTAGAAATATCTCATGAAGAAACAAGGCTAGAACATGTAGGAGTACATTAGTGAGTTCCACAAGAAATTTGTTTAGATAGGAAATGATGTAACACACCGAGACCTTCTAATGAAGTATATTGGTGGACTGTATAGCCATTTGAACAAACCAGTTCTCTTGTCCAATCTGGTGGATGTAGACAAGGCTTGATCTAGAGCCTACTATTTGGATATGGACAAGAAAAATTTCATCTACCTCCTAGCATGCTTCAAGAAAAAAACAATTGACACCAAACAGAAGGATAAAGCAAATGAGGAAGGTTAGAAATATGATACTTCCATTTCTATGAAGGATACTACGGTTCATTGTGGGAATTGCGATATTAATACCCATTCTAAGGAAAAATGTTGGAGGATCCGCCTGAAATTACATCCCTTAAAGAATAAAAATAATAAGAATAAGGCCATGGGTGCCCTTCAAGGAGAGGAATTATTTTTCAGTGAAGAGGTGGATTAGAGTATATATATTGTACCATCCTCCGTAGAGAGGTATGTCTTGGTAGTTACAGTGTTATTCAGGAAAATAAACTAAGATTTCTCATATCAAAATTCAAGTAAAGAAAACTAAGGTGGATGATTTTTTGATACAAGTTTTGAAGATAATTTTGTTAGTTTAGAGTTAATGGATGTAACACCCACCCAAATTTGACATTCTAAAACCTCATTGAATCTTAAGAAATTATCTGGAAAGTTGTGGCAATTTTTTTTTGCTTAAGTTACAAGGGTGTCAAACCCTATGAAGCATTTAATTAATTCCCATCAAAAATTAATTATATTACAATGAAAGAATCAGATCTAGGCCAATACTTAAAAATTATTAATCCATTTCTAATGTCAATTTAAATTATCATCACTAGATAAGTGTCTATTAAATCATTCACTAAAACCTACTACAAGGGTTGCATTTTTGACTTAATACACTAGAGCCTTAAGTGGCCCCATTCATCCATATACACATACATTTGATTTATTCAAAATTTACAATCATAATATGAATATTCTCACCTAGCATTTGTAGGGTAGATTCTTAACCATTGGATCAAATCAATAGGGACCACAAGATTTGAACAACCCAAAAGAAACCCTAATCATCCTTAAGGGAGTCTTCTTAAACATTTCTTACCCTAGGCTCATTCATTCATTTTTTTCTCTTTTGTTTTCAGATTGAAGGTGTGGATGCCATGGATCAAGGGAAATCAAGAAAGAGTCTTCTTAGAACCAATGTGCAAGAAGAAGGGGATTCCATCCAATTGGCTCCTCCTTTAGAATAGTTGAATCATATATTTAATCATGCATTCCTAGTTATTTAATTTTAATGCAAACATATAACCTATATTTGTTTTGAGATCTATTTTTGATTAGTTTCTATATATATATATATATAGAAAAATATATATATATATTGTTTTAATTAATGGGGAGGAAACCCATTTTTTAGATCAAGACTTTTATGTATTTAAATCCCTTTATGCAAGTTGGATTATGGGTCCAAAAAATCATACACAACCCTCACAGACTGGATCTACCTTTGGATAAAGTCTAGATCTACAAGAGCCAATGATTTGGCCAGAAATATGTTTTTTTATTAAAAAACAGTCCACACACAGGTGACAGACGACGGTCTCTTGACCAATCACGGTAACCTCTATGTTACCGACGTCGGTTCCACTATTGGCATTAGTTTTTCAGGCATTAGTATATTTTAGATTATTTATTTAAATGCAAAGGTTATTTGATTTGTACCAAGAGTAACTAATTATTAAAATTCATGATATCATAACAGTCTCAAAGGTATCTGATTCAAACAAAAACACCACAAATGTCTTTCAAGTTTGAAAAATTACAATTTATTCAGTTTACAATGACTGATGTTGGTCATAGGAATGCCGATGGTGGTTCAATCACCAACGCTAGTTACTGTTGGAAAGTTCATTTTTATAAATTTTAGGATATCTTTTACATTTTGTGATCTACACTTTTCTAAATGACATCTCCAACAATCATACATTCAATTTGGTTTTCTGAACAAGTCATAATATCATCTAAGGTGAAATATAAGCTAGGAGTCAAAATTTCAAGACTGTAACATGAAATAGTGACAGATGTCGGTACGAAGTACACTGATCCCAGTTGAGACTTGACCGGTGTCGGTCACTGTGTAGGCTAGAGAACTCAAAAAATGAATGTATAAAAATAACATATATATCAAAGGATAAATTTAACTTTAAATATGTCCAAACCAAAGAGTGTTTAACTATTTCAACCCAGAAAAAGACTATAACAACCCCCAATACATATTGTGATCAAAACATTGAGAATTACAAGTTCTTTTTCTTTTAACACAAGGTAAAATTTAAACATGATATCCATTTAATTCATTCCTTTACGTACAACTAAATTTAAGAGAAAGGAAAGACACATTCCTTAATGACATTTCTTCGAATATGATATTACAACTTAATAAAAAAATATGCAATACAATTTTTCTTTCAAATTCAATCTACTAGTCTTGAACCTTAAGTGGGAATTACAAGAAAATTTCTACAATTAAGGATTTATTTTGATTTCAAAAAATACTCCAAGTCCCTATTCTTCCACAAGAGCTCCACCATTTTTTCACTTTAATCACAAAAAAAAAAAAAAAAGGGGAGAGGCGACACTCTCCACCCAACCAATAATCTAATGAGGAGAAGAAGCTATCCTCCTCATTTCACCTTAAGCCCCAACCAAAATGCAATAAATGATGGATCCAACTCATGGAAACTATCACAAAGATTCCACATCACAATACAAAATTTCACAACCATTTCAAAACACATTCAACACAAGATGCAATACACAAGAAGGAAACTAACAAAATACACAAGGCTTGAAAATGTAAAGTCAATGGAGCAATGATCTATGGGGAGATCACTTATGCCTCCCAATGGGATTAGGTGCCCACCTTAAATCCCTCCAAAATACATCTCAAAACCACTACAAAACTCTTATGCCTCCCTCAAGATCCATCTTATACCTCCCACATTCTCTTATGCCTCCTTACAATCTCTTATGTCTCCCTCAAAAGAACCAAGTAAGAAATGCAAAACATTCTCTTATCCAAGGTGGGGTACCCAACCCAACTCCCTCCCAAAAAATGAATATAAACTCTTATTCCTCCCTACATATAAGATCCCCATAGCCTTCTCCTACACCATACTTAGGCATTCTACCCAAGAACCCAACAAGCATACATAAACCATTCACATACATGCAATACACATATAAAAATACAAACAAGTAAAAAGAGTTTAGCTCCTACCTTTCCATAGTAAAAACTTGATTAAGGAATCACATTCCAAGCTCCTTCAAACTCAATCCAACTCCAACAAGCTGCAAGAATTCAACAAACAACTCCAAAAACTCTCTAACTCCCATAAATACAAGAGCACGAAATGAAAATTAAGTAACCCCCAACCAAACAAATGAAACTTGCATAAATAGAAAAAGGAGAGAGGAGGGTGAGGTGGCTCCATGTAGGATGCCACATCACTCATCCTCAACTCTACATCACAAGTCAAACCTCGACTCCAATTGCACAATAAATTGGTGGTTGGGAGAAATGATAAGCCTCTTACACACACAATCCAAACCCACACCCTCTAAGGACCAAGATTAAAACACATGTAAGAAAAGTGCAATTTATGTAACGTTTTTTGTTTGTACAAAACACATAATGGGGTCTATTTTTGATCCCCCAATTCCATAGGGTAGGGTTGGTATATTGAAATTAAGAGGTGTGGGGCAAGCTTAGCTTGTCTCACAAGCCTCAAAAAATGACCCTTAAGTTCAAATTCGAAATTCCAAGGTAAGGTAGAGTGTACAACACTCAAAGTCACTTACACTCAATCAAAATCACAAAGTCCAAAAGACCAACTACTATAAGAAATGACCCCTTTTGTCACATCCCCATATAACTTAATCAACACGATTAAAATTACTTAATAAAAACACATTAATCAACAATGATAAAAAGACAGTTACATCACAAATTAAATCACATACTCCACAATTAAATACAAGAAAAGGGAAAGAATTGCACACATAGCCCATGGTCACAATTGGAGGTCATCCCCCCCATGGGGACCCCCTAACAAAATTAAAACAACAACAACAACAACTATTGCACAAGTTGCCATGGTGACCTTCGTTGTATCCATCTAGTATTTCGCTATGGTTGGTCTCCAATCTCCGTTTTGATTGTTGTGATATAATTACCTGCAAAATCACACAATACCTCCTTCGGCCTCGTGGCTGCATCATATCATCCAAGATAAAATATACGCACATAAATCGATAACCATCCGCATATAGCTAAATCATCATTTCCACTAAACAATTGCTATCATTTGTCTAAAATTTCAACATCTCAATTCCATCTTTTTATCAATATCAACAAGATCACAAGATTAGTTCAAATACTAAGTCATAGTCAACATGATGAGAATGCCGAATGTCAGTAAATATGTATGCTAACAACGCATCGTTTATCATCAATATAAAATGTATCTTTCTACGTTTCTAAGAAACCACACAAATCATACTATGAATCAAAATCCATCAATAGTCAGAATATCTTTATCATCTAACATCATGCTAACCAAAATGATACAATAATATCCATGTCTATAGTCAACAATAATCGAAATCAAAATATAATAAGTGCCGAAGAGGAGTGGGCACTACACTAACCCTATTTCCATATATGGACTCATGGATTCTCTTTTGTCGGGAATTCATTCATCTCCTTAGTTGTGGAAACTAGACTCGTTGGGGGACGTAGCCATGGTTGGGGGGACTGTCAAGTATCAGTATTAATAGATAGCTATCCCTCTAGCCCTCTAGCAGTTGGATCAATCTGTTAGCTCTTGTTGGCCGAGGGCCTCCTCTATTGCCCATCATCTTCAACATGATCTTACACAACCATCATCTAACTTCCTGCTCTAGTAACTTGTAATGTGGTCCAAACTTAAAACTTCAATGATGCAAATGAGACAGTGAGTTTGGGATTTTGTCAACCATAGGGATTGCCCATGTGAATTACAAATCATAAATATGAGACAAAGCTGGGCGGTACCCCTAGACGATACGCTAAGGGACTGATCACGGTCACAAGATCTCATTTCTTGGACCCACCAATCTTAGGACACCAACTTTGTAACTAATGTTTTTTATAGTTAGATCTCGAAGACTCTTTCTGAGGACATAACATGACCCAAGACCTTCGATGTTTAACTTTAAAACTGATTTTTGAAAATCCTCTAAGTTTGCATAAATTCTATCTCCCTGTCACATGAGTTTACTTTCAGGACCTTTTGAGTTAGGACCAAAAAAACGCTACTGCTCTTTGAGTTGTATACAGTATAATGCTTGTGCCATTGGAGACTTTGTCCTCAATTCTATACACATTTTTAAATTTGGTCAGCTACACTCCCTGCAATATAAGGGCCTAAAATGGCTCCATCCGAGGAGAACTCTGGAAGCTGTCGTTGTAAGCAACAAACTCTAATATGCACAATTGGGTACTCCTCCCACTTAGAATGATGGTTTCAGGACATACATCTGTTGCATGATCCATAGAAAATCTGAATTCACCCACTCATGGACTGGCCATTTGTCTTAGGATGATATGTTGTGTTGGAGGTTCCATAGCTCGTCCCAAACTGGGCTTACTACATATTATTCCAGAAGTGTTATGTGGACTCAATATAATTTGGTCAATTCCAATAATTATCCTGCAAATACAGCGCAGGAGTATGGAATGTCATGAGGGTAGTGTGAAGCTAGATCTCATCCAGGACTGAAAGAAATCGATGATTAATGCAGTGGCTATTGTAGATGTTGATTCACTGGAGTAAGGAATGAGCCACTGTTTGCATGGGGCAGAGTCTATCCATGCAAGATTATAAAGTCACACCTTATGGCTTCTAAGAAACTGAAGGATCATAAACGTCGATATTACCCAACTTGTGACTTAAGAGTTCGCAGTGGAAATGGTGTCTAATTACCTCGGAACTTCATGGATAATTTATAGTGGGTATGAATAAGTCCTTGAAAATGAGAAAAATGATTTTCGGCCTTGCAGAATCTTGATACTCATCAAACATTGTGAAACTCTGAAATTTAAATAAATCTAATCAATACAAGGACACTCTCCAATGATCCAGTTGTCTCAAGCTGGTATGCATAAAATTCTACCCATGAATGGGTTGAACATGGTGCATGATGATCCTTATTTGTCCATGATCATAATGTCTAAAACATCAATATATATTATAAACTAGATCTAGGCCTTTATGTCTGACAAAACCATCATGGGACATGATAATGAAAAACTATCAAACTTCAATCTCAAGGGGTCTATGATACGAGAATCTCTACTCTAGTTGAAATATAGAGCATCAATTATCATTGGTTCCTTCGGACTGCATCCATTTCATGTGTTCCGCACAACCAATGCCTACTATCAGTCAGTCATTTTCATTCTTTGGGTCTGAACCATGCAGCTCATGTAGCATGGACCCGAACTAATCCCGATTCTGCTACCTCTCTTCACTTGCTCTATCTGCCTTGCATTACTCACAGATCAACTCCATCTCATTGTGGTCTAATGCAGTACTCAAGATCAACATCTCATTGTGTTGATGTGACGTCTGCCCAAATAGTTGGGTGCACTGAGATCTAGCTCTCTTGCCAAAAGGAAATGACTCAATCAAACCAAAGCATGCATATCTGGTGTAAGCTCAAGGGGTAAGTGTAGGAAGTTGATGGACAAATATAGGGTCATCCGTGGACATCATATTGCAAATAACAACATAATATCAACTTGTAGGGATTATTAGCAATACATACACTCAAAATTAGACAAAATTATATTAATGTGAATCATAGCATCCGGAATCTAGTTTCTAAAATACTAATTTTTGTAAAAAATGGACAAAATTAGCTAGTATTAAACACTCAAAATTCAATGACTTGGTATTTTTTTTTAAAAACGCCGATAAGATTATAGTCCGTTTGCCCACAATTTGGATGACCAAAAATTGATATATATTTTTTTCCTTTGGTGAGAAGTTATATGCCACTATCTATCTTGTGATGGATTTTATTTTGTATTTTTTTGAGTAATATTTTATTTTTTATGATTTTTTTCCGTGAAAGTGGTATGAAAATATAAAGAAAATAGAGCACTTTCCGTTTTCCCCCGCCATAACTTCATAAAAAAATATTGAAATCCAAATACTTTTTTTTTTTGAACATGTATATAATTTCACCACGGTTGGGATGGTATAATTTTTATCACATTCTAATAAGGGTGAAACAAATTTTGTAGTCTTAAACGTAGACATAAACATTCACAGGAAAAAGTGTCTTAAAGACCTACTATTAGTAAAAAATTATAAAATGATATTTATCCTCTTCTATTCACTTTAAAATTAGTATTTATACAAAGCTAATAGTCTCCCCTATGCAATGGTACCATTTTTATGACATAGTTTTTACTTTTTGGCATGGTTCAAGTCTGCAAAAGACTAAATTTGATGTTTTGTTGTTTTTAATGTAAAATTCAGGATTTGATGTCCACTTAATTGTCCCCCAACTTGGTGCATACCCCCAAGGTCATAATTCATATAATCTGAGCTCATGATCTTTGAGTTTTCAAGACTCAAATGCAACCACATGACCATCTTGCATCAATACACCTCCTAGTCTTGCCAAGGAAACATCTGTACAAACAAAGAACTCTCTATGTAGATTTGGCAGTACAAGAGTCGGTACTGACATAAGGCATTATTTTAGTGTACTAAAGGCATGCTACATCTTCCTCTAGGTCTACTCTAAAATATACGCCTTCTCAACAACCTCTGCTAATGTCTGGGGTTAAGTGCATATTCAGTGCACTACCCTGTCATATCTCCTCTTGTTCCAGGCCTTTGATGAAAAATGTGGAACCAAAGCTGTTCATCCTACATGTATTCTATATGCTAGTGTAAGATCCCTCTGAAGTGAATCTCACTGCTTTATCTGACCATCATGGATACTGTCAAATATCTCGTAGAATCTCATCCAAGATTAGTAGAGTGAACCTCCTGTGTCAACGTATCTAATGACCTATACAATAGGTGCTATGAAGAGATCACTATAGTGACCTTACACCTACTCACCAGTCATCACTCGGCACCTTTTTCTGTTTTTTCTTTCCCCTCATTTTTCTTGGACTCTCCATCAATCTCGGTCCTCTCACTGACACACATGATCCTCCGTAGTTGCTGGTACACAGACATGAACTTGAAACTGTCATACTCAAGTTGACCTACAGATTTTAGGAGTTGCTTCCTCAAAAAGACCTTCAATGTGTTGCCCAAGTCATGCACACAACACAAGGTCCAAAAACATATGCTTATAGTTGCTGTCACTAAAATCGGCAATAGATCTACGTGTTGAAGAAAAAATGAGAAATCGATTGGTCTCTCGACACGATAATCATGTTAATCTAGTGATCCTAGATCAGTGATCCTTGTGTCCTGTAGCAATATCTGCAATAACCTATCTATGGTAAAAATCTCTGATTAATTACTATGACTTGGCCACATGGGAGTTATCAATAAAAAATGCTCAAAACGAAGTCAGGAATGATGTATCATTCTCAACTAATCAGCACTCTGTCATGTTTGCTAGGTCTGAAAATGAATAGAAAATATACTTTTGCATATCTCTATATTCATTTCTCATGTCTATTAACAATGTTTTACATGTTATTTAAGTTAATATGGTGGATACTGTATGTTCTATATGTTTTAAGTCTAGGTACCAATGTGCAAGAACCCCTCGTCTGAGTCCACACCTAGCCTGAACAAAGTCCTGAGTACAGAGTTAGTTGATTATTCTATGATTTCCAGTTTCAGTTTTAGGGGTTGCATCTGTCACTATTTGCAAACATTGTGCAGGTTGTGTGATCTAGGTATTGAGTAGCGCTAAGTTTCACTTGTTATGATCTTATGCATCCACGTGTGCTTGATCTCAGAGCGTTGAATCAATAACTCTAAGACCAAATGTAATGCCCCTAAATTGGATGTTCCAACAATGACTTTGAATCTGAAGTAGTGAATGGCTGAATAGTTGTGGAATCTTCCCATCCATCATGATGAAGCTACAAGGGTGTCCTTATCCTATGTTGCCTCGATTCCATCACGAAGTTAACCTTAAACAATGGTAACTTTATCTAGAATGCAAAGTGGCCAATCTTGGTTCTAGGTGACTGGTATAAGTACGGGTACGAAGATCCAGGTATGCTAATGTACAACGTTTAATTGGGCATCACTAGATATGGGTCTGGATTACAGCCATCACAAAAACCTACATAAAACTGTTAAAAATTTCACTTAAAAAACTAGAGCCCCAAGTGGCAACCATATAATATGTATCGAGTAAACACAATACAGTTAAATAACCACAAAACATACTGATCATATTCAATGCCAATATGTCATGACCTATTCAGTGGTCAAACTTAGATCAAGTAACCCTTGTGCATCATGTTACAATAGGGATACACAAAATTTAATCAACCTAAGTCAGCATAGTCACTAATCATTCTTAAGTCATATCTGCTCTTCAGTATGTCTTACATTAGAGATCATTGACATCATCTTGTGCTCTCATTGGTAACTACAAGCAGTTGTAGAGGAGTAGGATGTAGTGGATAAAGGGAAATCAAGAAAGAGTTTTAGCCCTGGAAGCAATGTGAAAGATATGAAGGTGAGATTTCATCAAAATGGCGCAATCGTTTAGAAGTAAGTATGCAATAATAGAGGTAATCATGCATGTCCTGTTTAAAAAGAGCTTAATGAAAACATCTTTCCTAGGTTTTGTTATGTTTTCTATTGTTGATTAGTTCTCTGAAGTCCATGTTTGACATTCTTTTAACAAAAAACGAAAATAAAATAAAAGTGTTTCTAAATGCAAGAGTATCTATTGGGTACAGCTAGGGTCCCACTCAATAGTACCAGGTACACCTGAGACCATGGGTCAAGACAAACATACACATCCCTCATAGGCTGGATCTACCTGTTGGGTGGTACACGGGCTATCTCCACCGAGAAAACCGGACTGGTATTGGTTCCTGAAATAAGTTACTGTAAAAAAAATAGTCCACGCACAGGTGACCCTCGGTGAGTCTCTGGGTACTAGTACCGCGGTAACCTGCATGTTGACCGAAGTCATTTCCACTACCATTGCTGGTTGTCCTTGAGGTCATCAATATGAGTTTATCGATTATGCAATTCTATTTAATCCAAAGGATCTTGGATTTCTACTATGTGAGTAACTTATTATTCACAGTTCATGATAGAATAATAGCCTTATAAAATGTATACTGATTCAAAACAACTGCACAAATGTATTTCAAGTTGGAAAAAGCTCCCATTAAAAAAAAGTGATTGATGTAAAGTGATAGTAATTAGCAGAAAAGCTGGTTTCTGTAACGCATTTTCTTCTTGGTTGGCTATAAGATACTGGCCTTGTTGCCATTATAATGGACTTTTAGCATGATCTGGTAGATTTTTATTTGATCTGGAGGGGCTTCTTCTAAGATGATATTTCTTTAGGGGATTTCTTCAGAGATTCAATTTGGAAAGACTTTGCTGAACTTGTAATAATATCATCTAAGGTGAAAAGGACTAAGCTTGGAGTCAAAATATTGAAGACTCTAACATGAATTGTTGACACTGTTGGAGTACTAGGGGAGAGTTTTGCCAGTTGAGACTGATTGGTGCTGGTCCAGAATTTTGTATAGGTTCTTGTTTGAACTCAATAAATGAATGTATAAAAGAACATATATATGAAAGGATAACTTTAACTTTAAATATATCAAAACCAAAGAGTGTTTAAACCGTTTCAACCAAGAAAAATAATATAACAACATCACAATACATATTGTGATCAAAAAATTGAGAATTGCAAGTTTCGTTTCTTTCAACACAAGGTAAAATTTAAACAGGATATTCAATAAATTGAAGATAAAGGAAAGACACATTCCTAAATGAACTTTATTCAAATATGATATAACAACTTAATAACAAAATTTAAAACACAACTTTTCTTTCAAATACAATCTACTAGTCTTCCACCCTAAGTGAGAATTACAAGAAAATTTCTACAATGAAGGATTTCTTTTGATTTCAAAAAAATGCTCCCAGTCCCAAGTCTTCCACAAGATCTCCACAATTTCTTCACTGTAATCACAACAAATAAAATGGGAGAGAGGAAACAATCTCCACCCAACCAATAATCCAATGAGGATAAGAAGATATCCTCCTCATTGGCCCTCGAGCCACAACAAAAATGCAATAAAGGATGGATCCAAGTCATGGAAACTACACAAAGCTTCAACATCAGAATACAAAATTTGACAACCATTTAACACACATCTAACACAAGAAATCAACCACAAAAATGAAGCTATCAAAATGCACAAGGATTGAAAATCCAAAGCCAATGGAGAAAGGATCTATGGGAAGATAACTTATGCCTCCTAATGGGATTATGTTCCCACCTTAAAACCCTCCAAAATACATATCTCAAACCCCTACCCAACTCTTATACCTCCCTCAAGGTCATATTATTCCTCCCACATTCTCTTTATGCCTCCCTAGATTCTCTTATGTCTCTCTCAAAATAACAAAGTAATAAACGTAATCATTCTCTTACCCAAGGTGGAGCACCCAACCAAACTCCCTCCCAAAACATGAATATAAATTCTTATTCCTCCCTACATATAAAATCCGCATAGCCTTCTCTTACACCATACTTAGGCATTCTACCCAAGATCCCAACAATCACATAAACCATTCACATACATACAACACACACTTATAAAAAAAAACAAGTAGAAAGAGTGTAGCTCCTACCCTTTCCATACTAATAAACTTGATCAAGAAATCACACTCCAAGATCCTTCAAGCTCAATCCAAATCCAACTTGCTTGAATAATTCAACAAGAACTCCAAAAACTCTCAAAATCCAAAAATTCAAGAGCATAAATGAAATAAGTAACCCCCAAACAAACATTTAAACTTGCATAAATAGAAAAAGGAAAAGAGGAGGGTGAGGTGGATCCATATAGGATGTCACATAACTTATCCTCAATTCCACATCACAAGTCAAATTCAAAGGCAATGCACAATAAATTGGTGTTTGAGAGAATGACAAGCCTCTTACACACACAATCCAAGCCCCCACCCTCTAAGAAAAATTTAAAACCCATGTAAGAAAAGTGTAATAAATTCACTTTCCTATCTTACAAAAACTCATAATGGGGTCTATGTTTGACCCCCCAATCCATAAGTTAGAAACTTTTTGTGGTATAAGAAATTAGAGGAGGTGTGGGACAAGCTTCCCTCTAAAAATGGCCCTTAAGCCCAAATCCGAAATTTCACAAGATAAGCTAGAGTGTATCCACACTCAAGTCACTTTACACTAAAACCCCAACATAGTCAAAAAGACCAACAACTCTAATAAATGACCCCCCTTTTTTTTTCACATCCCCATTTTTTGGTACCTCTTTTTAACGCCTTTATGTGCGCTACTCCCTTTAGAAAAGGGGCAATATTAACAACATGATTTAATTACTTAACAAATCACACTCATTAATCAACTCAAATTCAGCATCACAATTAAATCACATACACTTATCTTACAAAACTCATAATGGGGTCTATGTTTGACCCCCCAATCCATAAGTGAGGTGGATCCATATAGGATGTCACATAACTTATCCTCAATTCCACATCACAAGTCAAACTTCAAAGGCAATGCACAATAAATTGGTGTTTGAGAGGAATGACAAGCCTCTTACACACACAATCCAAGCCCACACCCTCTAAGGAAAAATTTAAAACCCATGTAAGAAAAGTGTAATAAATGTCACTTTCTATCTTACAAAACTCATAATGGGGTCTATGTTTGACCCCCCAATCCATAAGTAGGGTTGGTATAAGAAATTAAGAGGTGTGGGACAAGCTTCCCTCTAAAAATGGCCCTTAAGCCCAAATCCGAAATTTCAAGATAAGCTAGAGTGTACCACACTCAAAGTCACTTACACTAAAACAAATTCACATAGTCAAAAAGACAAACAACTCTAATAAATGACCCCTTTTTTCACATCCCCATATGCCTTAACAACATGATTTAATTACTTAAGAAAATCACATTAATCAACAATGATTAAATAAATTACATCACAATATAAATCACATACACTACAATAAATAAAATAAAAGGGAAAGAATTACACACATAACCCATGGTCATAATTGGAGGTCATCCCCCCATGGGAACCCCCTAACAAAATAAAACAAAACAACAAACATTGCACAAGTTGTAATGGTGACCTTCATTGTATACATCAAGTATTCTATTGTGGTTTGTCTCCAATCCCCCTTTTTAATTGTTGTGATATAATTACCTGTAAAATCACACAATACCTCGTTCGGCCTTGTGTCCGCTTAAAAACATCCAAGATAAAATATATGTACATAAATCAATAACCATCCTCATATAGTTAAGTCATCATCTCAACTAAATAATAATATCATTTGTCTAAAATTTCAACAACATCTCAATTCTATCTTTTTATCAATATCAACAAGATCACAAGATTAGTTCAAATGCTAAATCCTACTCAACACGTCGAGAATTCCACATGTTAGTAATATATATATGATAAACAAAACACCATCATCATCAATATAAAATGTCTCTAATAAACCACACAAATCATACTATGAATCAAAATTCATCAATAGTCAAAATATCTCTATCATCTAACATCATGCTAACCAAAATGATAAAATAATATCCATGTCCATAGTAAACAGTAATTGAAATCAAAATATAATAAGTTTCTAAGAAGAGTGGGAACTACAGTGGACATGATAAAGTTTGAAACTTAAAAAAAGCCTAGTCTGTATTCATTGGGTTGAATAAAGGAAGGTGTAGACATCAAGGTTACCAAACAATGTAAAATCACTTTTGGCATTGATAAGAAATTTATTGATGAAGTCATTGTAGATGTTTTTCCCCTTGATGTGTGTGGTGTAGTGTTTGACGTCATGTATTTGAATATTATGGATTATTTCTTCATGACGAGAGCCCACAATTGCCGTTTGATGAAGGATAGTACGAGCTACATCATTAAATCATTTTCAGGATACTTAATGATCTCTTTGGTAAGTGTCGCCAATCCCAATAGCTCATTAATGTCAATAGTAAATTTTAATTACTTATTTTGAGGGATATCCCAGAAGATGATAGAAGACACAAATAAAAGAGTTTGTTCAACAGTTCAGAGAGGCTTTCCTGGAGTCTATGGGGCTGCCCCAAGTTAATAAAATTGAGCATGAGATACACTTGTTACCTGATAGTCTACTTTCAATCCTAGGATTATAATGGAAATCATTAAAATATATCAGTGAGGTAAAATATGTAATGCCCAGCTGGGCATCGTATTTTTTTGTTCTACCTGCTCCCTCCCAACCACCTGACCTACGGGTTGAAATGACCGCCATGTTTTCTGCTGTCCTTGCGTGAGGGAGAAGGGAGTGGGTGGAGTCGCATTTTTCTATGCCATGATCTCTTCTGGGATCCTCCTTCAATGCGTGCAGGTGGGTGTGGGTCTCGAAAATCATGCTGTGCAGACAGTATCCGTGGAGCTTCAAGCTGGTGAGGAAGGCAGGTTACCTCCACGTTTTTGGGTGCTGCGAAGGGTGTTCATGTTCGAGAATCCAAAGCAACAGCTTGCCGCAATGATTAGCCAGGTAACAGGCATGTTGCAGTATAGTAGACGCCCTTTTTTAGTGCTTCTAGCAAGCAGGTTGTCCAAATTTGTTGTTGTCTGTTCAGTATTGAACGCATCCTCAAATTCGGGATTCTCCTTCAAGATATTGCTGTCAAAATCGACTAAGTGACAGTGAGAGTGTTACAAGGAGATCTATCCAATGGAGCAGCCTGAAATCAGATGCTCTGGTGGATCTAAGGATACCCGATATGCCTTGTCTACTCAATCTGATCAGTGCGAAAAATACAATACGAAGAGTGAGAAAATATTTGTGGTGTCGCTTCAAAAGCATTGCGAGTTCGCTCTTCCCCGCCAAAAGATCAGCACAGTAGAGTGAATACTGCAAAAGGACTTTGGGACATGAGAGTGAGGATTCTCGCCACTTCTTTGTTGTCAGTTTTGTTCTTTGATTGTACAAGTGTCAGAATGGAGTTGAGTGCCTTTTGTTTGCACTGTCGGTCGTTTCTTGGAAGTGGGTTGATTGGGTATTGCTCGGATCTGTTCACATTCTTTTTGGTTGCAGTATGGGGATTCTCTATCTAGTTTTTGATTGGGATGGAATGGAGATTGAATGACTAAAACCGTGAATATACTCAAAACCTTGTTTTTTTTGGATGGATTTTAGTTGTGTTGTCCGTGTCAGGAGCTTCAGTCATCCTGGTGATGGATCGGGGAGTGTGATGTAAAATTTGGATTAAACGGCCTTTCCCCCCCAAAAGAAAGCCTTTTATCTAATAGACTGTGAAAGCCTTGTGTTTTTAATTGAGGCTCCTGCTGTCATCATTTTTGCAATTTCAAACCCAATCTAGATTTTGGGTCATTTCAAGATTTAGATCTCATCCCTTCGAAATCCATACGAAATAGAAATTAGAATCAAACCCTATAGTATTAGCTTCTGGCATATTTCAATTGCAGATTCATACAACTCTGTGTCGAGTGTCAATTTGGGTTTGACTGCAATAATCACACTTTACTGCTAGTTTTGTGCTAATATACAAATGGGTTTGCCCCATGCTAGTGTTTTCGTTTCACATTTCACTTGGGTGGGCAGACTGCAAGCCAATATGAGATATAGTGAACCAATGGCTGCCCGATTGAGACAGAGTTATCAATTCTCAGCTCAGTTGGACAAGGATCGCTTTATCTGTTGTAGGTAGCTTGTTTACCCTAATGAGGCTGTGTAACCCGATGCACACATCTTTACTGCAAGCCTTGCCTAACTTATGTGCTAAGTACTACTAGGGCCTGCCCTTATGACGGGTATTTGGCTACTGATACAGGTTCGAAGGCATTGCAAGAGGTAAATCCGGTACTGGCTGATGCTATAGGCCGTGTGACAGTTCATTGCCTGTACCCCCCCAAAGCAGCTGCATTGAAGCAATCTAGTGTTTGGACAGCCACCTATTGCATCCTTCTAGTCGTGCCTTCAAAAGGGAATCCTGGTGTGGTATATTGCAAGAAAAAAAGACCAGTGAAGCAGAGGATAAAGCGGAGGGGCGTGTGGCTTGTAGCAGTCCCTGCTAGATGCTTTAAAACAGGCAAGATAGACTAACCATATACATAATATGCTAGTATCTAATAAACCTCTTGAAATGAAACGTGTGTCTTTTTTTTCTTTCTAGAAATTGGTTTAAATATGTGATTTTGTGGATTTGTGTTCAATATATGGTCAATAGTTTGTTTGTTACTTCTGGATTTGCCTCTGTTGGTTGTTCTTGTTGACGTGATCAAACCATTTATATATAAAACAAACAAAGGTTCTCAGTGTATGCTTCGATTGATCATATATATATATATATATATATATATATATATATATATATAATTTAAAAGTTACTTCCTTCTGCAAAAAATGTCGCTGTTTTTTTTTGAACCTGGGTATGTAATCGCCCCTAGAACGTTGCAGCGTTGACTAGTATTGGTTTCCTGTTATGTTGTTGCCCTAGAGGAAAACATACAGTTAAATTATTATTATTTTTTTATGATAAGCATGATTATGCACTTCGTGTATTGTGCAAATTATTAGGGCTTTTGAAAATTAGAAGTTCAATATATATGCTTGTTAAGAAGGAAGTTTTGGGCCGAAAATATGTCCTGGGTTGATCTAGAAGGGCATAAATTATTGATAGAACCCCATTTTGATCCTACTCTTTCTATGAGTAAAATTTGATAAAATTAATGACCTTTAGGGTGTTGAGATATGGTATGTTGATGATTCCTTCTGTGATCGATTTAATCATGTATAGACATAATGCCTTGATGGAGTAAGGTAATATTTTTCACGGTTCATGAAAGTTAAGGTTTTCATCAACTGCTTAAGGTAACATGAAGTTCCTTAATTTAGTCAAACTTGTTTTGTACTTCCTTCCTGATGAGTGACCTTTCATTGCAAATTTAGAATGATTGTGATGGAAGGTCGTGAATATATTTTTTGTTGTCAAAAAGGGAAAAGAAGCTATGGAATAGTTCGTTTATGTGTCGAACGTAATAATTGTATTTACATCGTTATAGAAGTTCGTTATTGGAGGATATCTATCTTCAATGGTATATTATGTGTTTAATCACTGCATAGGTTACCATAAAATTAGTGATGAGATGTAAAATTAAGGAGAGTTGAGAGACCTTTTTCTTTGTATACATCGTTTATGATATTAGAAAGTGAGTGGACGTCGGAAAATTTCAACCAAGTCTAGATTCATGGCTATGTTCCTCTAGAACGGGAGGGTTATAAACCTAAATTATTATGAAAATTGCAAGGATATGTTTAGAATGCTAGACTACCTACTCAACTTGGGTATCAATGAGGCTTTGTCGCTATTCCGACCCTAGTTATGTTCAGTAGGTAGGCTGTTAGGCAATGCCTATTCCGGACATTCTTACCGTCCTTTCCTCTCATCCTTATTAGCTATGAAGTCACTTATTACCTAAGATATAATGGTTGTGGGTTTGAATATAAGTTTTTCATCCTTTAAACCTTTTTATTACATGATGGAACTTTGTTTTACCCTCGTTGTTCATTTCTAGCCTATTAGGCCTATGGCCCTACGGAACGATTCCAAAACTATATTCTTTTTGGCAGCTAAGATCGAGTCTGGTTTTTATCTTTTGACTTCACCTTGAGAATTTGGATTGATGGGTTACACTTTAGATTTCAAACATGTAATCTACGGGATTATATGATTGAAATCCTAATACTCTCAACTCTTGTGTCTAATCATTTAAATTTCATAGTCTTGCGTATTTGGTTGTCAAGCTTTTTGTAGTTTTAGAGGTATTTTCATAACTAAAACTTATGGTTTTCTTATTAGTTTTTATGTTGAAGATTACATCTTGTTGCAAAAGGTTGTTAGAGGTTAGAACTTTGATCCATTTCTTGAAATAGAATGTTTCCTTTCATGGTATTGTTAGCTAGTAGCTTATTGTTGCTATGTATAGTCTTATCTTGCTCAGTTCTTGCGAACTGACTCAGGTTATTAATTGTTGCAGATGGCTTGCGTGGTTAGATGATGGAAAGACTTGTAGATTATTGCATCAATCTTGGTTATGATGTTCCTTTGTACGAATGTGTATTATGTTATAAAATTTGGAAAGAGCCTTTGGACATTTTAGAAGAAGGGTCAGTGCCTAGTAAATGTATTGTAGAGTATTGTTGTTGTAACTGTTGAAACTTTGGCTTGTTTGGTTATCATGTGAAAGATGAAATTTGATTACCGCTTGGTTATGGGATATTCTAGTGAATTTTAACCCTTAGCATAGTAGCGGGGCTTGTCCCATGTTGTTACTCTCTTGCTCCCTAGTCATGGTTCAATAGAGATGGTATGTTCCTTGGATTTGTGCATCATGTTGGAATGAATTAATATAACATTGTTTTGGTTCCACAAACGAGTACTGTTAAAATTTTCTCTTGAGTTAAAATGTTGAGTTGTAAGTCCTCCTAAGGCTTAGTATCAATGAGTTGTAAGCACTATAAAGTGAGTTGGATAGTCCTGATAAAAGTTAAACTAAAAATTTATATATATGAATATATTTATGTAGATGTGATCTACTTGATAACCTTTGAGACCTGGAAAAATCAAGAGGAAACTATCTCTTGTAACGAAATATGATAACTTATTATTATTATTTTATTCAAGCCAAGCTAATAAACATTATCCTTTTATGGTGAAATCTTAAATGACCTCTTGGTGAAAGCAATGGTTAGATTTTAGAAGATGATAGGATTTAATAAGTAGGAGGGAAATCGATTAATTAAACCTTAAATCTCTCCCTATCGTTTGGAATGGTTTCCTTTGTCAAACTTAATTAAGTAAAGTCTAGATGGAACATTTAACCAATCTTGATAAACCCTTAACCTCAATAAAAGACTGATAGTAAACAATGTGACCCTGAAGCTAAATTTTGTTGTCCTATTCTGTTAACCCTTGCCTTGACTCATGGTGATATTTCTTAAGCAAGGTAAAAATTTAATCCTTAAACAAGAAGGCTATTGTTATGAACCCTAAACGGTACTTTTCACTCAATCGGAGCTTATGCCTTCACCTGTGCAATAAAGTTGTGGAACATGTGTTAGTGGCTTGAGTAAGATTAATTAACCTTGTAAGAAATGGAAAATGTTCTAAAATAAAATGAATAAGGAAGATTTGGACATCAAATTAATGATCCCAGTTTAGAAAGCTTGGCCTTAAGCTATCTAGTCAACCGTTGAAAATAAAGAAGTTCTCCCTTGTGAAAAGAATTGTGTGAATCATTACATGAAATTTTATAAGAACGTAAGTTAAGAATTAAGAGACACTTTAGTAAACAAGAAAATTTAACAAGAAATTTCTCATGGGATGCCCTAGCTGTGAGTGTGTCATGTGGATTGGACTTCCATGTTGTCTTGTCAAAAGAAGAGTACATTGTCCTTGATAGGTGTGAACGTTTTCGTGCTGACCTTGTGGTCTCCCCCGTAGCAAGTGGTTCCTAGTGTTATTTGTAACCTTGTGACGACATGTTGTGTCGCGTTGAGTCAAAGCAAGTCAAAAAAAAAGTTATCCTGTATTTCACTATGTTGTCCTTGTGTTGGTATTTTTGAGTCGTTACAAAATACAAGTTGCGTTATTTGATTAAATAAGGTATAATCCATCATATCACTTCTTCGTGTAGTTATCCTATTGTTTTAGTACCTAAGAAAGATGGTTCATGGAGAATGTGCAATGATTATAAATCTTTGAATAAAATAACAATCAAGAACATGTACCCTCTTCCTCTCGCATGAATAGATTATTTACAACATGCTAAGTATTTTACCAAGCTTGATTTGAAATTTGGGTATAACCAACACCAAGCACGTATCAAGGAAAAGAAAATCTAGAAAGAAACATTCAAGACCAGGAAAGAGTTATATGAATTGTTGGTATTATTGTTCACGCTATGCAATGCACCAACTACCTTCATGAGATTGATTAATGAGGTAATGAGGAACTTTATTCATTCCTTTCCTATTATGTACTTAGATGACATTCTAATTTTTTTAACACAACTTTCAAGAAGCATATAGATCAATTGCACCAGGTTTTACATATTATTAAGGAAAATTTTCTACTATTAAATGAGAAGCAGTGCAATTTTTCTTAACAATCACATGTATTATTGGGGTATGTGGTTAGAGATGGAGAGTCTAGGATTGAAATGTATAAGATAGAGGCCATTCAAAATTAACCTACATGATTGAGTTTGATTGAGACTAGGAGATTTTTTTGTGTAGTTTAGTACTTGAGGAAGTCCATTAAGAACTTCTCATCCATAGAAGTTCCGCTACATTCAGTGATAGTAAGGGGTAAACATATTATTGGGGTACAAAACAATAGATTAATTTTGACTCATTTAAATATAATAGTAGTCATGCTCCAATTTTTCCATTACCTATCTTAAAAATACCTTTTTAAGTGGAAACTGATGTCAACGAATAAGCTATGGGGGATGCACTATTGCAAGAAGTTAGGCCTGTATGTTATCATTTTGAATTATTTCATGGAGAATTTATAAATTATTGTACATATGACAAGGAATTTTTATGCTCTTGTTAAAAATCTCAAGAAATTGAAACATTATCTTATGGATAAAGGAATTATCATTCAAATGGATCACCAACCTCTCCAATATCTGGAGGCTCAGAAAAATCTTCTGCAAGATAGAAAATATAAATGGATGGGATTTTTTTACAATTATTTCATTTGACTATCAAAATATAAGAAAAAGTTAACTAAAAATTTGGCATATATGTTATCTAGAACTTTTTATTTTCAGTTATGGGCATGCTACTATTATCGAGCCTTTTGTGTAAAACATATCATGAACGTTATGAGAAGGATCCATATTTTACAGAGATATTTTAGTAGAATCCTCTAAGTGAGGGATTTGAACCTAAAGAAGAAGAATATTATTTCCAAGATGGTCTTTTCTATAAGAATGAGAATTTTATTTCCTAAGGGGGAAAGATTTAAGTTGAATAGAGAAGCACACACTTCCAAGGGAGCAACCCACTTTTGTGTGAAAAATACTATAGCTCACACATAGAGGTATGTTTTTATTAGCCAAACATGCAAGAAGAGGTTGCTAAGTTCATGAGGTGTTGTCTTTATGCAAATACACTTAATCCTAATAATAGGAATATTGGGTTATATCGTTTCTTCTAGTTCCTTCCCGATCATGGAAAACATCTCCATGGATTTTGTGTGTAGTTTTACTACTTCTAAGAAAGGTCATGATTACATTTTTGTGGTAGTACATTGATCTAGAAAGATATGTATTCTCATGCCTTTCAAGAATCCCATCAAGGAAAGTGATGTAGTTGAGTTTTTTTTTTTTTTTTTTTTTTTCTAATGTGTGCATTTACTTTGGTTTTCCTCCTATTATATTAGACATGTACTCATGACCCATATAAAAGTTATGGTTTACTTTAAGCGTGAAGATAGATACTAAGATGAAGAGGTCTAAAATTTTTCATCTACAAACAGATGGGAAGACGGAAGTGGTAAAACACACCTTAGTTAAACTCCTACATGGATACACTAGGAAAAATTTGAGAAATTTGGACGAGAACTTGGTATATATCCAATTTTTTTATAGTAAGTAAGTTCATGCTTCTACCAATAAGACTTCCTTTGAAACATGTTTTGGTCATTTTTCGAAGATTTCTTTTGATGTTGTTTTGGGATTACAATGTAAAGAGAATGGAAAAGTTGAATAGGAGTTCCAAAAAGCTAAGAATTTCATTAAAAATATTAAACAGATACACCTTCAGGTACATGAGAGGTTGAAAAAGTCACAAGCCAATTAAAAAACATGGCGTGATCATCACATGACTGATAATTATTTCCTTTTTGGAGACAGAGTATGGTTGTACTTGAGTAGAGATAGGCTATAGGAAAAATATAGGAAGCTCAAGCCTCTTTCATATGACCCATTTGAGATTATGGAACAACTATGTAATAACTATTTTCTCTTGCATTTTCTTCCTTATGTGAGGATATACTCATTAGTGAATTTTAGAAATTTACATATCTTTGATCCCTCCATGTTGGATGAAGAAGAAGAGGTGGTCTTGATACTTTATAATGAGGATATTTCTCCACAAAATCACCTAGAATTGAAGGGAGATGTGTTATTGTGGGGGAAAGAGAGGACAAAATAGAGAGGAGTGTTAGACATGTGGTTGATTGGGTTGAAGGGTTTCCTACAAAGGCAAAGTGATATTATAGAGAGGATTCGGGGAAGAAATTTCCTCCCCTCACGAGTCCTTAAATATTTTAGGGAATTAAAATCCTGAATTAGGGAAGTATGATCCAAAAATGGATCTAAAATACCAAATTTTATGTATTATCCATGTTTGATATTTGTATTACATATTCTTAGTTTATTTTCTATTCAGAAGATGGTCTAGTCAAGTTGAGTGTGATCTGGACACCTTCGAATGACATCTGTTGGCCATCATTGTTCTATTCGGGATTTTTTCAGGTGCTAGTTACGCAACATCCCTTGTGGTTACGTAACCACCACTCTTCATAAAGTTATTATTACGTAACAACTAAGGTAGTTACACAACCTCCAAAAATAGGGATCGGCAATTGTATAACCGCCTTGACAGTTACGCAAAAGCCACTCTATTTTTACCAGTGGTTCTATCCCTGACAATGGAAAAACTCAGGAAAATCAATAGTTTCAAATATTTGGGATTCAAAATGGTTTTTTTCATCTTTGCATCCATCCCTGAGAAGAATAACTATAAATATCCTTGTATTTGATCATTCTAGGAATTTTTTTTGGTTGAATTCAAGTGTGAGCAAGAGAAAAACTTGAGATAGTTCTTACTTTGTTCATAACATAGCTGATTTTTTTCTTAATGAGGATTGTGAGAAATTTCTACAAGTAAAATGAGTTGAAATATTTCTTGAAGGTCAGTATATGATATAAATTTTTTATTATTTAGATGTTTTCATAGTGAAGGAAAACAATTTCTTCCCTAAATTGTGTTTTTCCCACATTGGGTTTCTCCAAGATAAAATTTGTTTTCTCTTTGCCTTGTAATTTCCCATCTTACAGTATCATATTGATTTTTCTTTCCTACACATGTTGGTTAATGAACTTGGTTAGAGTGTTCACTCATTATCACTAAAACATGATTTGTTCATTGTTTTAAATAGGTAGTTTATGGTTTGGAGACAAGATAAAAGCAATCCTATACCGCCACTTCTCCCAGTGGAGGGGTTTCACTAAATGACCTTTTTTTATCACCCCCACAATGGTCATAAGATATTTTTTTGTATTATTGAAATAATATTATTATATGGTTTAATTTCATTAACATTAAACCGATACGATAAAAAATATGTGAACCTAATGAAAATAGACAATATTTAAGAATAGAAAAATTATGGTTTATAAAGAACAAATATTGATGCCTAATGTAAGCATCACATCAAATTCGATAAGTTTAAACAATATTAATAGAATTCTATTCACATACGTTGAAATGAAAGAGGCATATGCATCTATATTTTTTTTTGGAGTGTTGCAATTAAATTATTGTATTTATCAATTAATAAAGGTTGAACTAATACAAATAAATAAATATGTAAATGTGTAGTTCCCACCCATGTGGGACTCAAACACAAGACCAAATTAATCAGGGTAGGTTTTTTACTTTAATTTACTTGATACAATTGTGAAACCATATATGGTCACAAGAGATTTCTCAACATCACATGCAACGTTTACACCAACATGAAGAACATGCAAACAATATGATGACACTATATGAACATCAAAGCCACACTATTACGGATGAACAAGTACAAAAGAGAAACCTAACATAGTATGAAAATCATAATTGTACCCTTCCATAATACCACCTTTTCATGCTTATTAATTATTTATAATCAAGTTTTATTATTCAACCTTAAGGGTTTGAAGAGTGCTTAACATGAACACAAACATTTTTGTTTCTTTTCTAGATCACATTTCTCTAGGTTCATTTACTATTTCACTTCTAATTGCTATGTCCAAATTAATTCGTTTAGATTATTGTAAATAAATTATAAAACTCGATTGATTGTTATAGGAATCCCAACATTTACACATAATAGGATTAGATTTCCAAAATAGAAATTGTCTTATTTTACAATTATTTTCTTTCATGAAAATCAAAACATAACTAATTTCACATCGCACAAAAGATATATTAAGTTAATAATAATTTCCATGGAAATTATAATTTAAATTCTGACATCACAAGGGTATATTCACAATAACAATGACCAAGTTACAAACTTAATGTAAAAAATAGAGTCTTAGTGGGGTATCCATGTATAAACAAATCATCCTTGCAATCCCAAACACTTACAATATCTTCCCTTCTAAAAAAATTTAGTTCTAGGACAAAACCATATTAATTACATACTAAAAACATCATCCTAAATGTCACCAAGTGACATTATTTCTTGCATCAAGCGTCCTATACACAACATACCCACATGAAAACTCTCTATTAGGTTCCTAGGGAAGTAAAATACAAATTGTTACATTTCCCTAAGAATTTAGGACTTGGAAATAAAATTTAAATATAAACATAAATGAAGGCTTACTAAAAAGCACCCTCTTGTTGTCTTATAGAAAATGTCCTAGCATAGTTGGTCCATTACAATTCCCATATCGTGTTTTGAATATATAGATGTAAGAAAAATTATTCCTATAGTAACAAGAATCTGACATCCTATCCGATCTTGTTAATTTAAACTACTATAGTCCATAATGATAGAACAAGTTTTGAGTTCCACATGGTTCTATGAATCCCATGTTTGAAAAAGAAGGTCTTATTATCTAATCTCGTGTTCCCATAAGGGACAAATCAACCTAAAATTTATAATAAGAAAGGGATTGACAATGATTTGAAAGGAGGTGGTTAAATATGGTTTTCTTGGTTTATAAGATCAAAATTATAAGAAATGGGGTCAATTTAACAATCCAACTTACAATCCCGAATTTTCCCCAAGGGTTTTTAACTGTCGCCTTGATGGTGTCTACCCGAGCTCTAGCCTCACGCAAAAATGTGAACCCTAAATATGTAGATTCACAAAAGGATTTGACAGGAGCTCAGCGGCCAAGAGAGGGAGATGGAGGTGGAACAACTATGGGGCTCGTCTTAGAGGATGTTCCTTGGTTATGGATCGATCTTTCCTTCACTACAGGGAGCTCCAAACCTCTGCCTTAGAATGACAACACAAACCCTAACCATGATCTACTTCAAGTTCCATCTAGGGGAATTCCTGTGGCTACGCCTGGTAATGGATGCTTAAAATATTTGTTGAAAGGTTTTGCTCGTGGCGGACTAGAACTGGACAAAGAGGCTAGTCGCGGCCCTATTGGGTCCTCCTTCAAAAACATTTTAAATGGCAAGGAATATTTCATGAAACCTACAGACGCTACCTCGTATATTACATTTGGTGAAGAGGTCATTTCATCTGAGATTTACAACAAAGAGCATGCTCTGATTTGTAGATTCGAGGGACTATGGCCTACCCTTCCTATTCTTCACACGTGGATCTCTTAGCACTAGAATCCAATTTTAATTAGAAGGATAGACTTGTATCCGTGTGCTAAAGCTATTTTCATTGTGACTTTCTCTTCAATAGCTAAAAAAAACATCATTACTTCCAAACTTTAGACCTTCCAATCTAAATATTTGGTCATTAAACCCTGGTTCCCATCCTTTAATCCACTCATAGAATCTTTCTCATGGAAACCTGTTTCGATCAGGCTACCCGATTTACCTCTCCAATTCTGGAGTCATGACTGTCTGACATCCATTGGAAACACCTTGGGAACTACACTCTATAGAGATTGTCAAACCACTAATTACACCCATACTACCTATGCTCGGATCCTGCTGGAAGTTGACACTAAAAAAAATCTTCCTATAACCATAGATCTTAGAGTGCAAAACAAAACTTGGTCATAACCTGTTGATTATGAAGGTCTAAATTTTTGATGTAGAAGGTGTTTTTGCTTAGGACACACCTGTACTGCGTGTGGGATGGAAAAAATTTAACATGAGAAGAGCAACTGGTAGGAAGATGCACTCCCTGAACACCTAATTTTCGATGCAAAAAAGGGTCTAGACTCAAATGGAGATACAAAAACTGAATCCATTTCTACTCCAGAAACCCCTTTATTTGAAACTCAAATTATGAGCAGCATGAAAAATGCACAAAGTGTTTAGGGAAACATGGAAAATGATAAATATCTCTTTCAGGATAACAATGTGGCTATCCCAAATGGGACAAATGCGACTAAGGAAAATACTTCTCCTTTGTCTTCTCCTCCAACCATGAAGGCTTCATCAGGTTGGGTTACGGTTAGCAAAAAGAAAAAATTTATCGCTCTGAAGGATAACACTTCACCTGGATGATTCTTTTCTCTATTATTGTCTGGTTGGGTTACATTAGTCTCATTTTTCTTGGCAGGATAAAAGATTATTTATTTTCCAATGGTGTGGATGTACCATTGTTGTTTGGTTGTTATACATCAGTTGTTTATTTGTTGATGCATTGTTGTTTGTTGATTTTTCTTTGCAGACTGTTTTTTGCTATCGGGTATCATTGTTCTATCTGGATTTTGATCCCTTTCTTGTGCTTTAACTTTCAATTCTAGCTTCTGAGCCTTGTTGTACAAGGGTATAGTCCCTTTCAAAAAACTATTTACCAATTAAAAAAAAGATCAAAATTATAGGAAAAGGAACGCTATAGAAAAAACCCCATATAGGTTTTATTCGCTAAGACTCTCCTAAAAGGGGTACTAGGATGATGTGGGAGCATAACTTCTGAAGGCCATAAATTTATCTCTGACCATTTGATCATCTTGAACATTTCTAGGGTGGTATATCTTGATAAGGAATATGCCATGAACAAATTTTACAAAAAGGTTTTTTCCATTTCAACATATTTTCGGTGACAAATTCCTTCGTCTAGCGGTCTAAAATTTTCTCCAATTTTTTTTTCTTTTTTCTAGAACTTAGAGTTTTAATAACTTTTTCTATGATTTATAAAATAATCCAAAATTTGGCATGAGCATTTATTTATTAAGACATATTTAATATGCAAAATTTGGGTCATATCTCAGGTGTTTTAATAGTAGGTAATTTTTGGCATTGTAGGGTTTTTTAGAGCTAATGTATAATATAAGGAAGATTGTAATGGTGTAAAATATTAATGTGTATTTCAGGATGAGAAGAAAATTATTTTCAAGACTCTAGTTTTTTACAAACATTTTTGTGTGCGTTTTCGAGGTATTTCAACCTCTTGCAGTGTGATCTACATCAATTGGTATTAGATCAAGATTTGGATCTTGCAGGACTAGTGAAGGTAATATATTTTACATTTTTTATGTGTAATTTATTACCTATATTTTATATAAGCATGCATAGAAGCAGGAGGGGAGGTTATGCCCACAATGAGTGTGCATATGTAGGATTTACAAAGACAATTTTTTGAGCTCACACGAGAAGTTATCCGCCTTAGAAGGAGACATGCAAATGGGGAAGCATACCTTGATTGTGATACTGAATAATTACATTCGTTAATGAATGGAGAAAATGAAGAAGAAAATTAGAGATATGAATACACATTAAATGAGATACCATTTGAGGAGAGATTGATCCAAGCTTTAGAGAGAATGAATGAAGACATCAAGATTAATGTTCCTGATTATGGAAAAGGGTTACAACTAGAGGAGTTGATTGACTGGTTGAATCAGATGGAAAAATTATTTGAATTGAAAACATTTTAAGAGAAGAATAAGGTTAACTTTACATGGAAAAACTTTTCAAGACATGCATTAATATGTTGAGATCATTTACAAAATGAAACACAAAGGAAAGATCCAAAATTGGAATAAAATGGTGAAGAAGTTGGAAGAAAAGTTTCTTCTTGTAGATTATGACCAGACCCTATTTCAAAGGTTTCAAAACCTAAGAGAAAAGGATATCATCATTGAAGATTATACCAATGAATTTAAAAATCTGTCAATCTAGGTGGAACAATGAGAGTCTATAGAACAGAAGGCTACAGGGTATGTAAATCAGTTGAGTTATACCATATAAGATGAAATGAGTAGACTCCACATCCATATCTTGGATGATGTATATCAACTTACATTAATAGGAGAAATTAACAAGAGGAGTAACATTATAAGAGGTGTGAAGAGAGGGAAATCATCATCTACAATGAGAGGTAGAGATATATTTGACTCTATAAAAGTTGTATCCTCTAATGTAGAAGGGTAAGAACAATAAAGTCAAAGCCATTGTAACTACCAAAGAGGTAGGGGGTTTCAAAGGGGAAGAGGTTATAATGAAGGATGGGGTTGGAATAGTTGCCAAAGGTAGTATACATGTTATTGATGTGGTGAAGAAAGACAAACAACTGTTAAGTGCTGACACTATTCTATACAGGACAGATGGCAAGGAGAAAAACCATGAGTAAACCTCGTTGAAGCTGAAGAGGAAGAAAAAATGGAGGTTTATGAAGACTTGGGTTAAACCCTCATGATAAGGAGGAAAATTATCTCCTTGATGATGGAGAAAGAACAAGATAGTGTAAGTGTTTATTCTTAGCTGGAGACAAATTTCTTTCAAACAAGATGTACCTTTGGAGGAAAGGTATGTAAAATTATTATTAATGGTGGTAGTTTTAAAAATATGGTCTCAAGTATTATGGTTGATAAAATGAGTCTAAAATATGAGAATCCCCCATATCCATATCATATATCATTGTTTAATAAAGGGTGCAAGGTAACCATAGATAAATATTACTTATAATTTTTTTGATTAGGAATACGTACAACAACGAGGTGTGGTGTGATGTTATCCCAATGGATGCATACAATATATTACAGTGGAGGTCTTTGCAACATGATAGAAATATTACACATGATAGAGGTAAAAAAACATATAATTTTTCGATAAATGGTGTAAAGGTGGTCTTGTTACCTTTCAAGGAAGAAGAGAAGAGTGAAGGCTTGTTAGCTAAAGAAGAGTATGTTAAATAAATGGAAGGAGTTAGTTGGTGTTATACAAAGATGTCAAATAAGGTGGAAATATTGGCCTTTTGTAGTGCCCACATTTTACACACATAATTACAACAGTAAAATACCAGGATAATTTATTTTTTTGACTTACATTGCTCACTACACACAACACAACATGGACTTCAAGTACAGAAACTCGACTTGCAAACAACAATCACATAAGTCATCGACTCACATAGACACATGAAAAAAACATAGGCATGTCGATGCCACACATTTCCGAATGAATGAATACTAGCAATGCCCCAACCATAGAAAAAACACTCAAGGATAGGAAAACCCACAACACATCTTTTCTTTAATTGTATTTTAGTTACAATTAACATTCCAAGAACATTATTGTGCAAGGATAAATTTCTCATTTTCCCATCTACATAAATTTTAAGTTCATTCCACATTTAATTTTACAGTTCGACCATTTTAAGTTGGCTTCTTATTCTTTACAAAATTTTCCATAACTTGCATTCTTATTTTTCATAATTCAAAAAGCATATAAAGTACTTAATTATCTTGACCTTATGTTAAGAATATTCTTCTCGAACATATATTCAATGTCTACCTTTTTACTCTTACAACTCAAGTGGATGTTACTTGGTGTCCATATAGTGATATTAGGTTTTAACAGAGATTTAGATGCGAGATAGCTTTTTACCGAAAACATACCTCGATCATGGGTTAGTTATTTCCCTACCATAGTTATTCTAATTCAATGACTTGATGAACTCCATTTTGATTTATATATGTATTTTGTTTTCTCAAAGGTTGATCACACCAAGGCAATTCATATTCTTTGATATAAAGGAATATATTTAATTGAATTATAAGGTCTCCCAAAAGTGACATCATTCTGAACCTCAAATCTTGGTTTTTTTTCTCTTATATGCTTTATTTTCTACGTCACATTATGGTTTTTTTTTTTTAGCATCGTCTTGTAAAAGAGTTATGAAATGTTTGTCTAACCTCTTGAAGACATATATGATTAAGATACTTGAAGCTACACACGAACCCTAAGTTAACATCCAAATCAACTGAGTTTTAGATTAATTCAAACTTCACCTAAGGGTCCACCCCTCAACTATTTATGAGTTTTAAGCAAGAGGACATATTTATGCTAAACCACCTTCAGAAAGCACCAAGGTGTAATGTTGAGAGAAACCAAGGTAACACATTAAGATGAGCAGAGCTAAGGATCTAAATAACAAAAGTTTGAGACCTGGGGAAACTAAGTCACAACCTCCATCTATGTCATCTGGATCCAAGAGGGATTTCATGCAATGAAGAAATTTTAATTCTAAATCTATCTTCGGAAAACAAGGTAGTCCATTAGGCTACGAAGGAGGAGTTAGCTCCACACACTCCAAGAAAAGTTTGATTGTGTCAGTCCTATCAGATGGGTCTATGAAAATGTCACTAAACATACTGAGTAAGATGATAAGCCCATTCTTGAGCTCTGATTTTCCTAAATTTGGATGTTCCATTGAGTGCAGAGTTGAAGTTCATTCTACAAATTTCAATGTCTTCTACAATAAGGGGTATCACACATGAAAACAAGTATGCTCTGATAATGAAAAAGGGTAGAGTGTTTCGATTAAATCTCTTTATTACATTTACAAAGTATGAATGCACAAGATGACTCATTATTCATTTATGGAAAACTGAGTATACACTACAAGATATTACTTCAAATTCATCTACCTTATATATACATATATCAACGCTGTTACAATGTGTACTGTGAATCAAATTGAACCTATAATTAAATATACATTTCCTGGATGCCCCTAAAACTAGCATCTCAAACATATCAGCAAATTATCAAATATAATCCTCCTGTAACATGAGACTACATTATACATTTATTCATTTAACCATGAACTATATGAATTATAATGATAATTAATGCACTACACAATGCCTTTACGTCATCATTATTTCATCCTGTAAAAACCACGTGAGAAAGATATCAATGATGAATTGTCAGCATGGCATCCACCCTGATCTAACATAATTATATATTTTTTAGTTTCCCATTTACATATGATAATAATTACAATTTGCAATCGAAATAAGAGATTTAGAGACATGTATTCATTACAATTCATTCTACTTCTTTTTGTGACACAGGAGAAAGAAAGAGAAGGGAAGAGATAGAACACCATTTTGTCAAAATTTCTAATTCACACAAGTTACACTATAGTGTTTCAAACAATTATTTACATGTGTCAAAAGTTTCTACGGGGGTTTGGCAACCTGACGAGGGTCCCGCAACTTCCTATTTTTACATTTTCTTAATAGCTACAAAAACGTTCAAAACGGGCCTGGAGGCTAAGAAACCACTTCCAAAAGTTATCTTCCGATGATAATGCACACCACGATTCACTTTCTATGTGTCCCCAACTATACCACGAGTTCAAAGAAGATAACGGAATTGGGAAAAAGTGAATGGTTTACGTTTAGTGGCTAGTTTTCCAGGGCCATTGGTTATAGTTGGCCCAGTGCAAACTAAACAAAAGTTAGCTCAAGGGCTCAAAAAACCACGTCCAAAATTGATGTTCGATGGATGAGCATGCAACGAGACACTTCCTACAAGTTCCCCTATATAAGGATAATTCATCAGAGTCGACGGGACTGAGAACTAAAAAACCAGTTTCAAACGGTGATAAGTTTTCTAGAGTGACAATTCGAAATTGGTCCAATTTAACCTCGTCAAATTGCAACCAGAGGCCTACAATTTGGATTTTCCAAACTATCTATAAAATTTATTTTCCCTAAACTAAATGTTCCATGCAATTATATAGTATAAACACTACAGGTTTGCGAGGACGGGAAATAATTTCTCTATCCAGGTTTCAAATGGCAGTTCAAAACGAAAGTCAACTTTATACTACTGTAAAACAGTGTAAGAAGGATCCTATAAGAGCATCAAAAGGATCTCATATGTTAATTCAGGGTCAATCCAAAGGTCAAGGTGACTCCTCACATACCAAGGTACACGAATGAAGCTTAACATCTTGTTTTCAGAGTTACGAAGGGTACTTAATGAGTCTCCAAAAAATGTAAAAATTAACTATTTAAATAGAGAGAAGGTCAAAATTATTACTGGGAATTCAATCTCGTCTTGTTGATAAACCAAGATTGAAGCGATCTAGTTGGGTAAGAAGTTTTCTAAATCACCTCAGAATGAGGGTGGAAGTTCATGGTTTAATGCAGAAGAGTTATTTTGATTTCGTGAGTTACGACACGACATTTCATTGTTTTTGCAACAAGTTGATATAAACGTTTAACTCTATTTAAAATCCTAATATTTTAAAATTGTATTAAGTTGCAAAAGATAACTGTTAGTGCAAATTCACAGCACCCCTGGATGTTGATCAGATTTCTAGTTTGATCATTCTAAGCATCCAATGTGATTGCACAACATTGAATCCTTTCTCCAAGTGTGGGACTTGAAAAAATGAGAAAGGAATCTCTAGAGAAGGCTAGTTCCTATTCCTCTGTTCAGATGCACACGAAAAATGCAGAGGGTTTACTCAAAATCTAATCTAACTTTCCAAGGAGATAGGGTAAGAATATGCAGAAAAATAAACCTAAAGTAACGAAGGTGATGCACCGAGGAATGAAGAACACATATCTTGCCAATAAACACAAACCATTAAAATGTGATGCAAGATCATGCATAGATAACAAAATTTGCAGTGAAAGATCAGGAGGATGCAAATGAACACAAAGAGGGTTGAGAATCATCCACAGACATGCATTACTTGCTCCAAAGATTGATACAATACACTACAAAATGCCAAGAGGAAAATTTGAATTACAACTTTAAATGGGAGGTTTGAACTCCACAAATTTTCCTGCCAAAGAGAAGAAGGGAGGGGCAAAACAAGAATGTCCAATGCTTAGAGAGAAGCCCCTCCTTACAATTTATAGGAAGAATGAGAGAGGGAAGAGGGAGGAAATCCAGATCTACCCCAAACACCTCTAGGTTGCATTTAATTCATCTCATTATGGTGGTAGGTGAGAACCCTAGAAAAAGTGGTGAACTGTATTTTACATTAAAGATGGTTGTTGAAACGTCATTTCTGGCCATTATCAAGTGCCAGAGGCTTTTTTTCAATTTTCTCTCTCCAAACTGAACCAAAATGTAAGATTGACCCCAGAATCATGTAGAGAATTTTTCTAACTTTCCATTGATATAAAGAACGTGAAAATCTGAGCTCTGGATCGAAAGTTAAGGCCATTTGAAGATTTAGGGCAAAAACAGGCCCAAAACAGATCGGCGGGAAAAAAATTTGAATTTTACTTTTGCATTTTGGAATTTTTTTTTTGAATTTTTCATGTGCTCTGCCACTTGGATGACACATGTCAAGATTTGATTCATCCGTGGGCTCATCCTTTGAAAATATCTTGCCACTTGGACACGTGGCATGACCTGATTCATTGGCCGGGGTAGCAGGCCAAAACACTCCTTTTGGATTTTTGGTGAAACACTTAGCCAAATTTCTAACTTTTCCTCTTCTGACACATGGCACGTTCTGATTCATCCGTGGACCTCCTTGTCTCTTTTCACCCATTTCACCTTTTCGTGTCCCACGCGTCCCCCACGTACTTTTGTCCCAACTGTCCCGGACTGTCTGGGACAAATATCTCCGAACCGCCCGAAATGGACTATCTTGTTCCTTTTTGCGGCCCTAGACACGTGGTGAGATTTCATTCGTTGGCGGCTCTTTCAGCTTTTCGTGTCCCACGTGTACTTTTGGCCCGAATGTCCCAAACTGTCTTGGACAAATATCTCCGAACCGTCCGAAATGGACTGTTCTTGTTTGTGAATCGGCCGGTTCGCGTCCTCCGGGTCCCTTTGTCCCAACTGTCACGGACAAAAGTCTCCTGTTTCGGCCGAATTGGCTGGTTCATGTCATCCGCGTACTTTTGGCCTGGATGTCCCAAACTTCGCGAAACGAAGACTTAGACGATTTTTTTTCTTTTTTTCAGCCATTTCGGCTTTTCACGTTCCTTGCATCCCGATGTCCCGACTGTGTAGTGGACTGTCTGAGACAAAAAAATTAGTTGATTTTCTTGCTTTTTTGGCCCCAAGCTTGGTACGACGAACCTTAGTACGACTCAAACCCTTCAGACCTGAAATGCTTTAAAACAATCCTGCGACCTTATTTTCTACATTTTTTCTATTTTTTCTAACTTGTTGGGATTTTTTCTTGGATGGGAGAGTTAGAAAAAGGCCGAGGGGACCCTAAAAACATGATTTTGGGCCTCCAATCAATCTATTTGCTTAGGACTGAATAATTTGATGCATGTTATCAAAATTACCTTGAGGGTGAATTTTGGATAACAATAACTAAAACACGAGAATTATGAGAGGTAAGGGAAGATGAACCATGCATGGGAGGAACAGAGTTGGTCAAACCCGCTGGCTTCGGTTCAACATCTCGCTTGGACACTTCATCAACCAGCTCACAAGCCTCGATCTAACCTCCACAACGTCACACAAAATTCCTGATCACTTGAAGTTTTCCAATAGAATATGTAGTTTCTTTTGAGTTTCTAAAGCCTTTTGAACATATCCATTATGTGCATATCCTGCAATCATTGCATTCCACTGGGGTTTGCTATCAGACAACATTGATATTCAATAGTAAATTGGCAAGCAAATCAAACAGGTAGTGGGGCTCCTAATTTAAGTTGGGAAGCTACAATGGCTTTTACATCTCTCTTGGTGACGGTCACACACCACTTTTGCTACTTCTTCTTTAGCACCTTTTCCATATCACTCACAACTGTTAGATAACCATACAAAACCCTCTTTTTTTTTTTTTTTTTTTTCTCATCGACTTTGACAAAGTCAGAACCTTCTTCAAGCCCTTCATGACCAGGTACACCATTCCAAAAAGGATGAACCCTGCCCCATTCTTCTCGTCCACGAGCATTCACCTTGAAGTGTTCAGAACAAGAAAAAAAAAACAACTCCACACAACTATAAATGAAGCACCTCCCTATGCCCACGTTTTTTTCTTTTTCTTTTTTATGAACACAAAAACAAAAATGGTAGCAGAAAAACCTCTCAGAGACATTTAACAGCTTCAGGTATAGATATAGATAAAGATCAATCTATTTTTATATATCCTGGTCACAATACTGCCCCCATGACCATGCTTCCAACTGGCATTTTCACAAACCCATTTCTGCATTCCCAGCTACCGTTGCAGCACAAGATCATGTGTTTTTAAGGTGTTTTGTCACTCAAACCCTGCGTACATATTGTATACATGTGTGCCGAGCCATTTGCAGCTATCACATCTGGACAAAATTCCTCCATCTTTTATGCTTTGATGGATGTGCAGACCCTGTTTCAAAGTTCCCTATTTTGTGTGGCTTGGGAGGATATTTTCAAAGGTTGGAGACCCATTTGTTACATGAATGAAAAAATGTGACTGTCTCATGAGGAAACCTCACATCTATTGAACATTGCCACACTTATTCCATGTGAAGATGTATCGTTCTTTCATTTGGTCAAACACTGAAACATCGCCCATGTTCTGTGAGGTGCCACTTAGGTTCAAAGGATTTTCCCCATTTTTATACAAGATGGGAGGATGCTGGCATAGGTCATAGGAGTGTGCTGGTAAGGGCCGCGAACATGCAAGGAAGGAACAACAATCCAAACAAAACAGTGGACAGTGCATTAGAAATGTGTTCCAGCCTACACAAAAGAAGGCACCAATCCAAATTTGGGCACCTCCCAGAGTAGTCCTTCACCCAAAGATCTCATGTAACCAGGTAAAAGTGCATACCCAGCCATCAGAAGGAAATTTACAGAGCAGATAGATTTGCAGTCTCATTAATACACACCTTTATTCTGACAGAAATTAATGGAAATGCAGGTTCCCATCCTCCAATGCACTTCCACAACTGACCACAATTAAATACAACTAAAGTGTGCATCTCGCAAGGAAGAAAAGATGGTGGGATGTCAATCAAAGTGGCCAATGTGGGTGAAAGCATCCAAATTTCTCATTAATTTATATATATAATACGAGAGGAGACTTGGTCGGCTTCAAGTGGTAACAATATTATTTCACCTTTAAAACGACAAATAAAACGAGTATGCAAGCAAGCCTGGTCGACCAAGGAGGAATCAGAGAGGAGTTTCGAAAATGAACGCAAGACAAAGGCCAATCACAACGTCGCAATAGGATACCGTCCTATTGCGCGAATCGAGGCTTGATCCACGAAGCGACCAATCCAAACAATAAAATCACTTAACGATAATTTAAAATGAAGTTGATAACAAATCAATGATTAGATGATGAAGTTATCATCCATCGATAATTAAAATAATAATAATAATATTATTTTTTTATTATAAATCATTAATAATTATTAATCGTATTAACAAGGACCCAGTTACGAGCTTGACCAAAATAATCGACAATTCAAAATAATAGTTATAATTATGTAGATGTTCCCTCTAGCTGATCACGCCCTAACAACATCAAGCCATCATTCAAATCACCTAAAGAGTTCGAGAACGAGATTTTTCCTTAACAGGGTAATCGAAAAGTTGAAGCTAACAAGGATTAGTAGGAGCACAACAACGTTAAACGCTTAGCAACACGATCATCAAAGAAGAAAAAAAAGAACAAGGAATGGGGCAATACATTCTCTTCCCCATAAGAAAGCAACGTCCTTGATGCAACAAAACACAGAGGAAAAGAAATAGTAAGCAACAAAGAATATATAATAGCAAAAGTGCACTCTATGGTTAAGATTTTAGATACAAAATCACGGTCATGGGGTGGCCCTAGGAACATTTAGTAGAAATTTTAACTTTCAAGGTTCTGTGAAGATTGGTAGTTCTATTTTAGCTTATTACTTAGTTAGCATTTTATTTTACAATATTTCTTAGCTCAAGATTATAATATTCATTGTTTAGAATTTTTTAGTTGTCTTAAGTTCGTGGGTGCCCAACAATAACCAACATCAAGATGTCACACAAAACTTAACACAACACAAACAACCCATGAGACATCTTGCTACCTACTTTCATGATTGTATCACATCACAAGACCGTTAATCCACCATGAAATGAAAACTAGCTGTCTACATAGCAAAGAATTTCCAACAATTATGTCCTAGACATAGATCTAGTACACACATATGACTGACAAACTGGGTCAACATGCTGATACATATACAACATGTATCACATGACCCAAAAAAATCCATGATGGTAGCAACATAGTTCCAATCCAATATCCAATAGTCCATACCAACCAAGGGGAGAGTCAAGCCATCACTCATAACAAAGTCTAACCAGAATCACAAGAGTACACATACTCACTATACCAACTCCATGTTAGGATAAAATATTATTATCCTAATTAATTATGCATAGTATAATTATTTAATTAATTTTATTAATTAAATAATAATGGTTATTAAATAAACCATATTTTGTTATGTATTTTTATATGGTTCATAAACCATATTTGTCTTTCATAGATGCTATTATATTGTTTTGAACAATATATTTGTTTGTATTTATTTGTTGCTTCCCAGATGTTATTGGAAGCTTGTGTATTTTGGAACTTGGTTTCACCTATGCAACTTAATCTTCTGTTTGTATTTGGCTATGCAATATCTATAAATATTGCAGCCCATTCTCTGTAGTTTTTTGGTTGATTGAGATTAATAAAACTAATCAGGCTTCCGTCCCTGTTTCTCAATCTTCATTTGGTTTCAGAGCAGGTTGAAGGAGATTTGAGGATTGCAGCAGAGTTTGAGGAGCATTAGAGAAGCTTGTGTAAGAAAAAGAGAGCCAAAGTTGCCTCTGCAACTTCCCAGCCCCATCCCTTGCAATACTGCCATCAAATTCCTCAAAACCACCACCAAATTCCTCAAAACCACCTTTATTCATTGCAATTAAGGTTGAGGCAGATAAAATTCACCAAGGAAGAGATTACAAGCTCAAAGGAAGGAAGAAAAATGATCTAAGGCGCCATACACAGTCAAAACTGCCTTCATTCTCGCCAAAACCGCCTATCATTTTTTCTCTTTGCTGGAATTTTTGCTCAAAACCAGCTTTCCAAAACCGTGGTTTTATGAAGAGATATGGTTTTATAGTTTGGAAGTGTTTAATTATAATTTTCTCTTTATGTATACTTGTTTAGCTTAGCTGCCCAAGTGGCTAGCATAACTTTTGTAAGACACTTCCCATCAAGAGAGGTCAAGGGGTCAAATCCCTCTCCCTCACCCACTACCAAATTTGGAGGAAAATTTAGTGGAACTGCTAACTTTAGTGGAAAATTCAAATTTAGTTATAACTAACTAAATTTAGCGGAGAAATCCCTAATTTAGGGTAAATTTTTTTTTCTCCCATTCGGCCTGGCTTTTCATTTTGGACATTTTTTGCAAAAGGAGACCCATCTAAAAATTACATTTTCAGCTTTTTTTTTTGCAATTTTTAGCATTTTGGGTCGTATTGGGCTCAGGAGGCCACCAGGACCTGCAAAACAGAAATTTTTTTCCTGCCATTCAAATTTTTCAATTTTTTGAATGTAAATTGTATACCGCTGTATATTGTACTAATTTGCAGGTTGCCATAGTCAACTGCAAACTTTGTAACTGCTCAAAAACTGGCAGAATTGTAATAAAAAACAATAAAAAATTGGTTCTGTAACACTCACGAGATCCTAGATCTCATTCGCAGCGTTCGGTATATACGGTGCCTTTGGGAAGCACTTATGGGTAAAGTTCGTCATGCAACTACTACTGCACTTAACGCCTAATATAGCTGCAACAACGTCATCTAGGACATCGTCCCTATAAATCGACGGGGAGTAATAAGGTCACAGTGCACACACTATGAACCATCCCATCCGTCTGTGAACGATTACACGACATAAATCCAGACTGAGAAATTATCCAAGTATATAGCGAAGTTACGCGCACGTATGAGGATATTTCTTTGAGCTAGTGTCAATAATCACACAGACCCCATCAGTACTGTCTTGGTACCACGTATTGAATTATTTCACGTACGTTAACGCCTCTTTCACTTACCACCGGGTATATAGAAAGGGTGAGATTCTTCCACGTACCGATGGGTATATCAGAAGGGCACGTATTTAGAAAGGTTCGGTATATTAGAGTGACGGTATATAGATTGGGAAACCTAATACCTGGAGTGATAAGAGCCAAACCCTGTCAGTGATCTCTGCAAAATGGGCACCAATGCCCCCAAATTTTTTCTTCCGGATTCACAATTACTCAGAGGAAGAAACTATGCTGCATGGAAGACAAAAATAAAGACACAACTTGAGTTTGAAGAAATATGGCCTGTTGTGACTGGTACTCTAACCAGATCAACAACTGATACAACACAACAACGATAGTTTGATAGAGCAGATCAGAAAGAAAAACTCATCATCTTGTTTGGAGTTTCCGACGATGTGTAAGCCCACATTCGAGATGCCACAACAGCAAAAGAAGCATGGGATAAGCTGAGCACAATATATGAGGCCAAGAACAAGAATGTCATACTAAATTTACAGAGTCAGTTACATACATTGAAGTTCAAGCAGAATGAGAAAATTGAAGCTTTCTTAAGAAGAGTTGCAGAGTTGAGGGCTTCACTTCTAGCCCTAGGAGAAGAGGTCAAAGATGAATCTCTCATTCCCATTGTTCTGAGAGCTCTCCCTTCTTCTTACTACATTTTTGTCACAACTCTAAACTTGTCAGATACGACAATTAGTTTTGACAAACTGGTAAACCTACTACAACAAGAGGAAGCAATGCACAATAAGGATGATGAAGAGGAGCAGGCACTGTCTTCACATCAAAAATGGAAAGGAAAAGGTAAAGGAAAACCTAAATCCTATCAGAAGTCCCAACATCATAATCAGTATCATGGGGACAATCAATAGAAGAAGCAATGTCCAATTTGTAAAAAAGGACATGACTTAAAAGATTTTTGGTATAACACTTATAAGAAAGGTTCATCAAGTAACTCTGGACCACAACAACAACAATCTTACAAGGGACATTCTAACAACTATCACCGGAAGAAAAAGGGGAACTGGAAAAGAAGACCCCACCAGCAAGGTAATATTGTTGAGCAACAAGAACAGTCAGATAATGAAGACTTCTTGTTCACTGCTTGATCAAGTGAACCATCCACGTCATCTAGTGATGTCTGGTATGTTGATTCGGGAGCCACTTGACACATGACTGGCCACAGAGACTAGTTTATTTCAATGAAGGACATGCCATCGAAAAATCATGTTTCGTTGGGAGATGATTCTTCATATATAGTTCAGGGGATTGGGAACATCTCTCTACCCCTTGGTTCACGCAAATGCAGACTATCAGATGTCCTATATGTCCCTGGGTTGACAAAGAATCTTCTTTCAGTTAGTCAACTCCTAGATCAAAACCTAAAAATTGACTTTGATAGTCAATCCGGAAAGAAAACGTGTTTGATTCGAGATAAATCAAGAGGCTCGAAAATAATTGCAAAAGCCTTCAATGTGGGACGCATGTTCCAACTTGATTTTGTTTATAGAGATGATCAAGCACTTGTGGCTAAAAATTCCACCTCAGCGCAATTGTGGCATCGAAAATTTGGTCATGTTAGTTTCAAATACCTCGAAACACTTTTCCGGTGTAATATGGTACATGGGCTACCTTCTCTTCAGAAGGATACAGACAAGTGTCTTCACTGCCTAGTAGGAAAACAACACAGAGCTTCGTTCCAAAAGAGTACATTTCAAGCTCATGGTAAACTTGACTTGGTTCATATCGATCTTTGCGGTCCAATACAACCAAGTCATTCTGGGTTCCAGTACTTCATGCTTTGTGTTGACGACTATTTGAGGAAAATGTGGATTTTTTGTCTTCGCAAGAAAAGTGAAGTGTTTGAAACCTTCAAAAAGCTCAAAGTAGCAGTTGAGAAAGAATTTGGTCGTCACATCAAAACTCTCCGCTTAGATCGAGGGGGGGAATTCACTAGTGATGAGTTCAGAGACTACCTACAAACTCACGAGATTCGTCGACAAATGCCTCCTCCACACACACTGCAGCAAAATGGTGTTGTTGAGAGAAGAATTCATACTATCATGGAAATGGTGCGATGCATGATCGATGATTCCGGACTTGTAAAGACATTTTGGGCAGAAGCAGCAAAAACAACAGTGTATTTGTTGAACAGAGCACCCACAACTGCTCTTGATGGAATTACACCACAAGAAGCATGGTAAAAAAGGAAACCATCCATTGCACACCTCAGAGTATTTGGGTGCAAAGCAAGCATGCACATACCCAAATAGAACAGAAAGAAATTGGACATGAAGTCACAAAAACTCATCTTCATTGGGTACAGTGAAGAGACTCTTGGGTATAGATTGATGGATCCCAAGACCAAAAAAGTCTACACCAGCAGAGATGTTGAGTTTTTCGAGAAGAAGGAAGCAGAGAATCCTCCTCCAGACTCACAAAATTTAGATTTTTCACCTGTTGTAAAAATTGAAGATGATGTTCCCTCATAAGATGAAAGTGATGATGGGGATGATGGTGTTGATCAGATAGAACCACGACCCATGGGAACAGTTCAACATATGCCTAAATGGTGTACAATTACATTACGAGATGCAAGATTGGATGCTCTACCGGATACATCCACTCCTGGACCACGGACTCGCAGTAAAGCAAGAGAAAAAGTTAACTTTTCTTTGATGAATAGAGTTATTGAATCAGATGAGCCCTCTACAGTCCAGGAATCCCTATAGTCAAAAGCTTGGAAAGATGCCATGGATTCTGAATATCAATCAGTGATGAAGAATAACACTTAGCAGCTTTTCAATCTTCCACCAGGGAAGAAACCCATTGGATGTAGGGGGATATTCAAAACTAAGTACAAAACAGATGGGACAATGGACAAGTACAAAGAAAGACTTGTAGTAAAGGGGTACACACAAAAAGAAGGCATTGACTATGAGGAGATATTTTATCCCACAGCTAAGATCAAAACGATCAGGATGATCTTTGCTCTAGCTGCTTAGTTTGGATGGAAAGTTCACCAAATGGACGTAAAAAATGCCTTCCTAAATGGAGATTTACAAGAAGAAGTCTACATGACTCAACCTGAGGGATATGTTGTACCTGGTCAAGAAACAAAGGTATGCAGACTCAAGAAATCTTTGTATGGCCTCAAACAGGCACCCCGGGCATGGTACATCAAGATTGATGAGCATCTCGTACAACATGGATTTGTTAGAAATCCATACGATCCCAATCTCTACCACAAAAAGAAAGGGGGGAGATGGTGATTGTTGTTGTCTATGTCGACGATCTCGTCATCACTGGTAGTTCAGTGAGGATGATCGATGCAACGAAGAAAGATATTAATCGATCGTTCGACATGACCGATCTCGGGCTGATGCACTATTGTCTTGGATTAGAAGTGTGGCAGAAAGAGAATCATATTTTTTTTCTCAGATGAAATATACCAAGACTATGCTCGAGAAGTTTAGGATGATGGATTGCACACCAATTGCTACACCTATGGAGAACAGATTACAGTTATCTCGTTCAGATCCATCTCTTGAGGTAAGTGCCACTCTCTATCGGTAGCTGATTGGGAGTCTCATTTACCTGACCTATACTAGACCAGATATCAGCTTTGCAGTGAGCTATCTATCCAGGTTCATGTAAGAACCCAAAGTTTGTCATTGGAAAGCAGTAAAGTGCATTTTAAGATATCTCAAAGGATTAGAGGATCTTGGTCTAGAATACAAGAAGAATGAAAACTTCTTCTTAACTGGATATTCGAATTCAGATCATGCAGGTAACATTGATGATAGAAAATCCACTTCTGGATTTGTATTCTTTATGGGATCTGGACCAATATCATGGGGAAGTAAGAAACAACACTTTGTTTCTCGCTCTTCCACAGAAGCCAAGTATCATTCTGTAGGAGAAGCTATCTGTGAAGTGATTTGGCTATGTCGCATACTGGAAGGACTTGGAATACCACAGGAAAAACCTACTACCATGTATGTAGACAATGAAGGTGTACTCAAACTTGTTCGCAATCCAGTTTTTCACGAGAGAAAAAAGCACATTGAGGTTTATATTCATTTCATACATTTAAATATGAAAAGAACATTTTAAAATTAAGAAAAACAAATGGCTAATTAGCCATGGTTAGTGCAAAATCCTAATGTTAAGGAAACAATCAAATAAATGCCCAAAATATAAGAACATGTCAATCAAGAAAATAGCTGGTTCTAGCTAAAAGAAATAATGATCAATTTACGAATGAAATACATATTTAGAAAATATCACATTACAATCACTATGTGGCCTCATATCGCCACCAAAGGGGTACTCATCGAGTTGCTGGCACTTGGACATCGAGCCTCAGCTCGTAAAAATATACATGTAACCAGAATGAGTATATCAAATAATGTAACAGTCATCATCTCTACCTGAATCATCCCTCCATAATCCCACAAGGATCAACATAGTCAAAATTACATAGGGTTATCAACTCCAATGAACAATCCAATAAGAAAGAGCAGGGAACTCTAGGTGTATAAGTTGAGCCTAAGGTGGTGGGAACCCACAATATACAGAGCAAGCTCGAAGTATACTAAACAGATAGAAGTGGTTTTTCAGTCTATATAAGACTCCACTTCCTCACTCGTACTCAGCTCAAGATTATGAAAACCTGGTCCACGCCTCCTCTCTCCACACATACACTCTTGACAGTTTATCCCCTTAGGGTTGTCTAGTGTAAGGTCCACAACATACACATAACTACATCACTGACACAGTGGTGATTTATGCACAATAACCATAACGTCTTACGCATGGTATATATAGGGTATAACACAAATAATACTTTCACGGTTTACGATACATCACATTACCACATCCTGCACCCAAATTGTAATCAATGTACACTAGGGATCATACCCACCATATGCCCCTAACTCACGACATGAACCATCACATGTTACATGAATGATACGTATGAGGAACACAATGTCTAACCTTACCACATATAGATAATTACAATACAACACAATGATGCACACAACAAATCATAATACGATGATGACATCGCGATAAACTGTGATTCACTTTACAACAATTTTGTCATGTAATACATCAATACACATTCATATCACATTAAGCCAAATTTTTCTAACCCTCAGCAATCCACAATGACATTCTGTTCACAAACAACAAGGCAGTAAATCACACATGGATTCCTCATTGAATCCACAAAATGGAGAGTGAATACTCTCATCACAAGCACATCAATATGATAATGAATATGCACTAAGTGACATACACCACATGTGCTTCCATAAGGTCACAATTACAACATTGTTCACATTACAATATATGTCACATTACTCTTCCAGTGTCCACCACCATCATGTAGAATCATCACAACTCCAATCCATCCCAGAGGTTCAAGAGCATGAACCTCCGCTTTGATACCATATGTAGTGCCTACATTTTACACACACAATTACAATAGTAAAATACTAGGATAATTTTTTTTATACTTTTATTTCTCACTACACACAACACAACATGGGCTTCAAGTACAGAAACTCGACTCGCAAATCACAATCACATAAGTCATCGAATCACATAGACACATGAAGAAAACATAGGCATGTCGATGCCACACTTTTCCCAATGAACGAATACTAGCAATGCCCCAACCACAGAAAGAAGACTCAAGGATAGGATAACCCACAACACATATTTTCTTTAATTGTATTTTAGTTACGATTAACATTCCAATAACATTATTGTGCCAGGATAAATTTCTTGTTTTCCCATCTACATAAACTTTAAGTTCATACCACATTTAATTTTACAGTTCGACCATTTTTAGTTGGCTTCTTATTCTTTACAAAATTTTCCATAACTTGCATTCTTATTTGTCATAATTCAAAAAGCATATAAAGTACTTAATTATCTTGACCTTATGTTAAGAATATTCTTCTCGAACATATATTCAATGTCTACCTTTTTACTCTTACAACTCAAGTGGATGTGACTTGGTGTCCATATAACGATATTAGGTTTCAACGGAGATTTAGATGCGAGATAGCTTTTTACCGAAAACATACCTCGATCACGGGTTAGTTATTTCCCTACCATAGTTATTCTAATTCAATGACTTGATGAACTCCATTTTGATTTATATATGTATTTTGTTTTCTCAAAGGTTGATCACACCAAGGTAATTCATATTATTTGATACAAAGGAATATATTTAATTGAATTATAAGGTCTCCCAAAAGTGGCATCATTCCGAACCTCAAATCTCATTTTTTTTTATCTTATATGCTTTATTTTCTACTTCACATTATGGTCTTATTATTTTTAGCATTTTCTTGTAAAAGAGTTACGAAATGTTTGTCTAACCTCTTGAAGACATATACGATTAAAAGACTTGAAGCTACACATGAACCCTAAGTTAACATCCAAATCAACTAAGTTTTATATTAATTCCAACTTCACCTAAGGATCTACCCCTCAACTATATATGAGTTTTAAGCAACAGGACATATTTATGCTAAACCATGTTCAGAAAGGACCAAGGTGTAATGTTGAGAGAAACTAGGGTAACACATTAAGCTGAGCGGAGCTAAGGATCTCAATAAAAAAATTTTAAGACCTGGGGAAACTAAGTCACAACCTCCATCTATGTCATCTAGATCCAAGAGGGATTTCATGTGATGAAGAAATTTAATTCTAAATCTATCTTCGGAAAACAAGGTAGCTCACTAGGCTATGAAGGAGGAGTTAGCTCTACACATTCCAAGAAAAGTTTGACTGTGTCACTCCTATCAGACAAGTCTATGACAATGTCACTAAACATACTAACTAAGATGATAAGTCCATTCTTGAGCTCTGATTTTCCTAAATTTGGATGTTCCATCGACTGCAGAGTTGAAGTTCATTCTATAGTTTTCAATGTCTTCTACAGTAAGGGGTATCACACATTAAAACAAGTATGTTCCAATAATGAACAAGGGTAGAGTGTTTCGATTAAATCTCTTTATTACATTTACAAAGTATGAATGCACAAGATGACTCATTAATCATTTATGGAACACTGAGTATGCACTACAAGATATTACTTCAAATTCATCTACCTTATATATACATATATCAACCCTGTTACTATGTGTACTGTGAATCAAATTGAACCTATAATTAAATATACATTTCCTAGATGTCCCTAAAACTAGCATCTCAAACATATCAACAAATTATCAAATATAATCCTCCTGTAACATGAGACTACATTATACATTTATTCATTTAACCATGAACTATATGAATTACAATGATAATTAATGCACTACACAAAACCTTTAATTCATCATTCTTTCATCCTGTAAAAACCACGTGAGCAAGATATCAACGATAAATCGCTGGCATGGCATCCACCCTAATCTAACATAATTATCTTTTTTTTAGTTTTCCATTTACATATGATAATAATTAGAATTTGCAATTGAAATAAAAGATTTAGAGACATGTATTCATTACA